>OU343222.1:40741756-40971133 GCA_910596185.1 Chrysanthemum makinoi | reverse complement strand
TCAGAGGTGACAGTTCCAGATCGTTTACCCATTTGTAGCACCAGCTTGGAATCAACTCTGCATCAGAAAGAAACTGCAGGCTCCATTGGATTGATCGTCATTGTCACCAGAGTGGATTGCATTGTTTGCTTGACCAATTTCATGAGATTTGGATTGAGCTGTCTGGTAAACATCTCCCTTGTAACTCCAGGAACGGTGTCGAGAAGGAATTTGTGAGTGTATCCCTTGATCATCTCGTTCATTTCCCCTTGAAGATTACGTTGCATGAACTTCGGGAACGTACTCCCTTTTCACTAGACATCTCGTCTATCTCGGCATGAAGAAAATTGATGTTGTCAGCGAGTTGATTTAGCTTTTTGTTGAGCACGTCTTTCTTCCTAACTTGCTTGACAGCTTTAGAAATCCTTGTTTTAGCCCAGGATAACCAAGAGTCTGTTGGTTTCTTCACTGATTTGGATGTGGATCTGGTTGTTCCTCTGGATGGTGGAGGTGAAGAGTGAGAAGACGAATCTGATGATGAAGAGACATGAGGAGATTCAGGGTCCTTAGGAGGTTCAGAAGTTTCCTCCTTGGAACGAATTAGACTGTTGAGAAGAAAATCATCATAATTCACTTCGTCATCTTGTCCAGATTTAACCTTTTCTTCAGCCTAAGTCCGGGCCTCTTCATCTGCTTTAGCTTGAGCTACAGCCTCTTCATCATCTTTTTCTTTCTCAGACTTTTCCTTTTCAGGTTCCTCAAAGTCATAATCAATAGAATCCTCCAGGCGCTTTTGTTGTTGCTCAAGAGTGGTGGCACCAGTTCCCTTATCGGGTTGATTAACCGCATCAGGAATTGGTGTAGATTGGATACCACCACTTGACCCTCCGGGGCCACGTATTTGTTACTGTTCGAACTCTTTTGCAGCGTGTTGGAGTCTTATGATTTTGAACTTCTTCCTGTAGTCAGTATCCAGTGGCTCTTCATCTGAGCTTTCTTCTTCATGCTCAAGTACTGGAGTCTTTCCTTTATCACCCTTGGGACTTGGAGGTTTTGTGGCTATTTGAATGTCATATTTAACAGTTTCAGAGTATGTGATCTCTTCGTCTGATTCAGTACCCTCCGAGTCCTCATCCGTTAGTTTTTGTTGCGGTTCTGGCTTGGGAATAAGAATGGCTTCCTTAGAGGGAACTTTCCGTTTGTGGCCAGGTTTCCTCTTAGGGAACTTTCTTTGACTCTCAGTGCTTGTAACACTTCCTGCACTGCCTCTTCTGGTTTTCCTTGTAGGTGTACCAGCGGACTTTACATCAATAAAACCTACTTTGCCTTCTTCAACAGCTACCAGATATCGTTGGTACGAATACAGTTGTTTGATATCTTTAGTTATAAGGTGATCTGGCAGCGCTGCACCTTGTTTCTTTGTTGTAGAGTCCGTAAATCTGACTGAGAGTGTGGGCTCATACAACATGGAGTGTTGTTTGGGGTCATCGAGTCTCAAAGGAATATCAGGATTATACCCTAGAGCTCGTTGGATCAACAGTTTGGTATATCTGATATACGGGATTTTGGTGCCAAGCTTTTTAAGGAAAGTCATCATATCGTCCCATATCAGAGCTTCAACTTCTATGTCTTTCTTGTTGACCAAAGCCCAAAATATTTGTAGTTCCATGAGCTTGGGATGCTCATAACCACTGTCACGTCCAGAAACGGATTTGGTGATCATAATGTAGAGGGTTCTCCATGGCTGGGGAATGTTCTTGAGATCGACATATGAATGCTTTGTAATTACCCCGGTAGCTTCGTCATAGCCAATATCGATCATGAACTAGAGAACTACCTCTTCAGTTGGAGTGGCATTGTATTCAGTAGGTTCGATGACCGGAATGAGAAGAATAGCCCTTAAATCTGCTGGTGTGATGGTAACTTGTTTGTCATTGAGCGTCACCGTCATAGCATTTTGACCTTTGATCTTTCGCATTGTATGCCATAATTGGTGTATGTAAACCTCCGGTACAGAAGCAGAGTTAGTGAGCATGTTCTGATAGGGGTGAGTCCTCAGAATATCCACTGCAATCTCACATGAAGATTCTGAACAGAAGAAGTTCTCAAAATCAACTCTGAGGTTATTATTTCCGATCTTCATTGGAAAACCATTCGGGAAGATATCAACAACGGTGAGAACATTTGGTGCATCCACATTCTGCATTTGAGCGTCCATGTCGTGATCTGAAAGATATTTAGCCAAAAGAACCAACATATCGAAAGACATTACGTTAGTCAACAGATGGTTTTATTGTCTAATTATTGAATGTGATATGTCGATGATTGTTACGAGTCCAATGTCACTTGTTTGTCCAATAGTCCAAAGACGTCGTGATAAGTTTCGTGAGTTGATTAACTTTAAGTTTTATAGTCCATGAATTCACTTACTTTTCACAGCTTATTAAACGTTTAAGCTTATTAGTGACATCATTGGTTTCGTAGCGTTATGATTTATTTATTTACAAGTTTGCACGCGTAACAATTCATAATTAAGTTTAAAACTAGGCTTAGTCGTAGAAATGGGCACTTATACGTAAACAGAGTGGTATACGCGTAAGCATAAACTTATGCGTAGGTTCTTGACTTACGCGTAAGAAATATTACGCGTAGGAAAAGAGGGCCTTATGCGTAAAGCTTACGCTTAAGCGTATATGGAACCTAGCGTAAGGCTTACACGTAAGAGTCAACCTTATGCGTAGAGGTCACTGTTTACACATATCCTTCACAGGATACGCGTAGTCCCCAATGTAGAACCTTACGCGTAAACGTTACGCGTAAGATTTCTCTTACGCATAACATGCTACGCGTAAGGTGATCCTTATGCGTAGATTGCAAGTAACCTTGATTCTGAATTTTCAAGCTTAGAAAACCTTAAATAAATTCATCATAACATCGACATTAACATCTTCATTCAATTCCTATCAGATTTGAGCATGTAAACTTATTAAGACAGTTATGCGTAGAACATACTTTACGCGTAAGACTTAAAACCCTAAGGCTCAATTTTTACGTGTAAGTTATCTAGCCATAGGAATTGCACCAAAATGATTCTGGGATGTCTAGGAAGCCTATTGAGTTGTTCTATCCAAGTTTTAACATCAAACTCTAAGCGAATAAAAAATACCCAAATTTTAAGAACATAAACCCTAATTCTTAATAAACTAGCAATTAATGTTACTGGGTTGATTCTGAGCCTAGATATGATCAATTCAACATGAACACAACCTCATTCAACTACCTATTCAACCAGAAACACTCTCATATGAAAATACCCAATTTCACGCATAAACCCTAGTTTTCAAAATCAATCAATTCGTGTATTTGGGTGATGTTCAATGATAAAATGGTTCAATGATGTTAGATAAACGTTTTGACACACTCATTTTATCCACAAACACACAACCTTGATTAGATGTTCATACGCTTATGCGTAGAACATTAAATCACCTCTAAGTTAAAATCTAACCGTTGGATTTCAAAAAGATTTAAAACCTTTGTTTAGATGATAACAAAGAACATATAATCACTTACAGATTGATGATTGATGAGTGTGTAAATACTCATCATTTTTGGTCAAATCTGAACTGCAAAACATTTAAAAATGCTCAGAAATGCATCAAAATACTGAAAATATCTCAAAATTGCATTTTATATGTTTCAGATGCAAAATGTTTAAAATCAGATGAAAAATGAGCTAAGTTTGCATAATTGGCAGTTTCAGTCCCCCGACTTTCAAATCTTGTCAAAAATAGTCCCTGAGCACTTATTTTAAAAAGAAAAGTCACCAAAGGTCCTTTTGAAATCATAAGTTGTCATAATTAGTCCTTTGGTGAAAAATTTCAAAAGTTTTGAGAATTTACAAGTTTGGTCCTTCAAGTTTCAAAATTGGCAAAAATAGTCCTTGGAAGTTTGAAAATATCTTTAATGGTCCTTGTACTATTGAAACTTGTCATAATTGGTCCCTTGGAATAACTTTGGAAAATGGCAGATTTGGTCCTTGGTTTTTGGTGAATTGCAAGTTTGGTCCTTATGTATTAATAAACAAAACACCTTTGGACCTTGACCCTTTGCTTGGACTTTGACCCCTGCCATAACACCCATGACCCCCCTGTTTTTGACCCCCTGCCTTAATATTAAACTCCCGGTCAAACCCCAGTCAAACAAACCACCTTTTCCCTCCAAAGTCTTCCTCTTCACCTGCTCAACCTGCAACACTCAACACCCCTCACCTCCAGCTCACCTCCCACGCCCTTATCCCTCCACCTCACCCAACAAGCCAAGAAACATTAAATGCTCCCCCCTCCTTGCACTCAACCTGTCCCAGTTGCAAAATATCAATTTCCCGCAAAAAAGCCATCAATGGCTAAAAACCACTCCAGTGATCCAATGGTCCAGAAAAGAGGTGGGAAAAGCTCAGAGGACACGTGGGAAGACTTTTGATGTATAAATAGAAGATGAGAAGGCAGAGAAGGGAGTTAGTTAATTTTTAGAGTTTCTTGTAAAATCGTTTTTAGTATCAATGTCTTAGTTTAAGTTTAAAGTTGTAATCTCCTGTTTCTATGTACTAAACTTAAGTTATTTTATCATTGTAATCTATTTTCAAGTGTCAATTCAAAGTCTTATCATAGTTTATGTTTTATGATCACTGTTACAAAATCAGTTTCTCTGTTCTCATACTCAGCTCCAAGTAGCTTCATTTTAATTCAAAAAAGCTTATTTAAGCTATTGATAGCTTTTGGTAAGCTTATAATTCAGTTTCAAGCAAATTTGATATCTGGTCAACGAAAGTCAACTGTGGGGAAATTTGGTTAAGCATTATGGAAATGGAATTTGGTTGATGCATTGTTGGATTTGGGTTGAGAATTGGTTTTATTCAGTGGTTCTTTTGTATGTTTACAAGCCATTGTGGCTAGGACCTCATGTGAGTGCTAAATTCTCTTTTAAATCTGTACAAGCTTATCAAGATTGTTAGTGTAGTTTAATCGCACTAATCTAGTTTAATCTAGTTCATTCTTAGTTGATCTCTTGGTTATTTCATTTACATCACTGCTACCTTAGTTTAGTAGTTACTACTTTAAGTTTAATCTTGCATAGATAGCTCAGACTTGGTTAAGTGCAGTCTATTGATTAGATAGCTCAGTCAGTGTTAATATTGAATTTTGAATCTAGAATAAGCATTTTAGCAGATGAGATTTGTGTTTTAGAGTATTAAGTATTACATTTAGTGTTTAAACCAGTGTTTGGCATTAAATAGTAATCTGAGTTAGGGTGTTAGGTATTGGTTAAAATCTGTTGCTTCAGTCTAATGTAGGTTAAACACAACCATTTAAGTCATCACTTGTCACAAAAACTCACTCAAAGTCAAAATCTCAGATAATTTGCTTTAATTTGCATAACAGATAGGTACAAGAGTAAAATAGGCTAGCACTAGGTTTAGAAATCATCCCACTAGCTTAATTGAGTCTTAACTTAGCTTATTCCATCACTTAGATCAAATTAGAAGCATTAAAATTTCATTAAAGTCAAACTGCTTTCTGTTATTAAAAGTCAAAAATGACTTAAGTCAGTGTTTTCCAATTCTTTGTGCATTTTTCATGTTTTCAGTATTGAACAAGAGTCAGTGAGATTTTGGATTTAGCGAGTTCAATTGGTCATATTTTTAAAACTGATTTTTGTAGAATTTTTGGAAAGTCCAATAAGCACTTAACCAGCTTCCAATTAAGCTACTTTTGCCCTGTTCACACTCAGTTTAACTGAGTGTGAATCAGGCATCTTTGCAGGCCTTGCACAATCTTCAAAATAGCTTGTCCTTGGCTGAAACTTGGTCTAGAGATAGTTCAGCTGGTGGTCTTGAGGTCTACAGCTTTGGTTTTCACACTGGTTCATTGGTTAGCTTATTGTTAAGCTGCAAATAAGTTGGGTAAGGCAATTGGCTTCTTGGTAACTCTAAGAGTCCAATCATTGTAGTTTGTATTTCAGAGGTTTAGATTGGTTGATATAGGTTGCTGTTAAGTAGTTTTAGCATATTATAGCTTCTGTGATAATTTGGTTCTCATTTGTGGCATTTAGCTTATTTTGAAGTGCTTATTCATAAGTAGATTCACTGCAGCTTCATAATCCTTCACACAAGCCCATGTTTTTATATTTTTCTTAGATTTAAGGCTCAATTTTTACGTGTAAGTTATCTAGCCATAGGAATTGCACCAAAATGATTCTGGGATGTCTAGGAAGCCTATTGAGTTGTTATATCCAAGTTTTAACATCAAACTCTAAGCGAATAAAAAATACCCAAATTTTAAGAACATAAACCCTAATTCTTAATAAACTAGCAATTAATGTTACTGGGTTGATTCTGAGCCTAGATATGATCAATTCAACATGAACACAACCTCATTCAACTACATATTCAACCAGAAACACTCTCATATGAAAATACCCAATTTCACGCATAAACCCTAGTTTTCAAAATCAATCAATTCGTGTATCTGGGTGATGTTCAATGATAAAAATGGTTTCAATGATGTTAGATAAACGTTTTGACACACTCATTTTATCCACAAACACACAACCTTGATTAGATGTTCATACGCTTATGCGTAGAACATTAAATCACCTCTAGTTAAAATCTAACGTTGGATTTCAAAAGATTTAAAACCTTTGTTTAGATGATAACAAAGAACATATAATCACTTACAGATTGATGATTGATGAGTGTGTAAATACTCATCATTTTTGGTCAAATATAAACTGCAAAACACTTAAAAATGCTCAGAAATGCATCAAATACTGAAAATATCTCAAAATTGCATTTTATATGTTTCCGATGCAAAATGTTTAAAATCAGATGAAAAATGAGCTAAGTTTGCATAATTGGCAGTTTCAGTCCCCTGACTTTCAAATCTTGTCAAAAATAGTCCCTGAGCACTTATTTTAAAAAGAAAAGTCACCAAAGGTCCTTTTGAAATCATAAGTTGTCATAATTAGTCCTTTGGTGAAAAATTTCAAAATTTTTGAGAATTTACAAGTTTGGTCCTTCAAGTTTCAAAATTGGCAAAAATAGTCCTTGGAAGTTTGAAAATATCTTTAATGGTCCTTGTACTATTGAAACTTGTCATAATTGGTCCCTTGGAATAACTTTGGAAAATGGCAGATTTGGTCCTTGGTTTTTGGTGAATTGCAAGTTTGGTCCTTATGTATTAATAAACAAAACACCTTTGGACCTTGACCCTTTGCTTGGACCTTGACCCCTGCCATAACACCCATGACCCCCCTGTTTTTGACCCCCTGCCTTAATATTAAACTCCCGGTCAAACCCCAGTCAAACAAACCACCTTTTCCCTCCAAAGTCTTCCTCTTCACCTGCTCAACCTGCAACACTCAACCCCCCTCACCTCCAGCTCACCTCCCACACCCTTATCCCTCCATCTCACCCAACAAGCCAAGAAACATTAAATGCTCCCCCCTCCTTGCACTCAACCTGTCCCAGTTGCAAAATATCAATTTCCCGCCAAAAAGCCATCAATGGCTAAAAACCACTCCAGCGATCCAATGGCTATAAAAAGTGGTGGGATTTACTCAGAGGACACGTGGGAAGACTTTTGATGTATAAATAGAAGAGGAGAAGGCAGAGAAGGGAGTTAGTTAATTTTTAGAGTTTCTTGTAAAATCGTTTTTAGTATCAATGTCTTAGTTTAAGTTTAAAGTTGTAATCTCCTGTTTCTATGTACTAAACTTAAGTTATTTTATCATTGTAATCTATTTTCAAGTGTCAATTCAAAGTCTTATCATAGTTTCATGTTTTTATGATCACTGTTACAAAATCAGTTTTCTTGTTCTCATACTCAAGCTCCAAGTAGCTTCATTTTAATTCAAAAAAGCTTATTTAAGCTATTGATAGCTTTTGGTAAGCTTATAATTCAGTTTCAAGCAAATTTGATATCTGATCAACGAAAGTCAACTGTGGGGAAATTTTGGTTAAGCAGTTATGGAAATGGAATTTGGTTGATGCATTGTTGGATTTGGGTTGAGAATTGGTTTTATTCAGTGGTTCTTTTGTATGTTTACAAGCCATTGTGGCTAGGACCTCATGTGAGTGCTAAATTCTCTTTTAAATCTGTACAAGCTTATCAAGATTGTTAGTGTAGTTTAATCTGCACTAAATCTAGTTTAATCTAGTTCATTCTTAGTTGATCTCTTGGTTATTTCATTTACATCACGGCTACCTTAGTTTAGTAGTTACTACTTTAAGTTTAATCTTGCATAGATAGCTCAGACTTGGTTAAGTGCAGTCTAGTTGATTAGGATAGCTCAGTCAGTGTTAATATTGAATTTTGAATCTAGAATAAGCATTTCAGCAGATGAGATTGTGTTTTTAGAGTATTAAGTATTACATTTAGTGTTTAAACCAGTGTTTGGCATTAAATAGTAATCTGAGTTAGGGTGTTAGGTATTGGTTAAAATCTGTTGCTTCAGTCTAATGTAGGTTAAACCAAACCATTTAAGTCATCACTTGTCACAAAAACTCACTCAAAGTCAAAATCTCAGATAATTTGCTTTAATTTGCATAACAGATAGGTACAAGAGTAAAATAGGCTAGCACTAGGTTTAGAAATCATCCCACTAGCTTAATTGAGTCTTAACTTAGCTTATTCCATCACTTAGATCAAATTAGAAGCATTAAAATTTCATTAAAGTCAAACTGCTTTCTGTTATTAAAAGTCAAAAATGACTTAAGTCAGTGTTTTCCAATTCTTTGTGCATTTTTCATGTTTTCAGTATTGAACAAGAGTCAGTGAGATTTTGGATTTAGCGAGTTCAATTGGTCATATTTTTAAAACTGATTTTTGTAGAATTTTTGGAAAGTCCAATAAGCACTTAACCAGCTTCCAATTAAGCTACTTTTGCCCTGTTTTCACTCAGTTTAACTGAGTGTGAATCAGGCATCTTTGCAGGCCTTGCACAATCTTCAAAATAGCTTGTCCTTGGCTGAAACTTGGTCTAGAGATAGTTCAGCTGGTGGTCTTGAGGTCTACAGCTTTGGTTTTCACACTGGTTCATTGGTTAGCTTATTGTTAAGCTGCAAATAAGTTGGTGTAATGCAATTGGCTTCTTGGTAACTCTAAGAGTCCAATCATTGTAGTTTGTATTTCAGAGGTTTAGATTGGTTGATATAGGTTGCTGTTAAGTAGTTTTAGCATATTATAGCTTCTGTGATAATTTGGGTCTCATTTGTGGCATTTAGCTTATTTTGAAGTGCTTATTCATAAGTAGATTCACTGCAGCTTCATAATCCTTCACACAAGCCCATGTTTTTATATTTTTCTTAGATTTATAATATTAATTTAGACTTTTCCTGAATTTTTCATAATTTTCCATCACTGTTTACTATTTTTCTTTATTTTAATTAGTTTTTAGGCATTTTTAATTAGCTTTTAATACAATTAATTCAGAAAAGCTTCAAAAAAATAAGTTTTCAATTTTCATAGATTAAGATAAATATAAAAAGCAAAAAATAATTTTTCTAGATTTTTCCTAGTTTAATTTGTAATTTTTAGCCATTTAATTAGTTTTTTAATAGTTTTAAATCATAGAAAATAGAAAAATAATCAGAAAAATATAAAATTAGTTTTGAAAATTCTCTTTAGTTGTTTTAGATTTTTCTAAGTCATAATTTCACTTTTCTAGCTTTATTTCATATTTTCTTATATTTTAGGGTATTATTAAATAGGTAAAAATAGTTTTTAATTAATAATAATTAAATAGATAGTCATAAAAATAATTTTCCTTTTCTCAAAATTTTATTTTTTCATTAGGTTTGTAAAAATTTCATTTTTATATTTTTAGGATTAATTCTGTCTCAATTTCACATTTTCTTTTGTACGTTACGTAGTTTTTAATTTAAATTTGTAAAAGAAAAATCAAAAACATCATTTTAAAAATAGTGATAGCGTTTATTTAATATAATTTAGCTTTTTAATTTTATTTCATCTTTCCTTTGTCATTTAGTATCAATCACAAACCTTTTCCCATTCATTATCACCCGATCACTATACGTTTGATTATTCATCGCACATCTCGTTGGGACTTAACACCTGGGAAACACTATACTCCTCTAGATCTTCATTGCATCGTTTCTGAGCTGTTTGAAGTTTATTACGGTTGACCATTCACAAGTGGTTAGCTTGTGTGATAAAACTTGACGGTTCGGAAGCGATCAAAATTTTTGATGATCAAGACTAAGGATTTGAAGATTGATTTTAGGCGTAGGATTGGTTTGGTGAGATAATAAATGTAGTGAAGTTAATGAGTTAGGTGGAAGCTTTTGTTAAAAAAAAACTTTGAACATTTGACACAATTAGTCCCTCCACCTGTACCATTTACATCCAATGCCCTTAACTTCCATTTTGGTTACCAAACGAAAGATATTTGGAAAGAAATTTGACGACACTCCCCCTCGACTTAAAAAATAATGAATTTTTTATAAATTTTAGTCCGAGGAGTGTCAGTAAACCAGAAATTTGACCACCATTATTAAAGAAACAACCGGGATTAGGTAACATGCAAGTACAAGGTTTTTATGAAACCGTAAAATATTTGTTTTCTCCCCCTCAACACTTGATCAAAAAATTACTGAATTTTGAAAGATAAGAGTGTTGACGGAAGAATTGTACTCGCCATGTGAAAAGAAATATAGATAGAAGAATATTTTTGTTGTTTTATCAGATTTTATATTTTTGTATTTTATTTTTGAAAAATATTTACAAAAGAGGTTTTGGTATTTGACTGGTTTTAAGAATGTTTTAAGAGTTCATCCAGTTCCTCTTGAGTCAAACACCGCATTCCAATCCGGTGGACCAACTCATTAAACCTAGCAGGAGCTAAGGCTTTGGTGAAAAGATCTACAAATTGGTATTCAGTACCCACAAAGTATAATTCAACTGTACCCTGTTCTACATGGTCCTTGATGAAATGATATCGAAGATCGATCTGCTTTGATTTCGAGTGTTGAACAGAGTTGCACGAGATCGCAATAGCACTCCAATTGTCGCAGTACATCGGGATTTTGTCAAATACGTAACCATAGTCTTTGAGTTATGTTCTCATCCAAATGACTTGAGCACAACACGCCGACATGGCTACATATTCTGCTTCTGTTGAGGACAGCGATGTACAATCCTGCTTCTTTGATTGTCATGACACCAGTTTATCACCAAGAAATTGTAATGCTCCTGAAGTACTTTTCCGTGAATCTAAGCATCCTGCGTGGTCAGCGTCTGAATAAGCTATTAGTTCAAACCAATCCTTCGGATACCAGATCCCCAAATTAATGGTTCCCTTGATGTATCGGAGGATTCTTTTAGCCTCAGAGAGGTGGGTTTCAGTTGGTCTCGACTGATAACGGGAGCAGAGTATACGGCAAAAACAATATCAGGTCTGCTAGCTGTTAGATACATGAGAGACCCAATGATACTACGGTATTTGGTAGGGTCCACCAATTTCCCATGTAAATCAGCGTCTAGCTTCTTGGTATGAGTCATTTGTGTGGCATAGGTGTCACAGGTTTGCATTCCAAATTTGTTAAGAATTTCAAGGGCATATTTGGACTGACTCAAGAAAATACCACGGGGTGATTGATGAACTTGAAGTCCTAGAAAGAACGTAAGTTCACCCATCATGGACATTTCAAAATGTTTCTTCATTAGTTTTGCAAAAGCGATTGAGTACTTTTTATGTGTTGACCCAAAATGATGTCATCCACGTAAATTTGAACAATTAAGATATGTGCCCCGTGATATTGTATGAAAAGAGTTGGGTCGACCGAACCTTTGGTAAAATTATTGGCAATGGGGAAAGATGATAACTTATCGTACCACGCCCGAGGAGCTTATTTGAGACCGTACAGAGCTTTGTTCAGTTTGTAGACATGGTTCGGGAACTCAGGATCAACGAACCCTTCTGGCTGGCTGACATAAACCGTTTCTTTTAGTTGACCATTCAGAAAAGCAGTTTTGACGTCCATCTGAAAGACCGTTATATTCATATGAGTCGCAAACGCGAGAAAGATCCGAACAGCCTCAAGACGAGCAACCGGAGCAAATGATTCTTCAAAGTCAATACCCTCTTACTGTCTATAACCCTTAGCCACCAGACGTGACTTGTTTATGATTACATTCCCTTCAGCATCCAATTTATTCTTCCAAATCCATTTAAGACCAATGACGTAGACCCCTGTTGGTCTTTCAACCAGTTCCCATACTTCAAGACATTTGAATTGGTTGAGTTCTTCTTGCATCGATTCAATCCAGTTGTCTTTTGTCATTGCGTCTTTAATGTTTTTAGGCTCAGATTGGCAGACAGTGAGTGCATAAATGCAGTGTTAACCATCTGTGTGAAGACGTTGTCTTGTAACGACTGGTTGATTCGGGTTACCAATAATATTCTCTAGAGGATGGTCTTTTGTCCAACGATGTGTAGAGGGTTGATGTTGGTATACATTGTGCAGATTTTGAGGATTCAAATGGCTTGTAGATGATTCCGCGACATCAGGTGCAGCAGTTTCATTGGCAAACGGGTTAAAGAACGCATTTGGATCAAAATCTGCAGGTGGGGGTACTTCATTCAGAACATCATCAGCTGGTTCAGCGTCGTTGGATGCAGTTTGTTCAACTGTTGTTGTAGAGTCAACTGGTGGTGCTTCTTCAACCGTAGTTGTTGTAGCAGGTGTATCAGGTATTGGAATAAGATCCGGTTGAGCAGCGGAAACATCGGATACACCTGGAGCACGATCATCAATGTCATCACTGAACAGCGGAGAAAATAGCTTTTCCATTTGTTGACGAGTAAGCTGGGGGCTTGGTTCAGCTGATGACGGGGTTTGAGGGAAGTTTAAACGGTTGTGACCGGGTTCCAAGTTGTTATGCTCAGAAGCCATTTCAGTAAGCTCATCGAAATTTGCATGAATCGTTTCCATAACCTGCTTTGTACGATGATTCCAGATCCGGTAACCTTTAGAATTCTCACAATATCCAATAAAGACTCCAATGTCAGCTTTGGCTTTGAGCTTACCAAAGTCATCACAATCATTATTCGGATAACAAAGGGATCCAAATACATGAAAGTGTTTAAGATTCGGTTTTCGGTTGTGGATAAGTTCAAAAGGTGTTTTGTTGTGACGTTTTGTAATCATTGAACGGTTCTGAGTGTAGCATGCAGTTGAGACAGCTTCAGCCCACAAGTAATCTGGAAGTTTAGCATTGATTAACATAGTCCTGGCAGCTTCCACTAATGTACGGTTTTGTCTTTCAACAACTCCATTTTGTTCTGGGGTACGTGCAATGGATGTTTGATGCTCAATTCCCACTTTCTCATAATATTCCCGAAGAGTTTGATTCACAAATTCAGTTCCTTTGTCTGTTCGAATTTGTCTGACGGTGTTCCGGAGCTGAATTTGAATTTTCGTGAGAAAGGTGATGATCATCTGTGGAGCTTGATATTTACTTCGAAGAAAATAAACCCAAGTCCATCTTGAGTAGTCATCAACAATTACCAAGATGTAGCGTTTGCCATTAATCGTCTGCACGCGCATCGGGCCACATAAATCCATGTGAAGAAGATGAAGCATATGCTGAGAGTTGTGTTCCACCTTTGAAGGAAAGTGAGCACGAGTGCTTTTCCCTTGTTCACAAGCTGAGCATAGGCGATCTTTAGAATACCGGAATCTCGGGAGACCTTCAACAAGTTTGTGTCGAGCAAGGTTGGTTATGGTTTGAAAGTTTAGATGTGAGAGACGACGGTGCCATAGCCAAGATTTTGTAGATGTAGCCTTAGAGAGTAGACAGATGGGAGATGAAGCAACCATATCTTGCATTGAGATTGTGTACAGACTAGAATTGCGAGAGCCAGACATAAGATCGTTTCCTTGTAGATCACGAATAAAACAAGTTTTCTCCCGAAAAGCAACTTCCAAGTCTCCATCACAGAATTGACCGACTGAAAAGAGATTGTGGCCGAGGCCTTCCACATAATAAACCCAGCTAATTTCAATGTTGCCATTGATGTAATCTCCGTAGCCCATGATAGCTGCGAAGTGATCATTCCCGAATCTGACAGTGCCAATGAACTTTGCAACAAAGTTTGATAACAGTTTAAGGTTGCCTGTCATGTGTCGGGAACACCCGCTATCAACAATCCAAAGGATGATCTGTATCACATGCATTACACACAGACGACACAGATGGAATAGAAGTATATGTGGAACCCGAAGAGTTAGAGGGTTCCGAAGTAGTTATAGTAGAAATACACACTTCAATGATTTTAGGCATCCATTTAAATCCTAGTGTATTATGTATCCATTTCTGCCATCTTCAACTAGTCTTAGCTTTAATCTTAGTGAATGCACTAGGTGGTACTACATTCCTTGGAGGTGAAACTTGAGCTACAGGGACATTAATGTGTTTCTTAGAATCTAAAGAAGGCGGTTTACCAAGCACAGACTTAGAAGCAATAGTGGGCCTAGAGGTATTCCGAGTCTTAGGATTCCGTAAACGAGACAAGATAGCTTTAGCAACACATTTATCATGACAGTCAGAAAGCATACTTTTACGACAAATAACACAAGAAGCTTCAGACTGAATATCAAAAGTACTTAAAGGTTTAGCATTCGTTACAACACTTTTTCCATTACATTTGTCAGACGCAATATCTAAAGTGGGTGCAACTTGAGTCTTATTCAAAGTCCTAGGGTGTTCTTCTACTTCAGCATTCTTTATTGTTCTTTTCTTAGGTCGCAACTTCCTATTCTTCCTTGTATTGCTCCTAGGCTGTGAAGTGCGGACGTTTGGAAAAGAAGCAACTATTCCTGTTTCAGTAGAGGGAAGCACATTAGTATCTTGTGGTCTGGGTTCACGTTTGCTAAGTGTTACAGGTGCAATTCTCTTAATGATGCTAGGCTGAACTTGTTCATACTTTCCTAACATTTCCCTTAACTTAATGATAGTGTGCACCAGTTCTTGATTTTCAAAACGAAGATTTCCAGAAAAATTCATTACTTCTTTAGTGTGTGCAAGATAATATTCAAGTTCGTTTGATGCTTCATCACGAGTCTTTTTGAGTAAATCAAATATGACACCATATTCCTTTTTAACTTTTGCAAGTTCTTGTTCATATTTTGAGATTTGACACTTCAAATACGCGTTTTGATCATCCAGTTGCTCAAATTTTGGATTAAAAGTTATGGAATGCAACTGGTTGATTTTGTTTTGCAAAGCAAGTTCACGATTTTGACAATCTTTTTGACACCATTGAAGACGACGTTTTGCATTTGAAAGCTCGTTTAACAGTCGTTCATTTTCAACTTTTAAAGACTCGATCTGAGGCACATTATCAGTATTCTCAACAATATCAACAGAATCAGCAGAGATATGATCAGATGCATATGCAACAGATTGTAATAACACAAGATTATTGATATCAACACAGATAACATCTTCTAAGAGTCGATCAACATCTTTTCTTAACAATTTCTTTTTACGTTTAGTATTTGAAATCGATGTTTCTGTTTTCTCGAAAACTGTTTTCTTGATACCAAGTTCCTTGTGAAAATCCCTTTTCCTAATATAGTGCACAAGTTTTCAAAATTTTGACATGGGGTAAAATTCTTTTCTGAAGAATATCTCTTTGTTCTCGCGCCAGAGGCGATTGAAAATGTTCAACTTTTATTTCAGAATGAAATTCAATCTCACGTTCCAAAATTTTCAGGTCAGATAAGAAAGTGTCAAAGTATTTTATAACGCGACAACTTTCGGCTTTTGTTTTAACTTCACTAAGTGAAGGTAAAGTACCATTAATTTGTGCACCATTTCTTCAGAAACTGGTGTGATAACCAAAGGTTTGTTAGAAGTATCTTGTTGTGTGACAAAAGTTACGGCTTTTGAATAGTTAAATGGTTTGTTATAAACGACATTTTCCATTTTTGACCGACTCTCGTCATCTGCATCTAATTCCTCCATGCGATTATATTCAACAACAGTCATAATTGAATCATCAATTCTATGTTCTGCACTGTAAACTAAGGAGTTGGTTTGAATGCTCTGTTTGAAAACTTAGGTTTGTAATCAGCAAGAATCGGTCCATATCCATTTGGATTTGGTTTAAAAGTAAACTTTTGAATAGTTGTGATTGACTCACCATGTTTATAAACAACATTTCGAAACTCTTTGATTTTGTGTTGTAAGTCGACAATTTCTTCAAGATAGTTATCTATTCGTTTCGTGGAATGCTTTTTGTACTCAGAGATTTGTTTTTGACAAGTTAACAACTCAGCCTTGGCTTTTTGAGTTTCCAAAGTAAGAGCGTTAAGTTGTTGTTTATGTTCATGTTTCAGTTGTTCTATTTGAGACAACAAAGCATTCTTGGATGCGGCTAGATCACGTATCTGTCGTTCTAATGATTTTTTGTTTTGATGAGATTTAGCAAAAGTGACTTCAAAAAAATTTTCACGTTTTTCTTGAGTTTTAAAAACGTTGATTTGTCTAATTAAGCATTCATTATCCCTAATTAACAGTGCATTTTTATCTTTTAATTGCTTGCAAATTTCCAAACGAGATTCTTGGTCTTTAATTAAGGTCAGGAGCTCAATTTCTCTATTAGACAAAAGCTCATCTTGTTCAACGTGAGTCTCAACATGATCATTATTTAGATCCTCAAATATAACCACGGAGTCAACTTGATTATCAATATTAACCATAAGGTTATCTTGATCATCAAATATAACTACGGGATCTATTTGATAATCATCGGAATGAGATGTGGATGGCTCATGTTGAACACTCTGATCCTTGTCGGATGGAGAAATTGGCGGAGATATCAGATCAGGAATGAGTGTATTTTGTTCTGGTACCTGAGACAAGCCGTCAGTGTCATACACTGGGCCTGTGTCACTCATGTGTAGAGCTTGCATTTGTGCCATCAACATCACTGCTGCATTAGCCTGCAAGTCCTCCATATCATCATCAGAATCTGCATCTGCCATAAAGCTCTGTTCCTTGTGGTAAGAGTTCCACAAGCTTCATCCTTGAGAGCCAATAGCAAAGCCTCTTTGTGATAAGCACTGCCTCTTGTCCTCGGCTTAGGGCATGCATTAGCCAGATGACCCTACTCATTACAGTTATAACAACGAAGACCATTAACCCCATTCTGAGCATTCCCATGTTCAACCACTTGAACTCCCTGTTGTTGTGGAGCACCCATGTTATTCCTTCCCAAAGCATTAAACCCTTGACCACCTCCCATCTGACGACCATAACCACGATTCTGAACTTCAAAACGTCCATTGTTCACAACAGCCTTATTCCTTGTGTTAGATGAGGAACGAATGCGATTGTTGGATTTGTTTGTATACCGGCCGAATGCTTTAGCAATCATAACAAATCCTTGTTGCAATTCATCGAAGGCATCGGAGTCCTCATTAGCTTCACTGTAAAGTGCTTGAGCATTGTTGTTGTATGGAACCAATTGAGTTCGTTGAGGTTGTTGCTGTGACGGATCATATGGTGTGATGGTTGCAGTTGGTTGAGGAGCGGGTTGAGGAGCTGTTTGAGGAGGAAGACTAGTTTGAGCCCACAAAGCAAGTTGTTGATTGTCCGGAAGTGACTGTGGAGCCGGGAGTCCACGGATAGCCCTTTCTTTGTCAACTTCTTTTTGGTGAGGCTTCAGATAGTCGTACAACAATCCGTATGTAGCATGATGAAGATTCTTAGCTTGACGGAGAAAAATAACATATTTCTCCCATTCCGGACCAAGACTACTTAGTAACTTAGTGTTGACAGCAATTCGTGGCATGATGATGTTGTGTTTGTCCAAATCATTAATGATGTCTGAAAAACGACGACGATATGACTCTAATGTCTCTCCTGGTTCAATCATGAAGTGTTCATAAGCCAAGTAGATTTTGGATTCCATGTCTTCCTGATTGAGTGTTGTGCCTTCCATTAGAAGATGAATATGTTCCCACATTGCTTTAGCTGTCTTTTGAGCATCAACACTTCGAAGGATCGGATTGGGTAATCCCAAAAGGATGTATTGCATTGCTAGTTCATCGGCTTCAAAATGTAAAAGTTCATCAGCAGTGAGGTCTGAGATAGTTGCAATGTTGGTGACAGCATCTCTTGGTGGATTGGCATCTGGATCTGCGGGTGTGACAACAGTAGGCATCTGAAATGGACCTTCCATAATGACCTTCTTTAAGAACTTTCCATGTGGCTTCTTTAGATCACAAAACCTAAAGAACCTTATCACCCATTGATCATAATTTCCGGGAGTGAGCATTGGAGGTCTATCAAGTGAGCCAGCTTCATGAATTGATTGTTGGCTACTTAAGGCTTCACACATCTTGCCAAACCATGTCGGTTCCTTCATAGTACTCCTGGATGGATGTTGATTGTAAAAGTTTGTGTAAGGTTGTACTTGAAGACTAGGTGGTGGTTGAACTATTTGTGGTGGAATTGCTCCTAGTTGTGGAGTATGTTGTTGATTAAATTGTTGTTGATAAATTTGTTGTTGTTGTTGTTGATTGAATTGTTGATGTTGTGGACTGAGTTGTTGTTGTTGTTGTTGTTGTATTTGATTATACATGTAAGGAAAGTAGTTAGAGTATGGTGGTTGTGACATGTTGAAAACTTGTGTTGTTAAATGGATCTTTGTAGTCGAATGAAACGTTGTTGATGAAGTATCCTTAGGCTTAGAAACCAAGTGTAGACAAAGTAACACTTAAGTGTAAAAACACCAAACTTACGCGTAAAAGCAAGAGTTACGCGTAGGATTAGCTTACGCGTAAGAATTGAGAAACACTAAAGTTATGCGTAAACTGAAAGTTAAGCGTAGAAACCTTAGGCGTAAGAAAAATCTTATGCGGAAAGAGTTCTACGGATAAGTTTGAGCTTATGCGTAAGATTAGTGCGTAAGATTAGGGTTTTGCCCAAAAAATCCTTTACACTATCACAGTGTAACAGATATCCAAAGTCGAAGTGTTTTCAGGCTTATCCAAGCAAGAAAACACTGAGTAAACCACGAAAACTGAAGATCGATCCAAGGAAAAGTTACGCGTAAAAATAGGGTTTTGATACGCGTAAAACTTGACCAAAATTGATTTCTGCCCAATGATGTTTCTAAACCAGATTTTTGTGATGAAACAGCTTCAATATCACCAAAATAACACAAAAGTGTGAAACTTGATGATCCAAAACTTCTAAACACCTTACGTGTAGAAATAAACCCACGTTTAAAAACAATGATCCACACGTAAAGTTTGAAACTTTTTGCTAAAAACAGATATTTTAACACCTTAAAACGTTGAAAGTACAAGAATCTTGGATTGAAAAGTGTAAAAAATAAGTTTTTAAGCGTGACAAAGTATGAACCCGTATTACGCGTAAGACCAAAAAACTTCAAAAACAAAAGATGTTCACCCAATTATTTGGCGAATGATACCACTGTTAGGTTCCCATATTAGTAACACAAGCATCAATATGAAGAAGTAGAGAAGAAGAGAAGGCGGATGAACACACATACACTTATGCGTAGGAATTGAAAGAAAGATTAAGCATATGATAAATGTGAAAGTGAACAACCAACCTTCAATAGAAGGTTTACAAGAGGTATTTATATGGCAAGGAGCTAGGGCAACACATCTAGACTCCTTCCTTTCTTATGGGCTTGGGCCAAGGCTTATGCCTTCTACATAAGCCTTAGCTTAATAACAAACATAAAGGCCATATTAAGCTAACTATTACATATGAATCACTAACACTTGAATTAAGGTTTAGGAGTGATTCCAACAGTATTATATAGATGATCTTTCCATGATTTCATGCAACAACATATTAGGCTCGTTATTAAATCTTTCATGTGGCATGTTGATGGTAATACCAAAAGCAACGTTTATGGCTGATTCTAGCCACGACAAATCTCTGAAAATGGAAATAAAGTGAAGGTATGATATACCTTGATGGTCGTGCACAGAGAAGAAGAAAAACAGAGTCCAAAACAAAGTAACCAGCCCTTTTCCACCCTAGGGTTCATGACAGCAGCACAAGCAATATCCCACGATCAAACACCGACAATACCCGTACCAAGCACGTGTTTTCAGCGGCTTACAATCACCTTCGAACCTACCTTGGCCTGAGTTTTAGTGTCGACAGAAAAGATGGAGGATGGAGTATTTTCTGCCGTGACTTTCTTAGAGGTATTAGGGTTTCTCCTTTTTATTTTTAGGTGTACATTGAATGAGATATGGTGACTTTTAAAAAGGGATTTAAGCGTGTAAAATGGGGGCCAAGAAATCAGGGATTGGCGTTTCATTTGGAGCTGATTATGGGGCAATCACAAAATAATTTACCTATTTAATTTCGCCTTCCAAAATAACTTGTACACATATTTATTATTTGTCCATAAAAAGGTATATTGTACATAGAACATTTTAAGGTGTTACATAATTATTAGCAAGTTATATATAAGTTTTATTTGTATGTATTGTGTGATTATTTATAAGGTAGACATGTAATGCTTTAACGAGCTCCTTTTTCTTTACGACTATTTTTACGATGAGGGTTATAATAGTATTTTTAACGCGTTCACGATTTTAGGGTTTTACAGAAGCACTGGTAAAAGTTGTCGCTGAGGAAGCTGAAAATATTGGAATTAATCTTGCGAAGCTTCAAAAGGGTCAGGCTGGACAAAAGTTCAAGGATGCTCAGGCTGCTAAGATGGCTGAAATGAGAAAGCAGTTGGAAGAAAAGAACAAAAGAACTGCAGCCATCAGGAAAGCAAGAATTGATCATTACAACTGGTCAATGACTAATAGAAGGCTGCCTGAGAAAATCACAGATGTCAGAATCATCCCCAAGTCCAAACCACTGGCCATGAATGTTTACAGGGGGGATGACAAAAGACACTTTGAGGTTCATGATCCCCTAAAATTCACTGACTTTGGGATCACTGAACTCGATGAGTTGGGTCCAATTATTGAAAAGAAGCAGAATGCGGTGGTTAAGGAGTTGATGAAAATGCTCAGCAAGAGATATGAAAGACTGAGGGATGCACCAGCCCAACTGGGAATTCAGCCAGCCTTAACTGCACCACAAGGATCTCAACCTCAGTTATCCAAAGGCAAAAGAAAGAGGGTTGAGTTCCAGCCTGAGTTCAAAGTGCATGGACTAGAGTGTAATAGGGAGCTACCTGACGGGTAAAGTTTGTGAACTGTCTGGTGATAGAAAAGCCTGAAAGAGGACTTTTCTACATTGATGTTTATGGAAATCCAGCATTCCAAAGATGGAGTGACATTGACCTTGTAGGGGTGCCTACAATGGCAAGTTATCTACCAGTGGCTGCTCAATTCAATACTCCTGAAAATGTTAGGTTCTGAAAAGACCTGAATGCCAGGTTAAAAGAGTACCCTGACAAAGAAGCACTTCTCAAGAAGAAGGTCAAGCTTGAAGCACTGGGAATCCATCTTGACTGACATCATTTTGCTTTATCTTTTTGTACTAGTGATAGGAACCATGTAATGTGATCAATAAAAGATGTATGTTTTGTTAAAATACTTAGTGTTCCGTATTGTATTCATTAGTACATTCAGTGTAAGAAGAAGCCATTTGCTCACTTACACTGATCAAACACTTAGGCTATTTGTATATCCAAATAGGGGGAGACTGTTGGGTTCAGTAAATACCCAAACCCCTTAATCTAGGATTTGAATAGAAAATAGCCCAAGTGTTTAAACCGTTAAACACTAACAGGTCACTGAGTGCATAGTCTCTCAGTGAGCCATCTTCAGGATACTCAGTACGAGGCAACAAGGAAGTCTCTCCACTCAGCAAGGCGGAACTTAAAGGGTGAAGACTGAGTCAAGAAGAAGATGGTGGATTCAGTGAGTGATGACAATAACTCACTGAATCCCTAAGACTCCTTACCAGCTACTAACACTGAAGACAAACTGAAGTAGAAGACTGAAGGCAATAAAGACTGAAGAATGAGCGGGATAAGGCGGGACAAGTTTGAATCAGATAAGAAGAAGTCCTTATCAGCATAAGTCAACTTTCCCTGAATGGCTAACTTCCAGGCTCAGTGTCATCACTGAGTTATGGAAAGCAGCCTTGTCTCTTACTTAGAATAGCCTTTGTAAACAGAGACAAAATACATCAGTATTTTGTCTTCTGCAAGTTGTCAGTTTGTCACTTAGGATACGGTTAAAACTTATACATGTATAAATAGCATAAGAGATGGAGTGAAAGATTAAGCTTGTGAATTGTAAAAACACACACACGCAAGCCATCTTTTCACTCCTCTAAATACAACACAGTCCCTGAGATAGCTCAGTGGTTCCTAGTAGTTGTGCTCAGACTTAGCCTGAGCTTAGTGAGGAGTCACCCTTTGTCATTTCAATCCCAAGTACTATTCCACAAGTACTTGGGTAATGTATTCTTGTTTTGATTTATATCTAATAAAGAATATTATGTTGAAAATTAATCAGTGTGTTTTACTTATATCTTTTCAGTCATAGATTCACTATTAACCTGTTTTAAATACTTAACTGCTTTTAAGATAGTGAATAGGGAACAACAATGTCGATCTTCAAATGTCCTGAATCTGTTTTTAACTCCCTTGAAGCTATCCGAGCTTCCTTTTTCTAGGGTGGTAGTGTCGAAAGTAGAAAAATGTCGTGGCTTAAATGAGAAAACGTTCTGGCTTCGTTTGATATAGGTGGGTTAAACATTGGAAGTTTGAAATCTTTGAATTTTGCTCTTCTCCAAAAATGGAGATGGCGTCTTGTTAATAACCCAGATTCTATTTGGGCTCGTGCCATTGTGGCTATACATGGTGTGGAAGCAGGTTTTGATATTAAAGGTTGCAATTATAATGGCGTTTGGGCATCCATCATCTCGACATACCCACTGCTTCATCAACGTAACTTTCTCTTGATGAGTACTCTTAATCGTAAAGTGGGTAATGGTTTATCTATTCGGTTTTGGAAAGATCAATGGAATGGCAATGGCACGTTAATGTCCAGATTTAACAGGTTATATCACCTTGATGCAAACCGG
This sequence comes from Chrysanthemum makinoi, assembly GCA_910596185.1. Lineage (NCBI taxonomy): Eukaryota > Viridiplantae > Streptophyta > Magnoliopsida > Asterales > Asteraceae > Chrysanthemum > Chrysanthemum makinoi. The sequence continues at coordinate 40,948,016 of OU343222.1, read as the reverse complement.
ATTGCTTACACTCAGATCGAAGAGTAAATGATTCTTGGGTTTGGAATTGGAAGAGGCAAGTCGAGGGCTCCCGTAATGAATGTGCCTTAGATTCTCTAGTTTCAGAGTTGGGTCAGGTAAAGCTTCTTGATGAGCCTGATTCATGGAGTTGGAACCTTGACAACGATGGCAGTTTTTCGGTTCATGTAACGCGAGTTCACCTTGACTCTTGTTTGCTTCCTTCGTGTTCCCCATGCACTCGATGGTTCAATATTCTTCATCGAAAGGTAAACATTTTCATTTTGCGTCTTTCTTTGGACAGGCTTCCTACTCGTCTTAATTTATCTTTGAGGGGCCTTGATATACCGTCCATTGTTTGCCCGATGTGTAACAATGGGTGGAATCCGTGGACCACGTCTTCTTTGGCTGTGACTTGTCTTCAAGCATTTGGTTTCTTGTAAGAAGATGGGTCGATATTGATATGCCCTCATTTTCTTCTTGGTTCGACTGCCTACAATGGTTCGAAGTTTGGAGAGCTTCTAGGAGTGATGAAGATCGAGTGTACGTCATTTCTGTAGCGTTGTTATGGTGCATTTGGCGTTATCGCAACGGTGTTATTTTCTCCTCTCACTCGTTGAGGAAAAGTGACATTTTCGATTCCATTTGTACTTTTTCTTTTTCTTGGCTTAAAAGTAGAGGGCGTAATGTTAATTGTTGGAACTCTTGGCTTATGAAGCCTTTGTAATTTTATTCTAGCTCCTTGCTAGAGTGTTTTAATAAATCCGCCGTTCAAAAAAAAAACGAACATAATAAACTAAAATAAATGATTCACTTGCCGCCGAACGGGCACGGGCCAAGGGGCTCGACCCCGAACAGGCACGGGCTAACGGGCTCGAGCCCGAACAGGCACGGGCTAAATGAAATTCTTAATATCCGTAAATTTATTGTCAAAAAGAACCTAACAAACTAAAATACATGATTCACCAGAAAATTTTATTTTAGGGTACCCGTCGTTGCAATGCACGGATACCCTGCTAGTAGCTACTAATGCATGGATGTCTCAAAGTAACTGTTAGAGCCTTGGGTATGGTAACTAGCAAAAGGGTGTTAAGGTTTAACATGCCGGTGTTAAGGCATGTTAACCACACCGTCTCCCAAGTTAAGGGGGTGTTAACATGCTCATGTTAACACCTTAACGCCACGTTAAGTTGTTTTTTTTTTTGTTTTTTTTAATGATGGGTTGTTTTTGTAAACTGTTTGTGAGTTAAGGTTTAACTTATGTAAGTTATGTTAAAGGGTGTTTTTTATGTTAAGGTTTAACTTACGTAAGTTATGTAAGTTATGTTAAAGCTGATGTTGCGCTGACGTGGGGTATAATGTTAAGGTTTAACATAGGTCACCATACCTACTGCTCTTATAAACTAAAACATTTGTTAGTTGTTTTACTTTCTACAATCGTTTTACGCATGCATTCTACAGGTAGTTTCTATCTATTGGCTTGAGTTTCTTACTGATATTTAGATTTATCCTTAAACAGTGGAACATTCCATGTTTAGACGTGTTCTTAAGCAAGAGAGCACTGTCGATTTTCATACTTCTGAGATATGATTTTCATATATTTTACCAAGGTTAACAATTAAATTTAATGTCAAAAAGCTTGACGTAACAAGTTACATGGTACTCTACTTTTTCACGTAATTTTTGCATTATAAACTATGAGTAGTGATTGAAAGGCCTAAAAGATATGCCTAAACTCATGTCTAAACCTGTGTGGCATCATCCTGATTGCTGCAGTCAGTATACCCATTTTTTCACAAACCATCAGGATCATATCACGTATGTTTAGGCATGTTTTTAGACACATAATTAGATTTTCAAATCATTTTCTATAAACTAAAGGGTTGTTTTTTATTAATTTTGATTGAGGTCCTCTCATGTTTCATTTCAACATGAGAAGTCATGTTAGTTACTTTTTCTTTCATTATAATTAATTTATAAAATAATGGTCTCTAAATAATTAGTTTATTTATTTTTCTTCACTCACATAAACTTTAACATCAATTCTCATATTGAAATGAAACATGAGAGAATCTGAATCTTATTAATTTCCCTACTTATATGTTAAAATATCTAAACAATGATGGTACAATACCAAGTTCCCAACTACCATACATACCGCACATTTACTACCAAAATCAAGCATCCATACAATGTCAGTTCATAAATGACGAACAACAACAATCACCCTATTTCTTTTATGTACATGTTAATTTGTTTTACATTTGTTGTATGAGTGAATCTAGTGAGAAAAGTTATTGAAATGAAAATAGTGAGAAAAACCCTAGCCACAATATTCAAATAAAAAAGAGAAATAATTTGGTGATGCATCTATTTTTGTGGATGCATCTAAGATTAGTGGTTTTGGTTCTTTTTCATTCTTCTTATATTAATTATATTTCTCATTTGATCCTTACTCTTTGTTATATTAGCTGTTAAGAAAATGCTTGTTGCTGATATATATGTTTCAAAAGTGACGACATAAGAAGTTTGATAGAGGATGATTTTTCTTTATTTGACAATTATGCATAACAAAAGATAGCTCAAGCAAGAGAGCTGTAGTTCGTAACATTATGATAGATGATTAGAAAGGGCTCCTTTAATTGTTTCATATACCACACCAACTCGCTTAATGACCTTAAAATCCCATAGCTATACCCATATTTGATATTTGATGACTTAGGATGCGTTTGGAAAGGGGGTATCGGTATGGTGGAATGATAATGATAGTGATTGTGTACGTTTGGTACAGAGAAAAGAATGAAATGATACACAAATTTGAAAAGTATACTCATACCATGCAAAAATGGTATCTATGGACAAACCATTCCCCCTAGGCCCACATAAATCAAAATAATGACGCCTGAGTATTATTTTTTAATGTGAAACTTATTCGGGAAATTATGTCATTATCATTTTTTAAAGTTGGATGATAAAGATGGGTCTAACATTTGTTATAAAGAAAAAAATACAGTAATACTCAAAATTTATTGATCAAATCAAACAATGAAATTTGAAATAATACTTTCATTATCATTATACCCTATATCTATTCTCATACCCATTGTGATTCATGGCAACAAACCAAACGCCTCCTATATAATTGAAAAAAGAGGTTTCATAAATCCAAATTTATAAGGAAAATTACGTATAAACATGTAGTTCTGCTTTGTGTGAATAGGCTTAATTGATCGTTTTCTAGAAAGAAACAAAACTAGTCATTATGAGATAAGGAAATTCAAATCACTCTATTGCATCATCTCATCCATCACATCACAGTTAAAAGTGATGAGTCTTGACCACTCTTTTTCTACATGTCTCGTTTACTCATCTTCTCATATTAAGAGTAAATTGCATTTTTGGCCTTTAAGGTACGGCCAAATTGCAGGTTTCGTCTTTAACATTTTGAAAGTGTAGCGGTAGTTTTCATTTTGAATATTTTGTTGTATGCTTGGTTTTTAAATTGCAGATTTGGTCTCTAAAAGTTTGAAGTTCCAGTTGCATGTTTGGTCCTTAAATTGCAAATTAGGGAACAAACATGCAAAGAAAACATTCAAAATAGAGACTAATGCTACACTTTCGAAATGTTAGGAACGAAACATGCAATTTGTCCATACCTTAAGGACCTAAAATGCAATTTACACTCATATTAAAATAGAAAGGAGGTATAAGGACTTTTGTTTTTACAAGTTGTACCCTGTGAATTTTTCAGTTTTTCTTATTTTTTGTATTTTTATAATTCTATTTATATTAAAATTATAAACCTGAAAGTACAAAACACAAAGTATAAAGTTTAACAAGTTAAAAATATTAAACTGACAAAAACTACGGAGCAAAAACTGATAAAAAAATGTGTTATAAAGTAAACTGAAAGGATTTTTTTTTTTTTTTTTGTACTTTTACCCTCTTTTTTGATGGGGCATGGGTACCTATAACAAATCCCAGAATTTATACACGTACATTGTACTAACGAAAGTGATAATTTATATTTAAAGGCATGTTTGGTAGAGAGAAATTTAAGTAAATGAAATGGTGTAGAGATTAAAAATCAGTTGAGATTTTTGATAGATTCCACTGTTTGATAACAATAGAGTCTTGGCCCGAGAAATAAGCAATATTTTTTTAACCAATTTTCTATAGCTATACTAAACACATGATAACTTTGTATGAACAAATTAAATCTGAATTTCTTTAGCATTTCTTTTATGTATTTGAATTGATTAAAGAAGATACCATCTTCTAGTTGTTTGATTTGTAGACCAAGAAAGAAGCTTAATTCTCCATCATACTCATTTCAAACTCATCATGCATAATTCTTGAGAAATCATCACACATGTCTTGATAAGTTGATCCGAATATAATATCGTCCACGTATATTTGAACAATAATTATTTGTGACTCTTTTTTCTTTGTAAAAAGTGTATTATCAACTAACCTCATGGTATAGCTATTTTTTTATTAAGAATGATTTGAGTCTATCATACCAAGCTTTTGGGGCTTGTTTAAGACCATAGAAAACGTTTTTTAGTTTGTACACGTGATTAGGTTTTTCGAAATCGATAAAGCCCGGAGGTTGAGCTATATAAACTTCTTCATTTATAAAACCATTTAGAAAAGCACTTTTAACATCCATTTGAAAAAGCTTAAGATCATGAGCACAAGCATAAGCAAGAAGGATTCTTATAGACTCTAATCTAGCTACGGGAGCATAGGTCTCATCAAAGTCTATGCCTTCTTGTTGGTTATATCCTTGAGCAACAAGTCTAGCTTTATTTATAGATACGACACCGTTTGCATCTAATTTGTTTTTATATACCCATTTTGTTCCGATTATGGTTTGGTTTTTAGGTGGAGGGGCAAGTGTCCAAACATTGTCATAAACAAATTGGTTTAATTCCTCTTGCATAGCCATAACCTAACTTTAATCTTTTATGGCTTCTTGAGTGTTTTTAGGTTTTATGGTTGATACAAAACAAAATAGACTACTTTGGTTTTGGACTTGAGACCTTAGAGTTCTTTCATTTAACTCTCCTATAACCTTTTCTACGGGATGATCTTTAGACTCTTTAATATTAATGATTTCATTGTTTAATAGTTCATCTTCTTTGTTTGTATTTTCTTTGATTTCTAAGACTTCACTTTCGATTAATTCGTCATCGACAAGATGTAAGGTAGATTTAGGTGGACTCTTGTCAAATTTTACATTTAAAGATTCTTCAACTTTCATGGTTTATTTATTTAGTATTACGTATGCTATACTATTAGGAGAATATCCTAAGTAGATATATTCGGTTGATTTTGGATCGAATTTAGTTAAATAGTCTTTAGTGTTAAGTATAAAACATTTACTACCAAAGACTCGAAAGTGTTCTAACGAATGCTTTTTGCATCGTAACAACTCGTATGGAGTTTTTCCTAAGAATGGTCTAATTAAGACTCGATTTAGTATATAAGTTAATGTGTCTACGGCATTGCACCAAAATTTTTTAAGGAATAGATTGCTCATTAATCATGGTGCGACTCATTTCTTGTAGGGTTCTATTTTTCCTTTCAACTACCCATTTGATTGTGGAGTGCGAAGAACCGAGAAATTATGGGTAATACCATTAGCATCACAAAAAGCTTCGAATTGCACTTCATTATCAGGTTCCCGACCATGATCAGTCCGTATTGACACAATAGGACTTCCTAGTTGTCTTTAGATTTTCTTACTTAATATTTTAAAGTAATCAAACGTTTCAGTTTTATTCTTTAAAAATTTAGTCCATGTGTACCTAGATTAATCATCCACGATAACCAAGGTATAGAAGTTTCCTCCGTAACTTTGGATAGCGGATGGACCAAATAAATCCATATGTAGTAATTCTAGACACTTAGTTGTAGAAACCATATTTTTAGCTTTATGACTGGTATGGACTTGTTTTCCTATGTTACAAGCATCACAAAAATGATGTTCGTATTTTAGTTTAGGTAGGTTTCTTACAAGCTCTTTAGATGATAGCGATTGAAGAAATCGCATATTGGCGTGACCCAATCTTCGATGCCATAAGGTCGAAGTATCATCCATAGAGGTAAGACAAAGCTTGTCTTTTGGTTCATTTCCAATTTTAATAACATAGACTCCATGTTTTCTAATGCTTCTTCCTATAGTAATACCATTATTCAAGATTTTACTACCGGTTTCGCTAAAGAGTACATTGCACTTTTTATTATATATTTGACCTATACTTAGTAGATTAAAGTTTAGGTTTTCTACGTGACATACGTCGTTAAGGGTCAAGGATTTTTGAGAGATTGTACCTTTACCGATGATTTTGCTCTTGCTATTTTTGAACACCACATTTCTTCCGTTGAAGGATTCGTATGTGGAGAACAATGCTTTATTACCGATCATATGCCTTGTGCACCCGCTATCCTTAATCCATTCGTCCGGATCCAAGTCAAACTTTAGGCACACCTCGTTGGAGTATTTTGCCATGAGACAAATTTCTTCCTTTTCTTCTTCACTCATTCCCCACGAACCACTCATGAACGTCTTTTGTTTGTCACGTTTAAGACACTCACTAATGAAGTGATTTGGATCCTCGCATTTGAAACACTTGCGTTCGTCCTTCACCTTCTTGTCGTCCTTGCTTTTCCGCAACCCCTTCTTGTCGTCATAAGGTTGCTTGACATATCTTCTTTTCCTTCGAAAGAACTTCTTGAAGTCGCGCACCGCCATTGCATACTCTTCGTCCTCACTTTCCGAAGATGAGGTTTCTTCATCACTTGAGACTTTCTTGGCCTTTAAAGCAAGAGATTTATGTTTCTATTTCTTTTCCTTTGAGACCTCGGAGTCTTTAGCGGTACAAGCTCATAGACTTTTAGGTTGCCTATGAGTTCATCGAGAGTGAGGACCTATATGAGAATCACAACAAAAGATAAAAGAACTACTAGAATGATCAAATAATCAGAGGTTAGGAGAGTGAGATAATATATGAGAGAGTTGTAAGAAGAAGGGTGAGAAACAGTGAAGAAATGGCTCACTATTTATAGGCACAAAAAGCCTTCTGTCCCATGGTTCCGCCGGATCCCTCACCCAAGGGATCCGGCTAGTGCAAAACTTGGGATCCGGCAGTCTGGGTCACACCAGTCCGGATTTGGGTTGCAAACCGGGTTATTGGTTATGGGTTATGAGCCATGGGTAATGGACCTTGGGTCATGGGTACCCAACAAGATACAATGTATCTAGACAATGGGTCATAGGTCTTGGGTCATGGGTCATGAACATTGGGTCATGGGTCAAGGATAATACCCAAGATAATTTCATGCATGATGTCATGCAATGGGTCATGGGTTATGGATTTGCTTCTTGGGTATGGGTCATGGGTCTTGGATATTATCCATCCTATTACATATTATATTACAACAATTTATTTATTGCAACATTTTATGTAAATGAACAAATGTATATACTTTGCAAAACAACATGTATTCTTATAACTTTACTTATGATAAATTTATATTTGTTATCAAAAAAACATAACGAGATCGTTAAATATTAATAAACGTTTTTACGATTTATTTGTATTAACAGATTCTTCATGCGTTCTTACGGGATCATAATCACGGTGTTGCTCCTCTCGAAAAAATGTAGGAGATATCGCTTCTCCGTTGTCATAAATTATCATATTATGTAATATGATGCATGTGTACATTATATCTGATAGTCGACTTTTGTCCAACCCTCTAGCCTGATGTTTAATCATTAGCCATTTCTTCTTTAGTACACCAAAAGCTCATTCCACATCTTTTCTTGCTGCTTCGTGCTTTGTCTTATACAATATTCGTTTGTGATCATTCGTCCCTAGATTTTTTATGGACTCAATAATAATGGACCATTCCGGATATATCCCGTCAGTAAGATAATATCTCCGTTTATAAGTCACGTTGTTAGCAACGAATTCCACATCCGGTGCTCTCCGCGCTTTGAGATCATTGAAAGAGGCGATTGACGTAAAACATTAACGTCATTACTTATCCCGACGACACCAAAGAGCGCATGCCAAATCCATAAATCTTGAGAGGCGGTCGCTTTCAATATAATGAATGGTTCTGGCCCGTGATCACCCCTAGCATATTTAGCTTTTAAAGCGTTTGGGCAATTCGCCCACGGCCAATCTATACAACCAATACTTCTTAAAATCCCAGGAAACCCATGCTTGATGAGCATAAAGTCTTTCAATGTAATTATATGTTGGCTTTCGCAAAAACTCTTCACCATATAACTCCATGATGACCTAATAAAATTTTTAGAGACACTCATGGGTTGTTGACGCACCCATTTGCAGATATCCATCCAGAGTATCAGGATTGGTTCTGTATGCCAATTGACGAATTGTCAAAGTACACTTCATCAATAGGGAAATACCAAGTGTGCCCGTCCAACTAGGAGTTTGTTGAAAATAATATGAATGATCGATTACCTCTCGAACAATTTGTGTGAATAGTGTTCGGCTCATTCGGAATTGCGTACAAAATGTTGCTTCGTCGTACACCGGGTGTTCAGAGAAGTAAGCCGCCACTAAACGATCATGAGCACTGTGGTCCGTAACGATCCCTCTCAACTTGGTTTCGTGTGATTTTTTGATTTGACGCTTGAAAAGCCTCCCAACAAGCTTCCGTAAACATCGCAAGTTCGCTAGTAACTTCATCTTCATTGTCCGTAGATGAAGTGGCAAAAAATAGCCCGTAAGACGACATTGTAGATTTGAGAGAATGTGTTTGAATGTGTATAGAGAGAGTTGCAGTTTGAATTTGTGAATAAAATGATTAAATAGGTGGGTTATTATTAGTGAGCGTTTAAATTTTATAAGTTAAAAAACTTTTTTTTTTATAAAACCAAACGGTCACATATAAATTTTAAAAGTTAAAAAAAGACAAGGATCGATAGGCGATCGACACCCCAAAATAAAGGCGACTGATCGACTATCGGTCGACCTCTTTTGCTGCGCCCTGCCTTATAATTAAGCCGAACCATACACCCCCATAGAGGTTAAAGCTCCTTGCTCCAGTTGACTACAAAGTTTGAGTATTTCTGTTGACTTCAAAGTATTGGTGTTTGCAAATCTATGTCTAGGAGGGGGTAAGCTTGAGTGGGTCTTTCAAATAAGACGGAGTAAGGTTGTGAGCCCACAATCCACATTCACTCCCCATGATTGAAATGTAAACACCCCTGTAACAAACTAACAACTATTGATTTACATAATGCAGGCCTGATAATATCTCTAACTAGAAATCCCTTCAACTGCATCTCATCTTCTTCAGGTTTTTTTCCCTTGATACTTACCAGTTTTTAGTATTTTTATACAGTATTCTTATTGATGAATGTTCATACTATTTAATAAATTGTAATGTATTAACTGGTTAATGTAATAATGTGTATAATTGTGCAATGTAAACTATTATTGTTGTGATGTTGTCCATGATAAAAGCTATATGCCAAGCTTGATTGTGTTTTATATCCTAGCACAGATACAATGTATGTCTATTGAATAAACTATGTACTAATTATTTTGGTACTTTTTATCACTGAGATTAATCATTTATAGATTATGATAGAATCAAGAACTTTTTTTTCATGCCTTAGGTTTGGATGTTTGGTGTTTGTGTATCTGACCAGTTTTTGTCCCTGCTTTCTTGGTTTGGGTCAGTGATGTTTAATACTTTCAGGGTCCAAATGGGAATCACTATAGGAGTATAGGTATGGGTTTAGTTATAAGGAGGAATGGAAATATGTACGTGTTTGGATATGATTGTGAAATCCATTCTTTGGTTTATAAAGTTTCTGCAGCAAAATACAACTTTGTTTTTAAGTAAAATAAGATCCTTAGTAATTGAGTATTTCTACTCTAACTTAAAATTTTACAGGATAAAGGAATTACTACAAAATTTCCAAAGAAAATCATGCATTAAACCCACACCCACCATATGTAATGTAAACTTCAGAATGTGAAAATATTCATAGTCTCAAACTTTTACTTGTGGCCTTCTCTTCATCTTGCTCTAAATAAGACAACACAAATGCAGAGACCAAAAAACAGTTGTGTTCTTCGATCTTTTACTTTATCCAGAAAAAGAACATAGGAGATGACTAGGAAGAAGGTGCGGTAGTTTGACAGTTGGATGAACCAACTCGGCCACAGCGGTGACACACTTCGACTACAATTGTGGGTAGCTCCAAGTCTCCAACAACTTATTATTGAACAAAGACGACAAGGTGATGATTGTATCTTTCAAACCCCTGTAATACCAAACAAAAAAAATTACTTGATCAATCTTGCAAAAAACGAAATGTTAACAAATGAATATTCATAGAGAAAATAGGTTATAAGAGGAGAGAGATGAATAAACTCATACTTACCCACCCATCCACCTTGGAATGGGTCTATGGGCTTTCTGAGTGCATTTTGTTTCCATTGTCATAAGATTTCATCAACCACATTGATCTTTTTAGCAATGATTCTATTCTTTCATTCTATACCTCTCTAAAATTGATATAGTCATTTCTGATTTAAATGTGCTCATTAACCACTAATGATCACTGTTGTAATTTTCAGAATTCTGCAGATAAGTGGGAAGCTATAAGTATATTTAATTGAGAAGAATGAGGGATTATACTTGGTATGTTTCAAAAGGGGAGCACTTATGGGATACATGGCAACTCCGAGGCGCTATCATCTTGAGCCTCTTGTTACAGACCTTTCTAATTGTCTTTAGTTCTTCAAGAAAACGGACATCAAGCAACTGGATAATCACACCTCTGTGGTTATTCTATTTGCTAGCCGATTGGGTGGCTAGCTTTTCCATTGGCCTCATCGCGAAAGGTAAAGGGATTCCTAGTGAACTCCTCGTAGGCAAGACAAATGATGGTACAATTGCTGCGACAAAGGATCTTCTTGTCTTCTGGGCCCCATTTCTTTTACTACACCTTGGTGGTCCGGACACCATTACCGCTTTTGCATTGGAAGATAATGAGTTATGGCTCCGCCATCTTCTTGGTCTTGTGCTCCAGTTTTCAGCAACGATGTATGTGTTTATTCAGTCACTCATTCGGAAGAACATGCTATGGGTTCCCACATTGCTGATGATCATGAGTGGAACCATCAAATATACCGAAAGAACGATTTCATTTTATCTTGCAAGTGCAAATAGATTCAAACGTTCAATGCTTGCCAATGTTGATCCCGGCATGAACTACATTGGACTCAAGGAAGACAACTTTCAGATGGAAGAGAAACTAGACACTAAGAATGAAAGGAATGATCAGGGTCAAGAAAGTGGTCAAATGGATGAACAGAAAGATTTGACAGAGATACAAGTAGTGCAACATGCTTATAAGTACTTCAACATGTTCAAAGGGCTCACTGTTGATCTGATTTTTACCAGGAAAACACGTAATAAAAGCCGAAAGTTCTTCCTAAACCGAACCGCCAAAGATGCTTTCAAAGTGGTTGAAATTGAATTGAATTTCTTGTATGAAGTTCTCTTTACCAAGTTTCCGGTGGTGTATTGTTTATCTGGAGTTTGTGCACGTATTTTCTCTTTTCTGATGGTTTGTACATCAATCATTTTATTCAAAATTGGGGACAAATCGAAATTCAATAACACTGATGTTAAAATTACTTACGCTTTGCTCTTTGGCGCATTGGCTTTGGATATTATCGCCATGTTCATGCTCCTGTTATCAAACAAAAGCATCATTTTTCTATCAGAGTTGTTCAAGCCTGGAAACACGTGGAGGCGAATCCTCAATGCAATTGTCATACTCAAAGTTAGTGGCATCCCTGACACACAAGTGAGTGAGCCCCAGACACATGTCTGGCCAATCAAGTTTTTCACACGAAGATGGTCTGAATGCATTCCAACTTACAACCTTATCTATTACTGTATGCACCCACGCTCCAGATTCAAACAATACATTCTCGAAAAACTGGGGCTTAGTGAGTTTCTGGACAGCTATAAGTACGTAAAAGCCAAAAGCTACACCACTGAACTCAGAAATTTTATCTTTGATGAACTAAGGTCCAAATCAGAAGCTGCAGACGATTTTGAAACTGCAACAAAGATAAATTCATCAAAAGGTGATAGAGTGCTTTGTCCTGAAGATGGTTGGAGCGGCTTACTCCCACACACCCTAGACAATGACTTTGGTCAACGTATCCTTCTATGGCACATTGCAACTGATCTATGTTACAGTAAAGAACTCACAGACAAAGTCAAGTCCAAGAGACATGTAAGCACCAACACATATCATCGAGAGATTGCAAAGCTTTTGTCAGATTACATGATGTACCTTCTCGTCATCAAACCTACTTTGATGACTACAGTAAATAGTATTGTTCAAATGCAGTACTGGGATTTATGTGCTAATGCCAAGTGCAATTTCGAGAAAGAAAAGGCTCATGAAGTAAATGTGGTGCGAAAGCCAATGCAAGGTACCAAGGAGTCAGAAGTTGATTGGGAGCACTTAAATGCGTGTATGGAGATTTTTAGTCGCAATAAACTAAGGCTAAAGAATATGAAAGGTGATGTGACTAAATCGTTGCTTGTCTACGGCCTCATTTTGGCAGACGAAGTGATGAAGATAGAAGAGGAAGACGATAATTTGGATAAATGGTTAATGATAAGTAAGGTGTGGGTTGACTTGTTGTGTTATGGTGCAAGTCATTCACAAGCACATATGCAAACAGCACAAGTTAGCAAAGGTGGTGACCTCATTACCATCGTTTGGATGTTAATGGCACATTTTGGTTTGGGTGATCAATTCCAAATCGACCAACATCAAGAAAGAGCTAGACGCGTTGTGGACTAGTATGTAGTTTCCATATTCATCCGTGCATTCCGAAAAACACTATTCTAATTGCTCTCGCAGTCGCAACAACAGATGAACTGAATTTGCTTTATTTTGAATTTAGACATGCATTAAATGATAATCTGTTGAATCATTGTGAAAAGAATTCTGACAAGACATAACAAAAAGTATCTTGTGTATATTTGTTTTCTTGTTTGTTTAGAGTATGGGGTATGATGAGTTTACCACTTCTCCTCATTTGGGCCTCACGTGTGCCACATCACCTCCACATCACTCCAACACACTAACTAAAAAATACCCCCTAATCACAACTTACTCACTTCTTTTCATTTGGGCCCCACCCACCCTCATATTATTTCTTTTCCATATTTTCCAAACACAATTAAATTCATTCCATTCATTTAAAATAAAAATACAACATAAAAAAAAATACACTGCGAAAAAAAAAAACATACGAAATTTAAAATACATTGCGAAATAAAAAAACATAAGAAATTTAAACTAATGTTGTTGCTGATGTAGTTGCCAAACATGCTCAATGATATTTCGTTGAAGTCTTGCGTGTGTTGCTTTATCACGCAGTTCTTTGGCATTCTTTCGTTGTAGATCGCATCGCTCAATCCATGTCCGTTGTATATTTGCTCGCGGACAAACATAAATATCGTTCAATTCGGATATCGCAAACTGTTGATCTTTCAAAATCATGTTATGCAATATGATGCACGTGTACATGATTCTTCTTAGCTTATTGATAGTCCAAGCACGCGCAGGTTGGCTTATAATATGCCAACGTCCTTGAAGGACCCCGAAAGCTCTTTCAACGTCTTTGCGAGCACTTTCTTGTTTTTGTTTAAACAAGGCATTTTTCTCCGAATATGCAGTGGAGAAAGATTTAAACAAGGCTCTTTCAACGTCTTTGCGATGTCATCAAGAAGGTTGTCGAATAACGGTGAATTATTCAAAACAGTTAAATCATTATTCGCACCCGCTACCCCAAAAAATGCATGCCAAATCCATAAATCGTATGATGCAACGGCTTCAAGCATAATAGTTGGATATTTTTTATCACCTCTATGAAATTGCCCTTGCCACTCAACGGGATAGTTTTTCCATTCCCAGTGCATACAATCAATGCTCCCAAGCATTCCCGGAAACCCATGGACCGTGTTATGTGCGTTATATAAATTGTGAATGTCACCCAAATTAGGCTTTCTTAAAAACTCGAGCATAAACAATTCAATTACACACATAGTAAAAAAATCTAGACAATCGCGTGCCGTGTGTGACCCCATTTGCAAATATTCATCAAATGCATCAGGTGCGGTGCCGTAGGCCAATTGGCGTAAGGAAGATGTGCATTTCATAATTACACTCATACTCATTACACCACACGCATCGGGTCGGACTCTAAAGAAATCAAAATGCGGTGGAAGAGGATCAACAGTTTGAATATAATTTTCAATACCTTGTACTATTTGTAAGAATAGTTGACGGCTCATACGAAATCGACGCCTAAAATAGTACTCCGGATATTTTGGAGGATCAGAAAAATAGTCTGATATAAGACGTTTTTCAGCAATTTCACGGTCACGCCAGATGTAATTACGGCTGCGTGAACTTTCAGCTTCATCTTCTCCCAACGATTGCCCATAACCTGCAGCGTTCAGAATCATCTTGATATCTTCTATATCATCAAGATCGGAATCCGAACCACTCATGTTTTTTTTGCTTAAGATGTAAAGAGTTGAAAGAGTAGTGTTTTTTTTGCTTAAGATGTAAAGAGTTGTGGATGATTTTATGAAAATGAGGTATTATTTATAAGAGGGTGGGTAAAGTTTTTATTTTAAAAATAAAAAGTTTTTTTTTTGAAATTAAACCGTTTGAAAAGGCAACGGATATATTCGATTTTTAGTTGTCGTTTTGTGTTTCGTTGTAACGGCGAGATTGTTTGTGGCGAAGGGGCATGGTATCGTGGCGAGCCACGAAATGAAGTGGCGAGGCTCCATGTCAGCTTTGGCGAGAAACGATTTGTACCATACCCCATTCTTAGGAGCATTTACAAGCATTGAATTCTATAGGGTTCGCTGGATTGCTATGTCACCATCAAATCTTATTAGACTACCTATATAAGTATTAGTTTATCGAATACTAAGTGAAAAATAATTTGATTGGTAGAGAAAAGCTCAATGGGAGGTCTGCCCATTAAACCCCGTTGAACGACCATTTTAATCTATACTACATATAATAGAGGAATAAATCTCTCTCCTCATTGTTTTAAAATTAAGACTTACAAAATACAATGCCTATTATACAATACACAATACACTATTAATGATCTTTCTCATCAATCTTAATTTTAAGACTTACAAGTCTTAAAGCTTAATGTACAAAATACAAAGCACTATTAATGTGGTCAAGATAATTAATGTAGTCAATTAATTAACTGGTCAATAAATACAATTAATGCAGTTATTAAACACCCTTTACATAAGAAATACAAATTATCAAACATATTGTACAACCAACTTAAACACAATTCTTGCATTAAATGTCACTAATACAAATAATAAAGCACATTATACAAATATTCAAGCCCGAACGGGCAACGGGCTCAAGCCTGAACGGGCACAGGCTAAACGAAATTCTTGATATCCGTAAATTTATTGTAAAAAACAACATAGTAAACTTAAATACATAATTCACCAGAAAATTTTATTGCATGGTACCCGTTGCCGCAACGCACGGGTACCCTGCTAGTGCAATATAATGCATAGTTCCATTTAGCCCATGATCCATTATTCCTCATTATCAAACTCGCATTGCGGATGATCATAGTTAGAAATATAATCTTTTAAACATTCCATAAATATTATGCTTCAAATAAGGAGGTAAACAATATGTACGTTGTCATTATAAGCCAAGCCTTGATTCGACGTGAATTTGGCCATATGAATCCATCTGTATCCTATAATACCCTAATTATTTGAGTAAACTGTTTCACATTTTAGAAAAATGTCGAAGAAACTACAGCACTTCTAAACATATTTAACTAACTTGCCAGCTAGCGTTTGAAACACACAAATTAAACTCCCCGGTTAATATATATCTCCACCAATTCTGCCCGGCTTCAACAGATGACTGGTGAGGATATTGTTGGTGGTAGCGTCCCAGAACAGGGTTAAGATAATCAATAGCAATGTAATACCACTAGGTGGTTACCGGATATCACTTGAAATTGTGTGATCACTTTCCAAAGTAAACTATTCGACCATATGTCTAGGTTACACGAATATCTACTTGGGATAAGACCAAATGTTAGTTATTGAATTAGGCACAAATCAATAACCCTTGCGCATATAAGTGTTTAAGCCATTTGTTTGTTTCTCCTGATTTGTATATATCAGTATCCCTTCATGCTGAAGATGTCCATATCTGATTATAGTAGAGAATACTCACTCCTAGTCAATGGACTTTATGAGTAATTAACGGCCAATTAATCACCCATAATGAGCTTCCATTATCATAGGAATAGTGGTTACATGACCAATTAAACGTGGTCATAAAGCAGTCATAACAGCCAATTAAATGAGTCAAAGCTGTTAAAAATTAATCACTGCAACACTACCAGTAGGAACCATTACACTAGCAGCAGGAACCAGAACACTACCAATAGGAACCATCAGTTACTACACTAACAGTAGGAACCAATACTACCAGCAGGAACCAATACACTACTAGTAGGAACCATCAGTTACCACACTAACAGTAGTAACCAACACTACCAGCAGAAACTAATACACTACCAGTAGGAACCACTAGTTACTACAATAACAGTAGTAACTAATACTACCAGTACAAACCACTATTGAGTCAGGGTATTCAGGGACCTCATGGGTGTACACTCCGTACCTCCTAACTCAAAACCAGGTGTGAACTAATCCCACAAGTGCACTAAATTTTCCAACAATCCTCCCAAAATTTAGTTCACTTCCTTTTCATGAAAAACAAACATTAAGCAAAACATGTGCATAAACGAAAATGTCCTGAGGATTGAATTTCCATCTTAGTAAATTACACGTTCAAATATTCGAGAATCAGGGTGTTCTAAGAATTGAACCCTTCAACCCATTTGAATACCTGAAGATAAAATACACACATGTTTTCAAACACTTAAACGCTCTTGACTCTTTACAAGCCATGTGTCCATATCAAAATTCATAAATGTTGTAAGAGCCAAAAGTCCAAAAGCTCCCTGAAGCGGCAAAACTTCAACATTTACATAGGTGGTTCATCTTTATTCATGCTCCTGTCAAACACTTTTTCAAAGAAAAATTAATCATTAAGAAGTAAAGACTTCATCCTCCTTTCAGCAGGTTCTGAGCACAACCTTGGGATGTAAATAAAATATGTGCTCCAGTCTACTGAATGTTCAGCTTTCCACATTGAACTCAGCTCCCAAGTTTCCTTAGTAGGGAGTTGGGTGTCTTAGCATTCAGTGACTAAGTTGGACTTAAACCCGTCCCTTTAGCAGACTTTAAAACCAAGTCTCTAGCTAATCCCTTCGTCAAGTGATCAGCTAAAGTGTGTTGAGATCTTACAAACTCTATAGATACCACCCATTTATGATAAGCTCACGAATCATGCTATGTCTGACACCTAAGTGTCTAGACTTCCCATTGCACATCTGGCTATAAGCCCTTGCCAATGTAGTTGCACTATAACAACGGATAGAAATAGGTGCTATAGGTTTGGACTACAATGGAATCTCAAGAAGCAAGTTTTTCAACCATTCAGCCTCTTTACCAGCTGTTGCTAAGGCCACAAATTCAGATTCCATTGTTGAACTGGTGATGCAAGTTTGCTTCTTGGATGCCCAAGAAATTGCACCTCCACCAAGTAGGAGTACCCAGCCACTGGTAGACGAATTGTCTTCAGTGTTACTGACCCAACTTGCATCAGTGTATCCTTCTAATACTGAAGGATAACAAGTATATGAGAGACTATAATCCATAGTTCTCTTCAGATACTTCAGTGCCCTCTGAACTGCTAGCCAATGATAAGCACTAGGATTACTAGTATACCTGCTCAATTTACCCACTGAAAATGCAATATCAGGTCTTGTACAAGTCATGGCATACATCAGGCAGCCAATTACCCTAGAATACTCAAGTTGAGATACAGCCTTGCCATTATTAGGCATCAGCTTCTCACAAGTATCCATAGGTGTACTCACTGGAGTACAATCAAAGTAATTGAATTTTCTCAACACCTTCTCAATATAATGAGACTGAGAGATAGAAATTCTTTTACTTTCATGTTTAATCCTTATACCAAGGATAACATCAGCCTCCCCCATGTCCTTCATGGAGAACCTTGATTACAAAAATTCCTTTGTTAGGTCAACCTGATTTTGGTCAGTGCCAAAGATCAACATGTCATCAACATATTGAAAAATGATGACTCCTTTACCAGATTCATCAAATTTGCTATACACACATTTGTCAGATTGGTTAAGTAAATAACCATTAGACAAAACCACTTCATCAAATTTTTTCTGCCATTGCTTAGGTGCCTGTTTTAGTCCATAAAGAGACTTAATCAGTTTACACACCTTGTTTTCATTGCCAGGCATGATGAAGCCCTGAGGTTGGTTCATATAAACCTCTTCATCCAATTCACCATTCAAGAAAGCTGTCTTCACATCCATCTGATGAATAATCAGACTGTGAATTGATGCCAAGGTAATCAACAGTCTTATGGTACTGATACGAGCCACAGGGGAATAAGTATCAAAATAGTCTATTCCTGATTTTTGTGTAAAGCTCTGAATGACTAGTCTAGCCTTGAAGTTTTCAATAGTTCCATCTACCTTCATTTTCGGTTTGAAAATCCATTTGCAACCCAGAGGTTTGCAACCTGGTGGTAGATGTCACACCCCCAATTTACCTGTTTTGCAGCGGAATGGAATTCCTGGGGATTGACTGTCATAGCATCACAATCACAGTTATATTGAACGACCTAAAGTGTCGTTTGGAAAATACATCGTTTGATTTAATAAAACAATCAGAGTTTACAAAGATAGGTCCCAATTGAAAATCAACTTGTGCGGAAATAAGTTTGTTACAATTCAAACGATGTTTTAAAGTGCGTAAAACCCAAGTGAGACGCGTCGTCACCACGACTCCATGATGTGTCCAAATGCATGCCATGAAGTGAATGCCTTAGATACCTGAGATAAAACATGCTAAAAGTGTCAACACAAAGGTTGAGTGAGTTCATAGAGTTTGAGTTGAAATGTAAAGCCTTTTGAAATCGTTTATGCAGCAAAGGCATTGTAAATCGTTGAAATGTAAAGACTTTCAAAATCGTTTATGTAGCAAAGGCATTGTAAATCCACTCAGTTCCAAGTCCCGCCCATACAAAACTTGCAACCTGTGTGTTCACAACCCACTGCCAGAATATGCATAGTTTATGTTCAAGTGCATGATGTCAAATGAATTCACATAATAGTGCATGGCTCAATGTATCGAAATCGTTTATGCAGCAAAGGCATTGTAAATCCACTCAGTTCCAAGTCCCGCCCATACAAAACTTGCAACCTGTGTGTTCACAACCCATTGCCAAAATGTATATAGTGTTTATATTCAACCACACATCGTCAAATGAATTCACAATAGTACCTAACTCGACGTAAAACCATAGGTTTAATTAATTCGTTTGAACACAATCATCGTAGTGTGAGTTAAATTGTTTCACACTCATCGTTAAAAACAAAATCGTATCTATTTCACTAAGTTCATGACACCAAAGCGTAAACATCGCACCAATAAAAATTGGTAATCATCGTTTCATCGCCGCCCTAATAGGTAATTTGCCAATTTACCTTAATGATTCAAATATAGTGCGCTCGATTTCCCCTAAATGGGTCAATAGGAGCGGGAGTGTTAATTCCAATAGGCCTATTCACTATACTCGCGCTCACCCGCAAGTGACTAATGGTTCATGATGTAGGGACTTCGAACATGGCAAATACTTAGTGACAATAAAACATCGGATATAGCATACAGTTCAAAGCATTTGTGTTCAATTTAAAATGTAGCATGTATCTCCCCCAAGTGTTTGTAAAACAGTTAAAAGAGTAAAAGTGGGGCTATGAAAACTCACGGTAATCCTTAAAAAGTTAGATTACTTATGAAAGTAAATGAAAATAGTTGAGCATGTATCTCCCCCAAAACAGTTATGAAAACAAGTAAAAGCAGGGGCTATGAAAACTCACGGTAATTCATATAAGTTAAAGTACTTGTGAAAGTAAATGAAAACAGTTTGAGCATGTATCTCCCCCAAAAGTAGTATAAAAACAATTAAAAGTGGGGCTATGAAAACTCACGGTAATTCATATAAGTTAAAGTACTTGTGAAAGTAAATGAAAACAGTTTGAGCATGTATCTCCCCCAAAAGTAGTATAAAACAATTAAAAGTGGGGCTATGAAAACTCACCTGTTGCAATGATTACGATGACAAAAGTGGATACACTGAAATATAGCGTGAATCTCGAAAATGACCTATTATGAATGATATGATATGTAATGAGTTGCAATGTAATGTTATGCATGCATTTCGTATGTTATTTATACCATTTACGAGTTTTGAAAATATTACTTGTCGTCGAAAAATACTCGTTTGACGTCTTGACCCTTCAAAAATGACTTTACAAGTTTTACGTCAAAATGTCATCCTACAATGGTTTTATAATGATTTATGGTGAAATTTTCACTTTTCGTCCAAAAGGTCTCGAACATCAAGATAATAAGGGTTAAAGATGGTGGTTTTGGCTAATTGTTGTAAAAATGAGTTTCGGCCAAGTTTGAACATCCGTAATTAATTTACTACAACTCCGCTTTACAAACAGTTTGTCGTTTTAGAAAATATGCTCGGTGAACTTGATTTTATTAGAAGACATTTCGTTCCAAAAAGTTCTACATCATAGTTAAAAACAGCCTTCAACATGGTCGTTTCAGCTACCGTAACACTTGTCTCGTAAAATAATATAGTTTTTCAGAAAATAATAGTTACGGCAATTTTATGAAAACGTGCATATCTTTGTCGTTTCAAATCCGTTTTCTACGTATAATACGTCCTTAGCTTCGTATCAAAGTATACTAATAGGTTTTTGATAAGTCGAAATAATTTGTAAAGCTTAAGGCTCGTTTTTGACTCGTACAAAATAATAATAGTATGCTGAAATTTCTGAAAAATATATATTTCGTCGTCAAACTTGTAAAATCCATAACTTCTTCGTTATAACTCCGTTTTAATCCGTTCAAGCGGCCACGGATTCGTTTTAAAGTATATTTTCTAAATATCAAGGCCAAAAAGTCGTGGCTATAGTCGGATTTTCCAGAAAAATAAAACAAGGACAGAACATAATTTATACGTATCGAAAATAGTTTTTCTCGGACAAAACCTATTCTAAGCCCTTCAAATCAACTCCAAAGCTAATCTAATCCTACCATACACCTTCTTAGGGTGTCATGGGTTCCTAGACATCATCAAGACCAAAGAATACCAAGGGAATATTTATAGGATGACCAAAGTATATGAATAACTCTAAAATCATGAAATAAAATGGTATAAATCACATAACATGCATACTTGCTCCAAAAATGAAAAGATGAATATGAAATGATAAGGAAACATGAAATATGAAAGAAACATGCTTACAAGTGAATATGATGAGGTGCAAGAAACAAGGTTAAGCCTAACCACTCTTGGTTTTTATTTCAAAACCTAATAAAGAGTGATAACTAGATTGTTTATGCTTGAACTTGAGAAAAATATTTTGATCCCTTCTTGACCTCTTGATGGCCGGTTTTTGGTTGAAGAACAAAGAGAGAAAACTAACTTGCTTGACTTGAAATAATTGAGTTGAATGAGTAAGTGAAGTGAGTAATAAAGTTGGAGTATAAGTTTATATATAATCAAGGAACAAGTTACCAACCAAATAAATGTCAACCCCCATAGGACCGGTTTTCATGGATCATGTTCTCCAAGATATTTTTTTTTTTTTTTTTCTTTTCTAATAATTGTGTAAGTGTATACTTGTATATAAAAGTTGTATAATTGTTAAGAATGTAGGAAAATGTATAAGTAATGGTAAATGGAAAATTTTAGGTAAAAGAGATGTTTAATATATCAAAGTAGAATGTGATGAGATAATAAAAATTGCAAAAATACATTCCTTGTGAAATTTGAGTGATAAAATAATTATCGTATAATTTTTAAGAAAAACGTCGTAATAATTTAACTTTAACGATTTATGTACCAAATAAATTTAAAACACTAGAAAAACTCAAAATATAGTTTACATAACTAAATGTAAGTATAAAAATATGTCGGGATCATTTTTGAAAGTAACGGATTAAATATTCAAAATAATAACTCACGCGATAACGTTTATTTAATATAAAAATTACGCGGTAAATGTGAAATGAAATGTCATGAATGAACTAATGAGATGCAAATGATGTCAATGAAATGTAGACTAATCTTAGTCCATATGAAATGTACGTGATGTTATGATCATGAATTCGCCGCTAAACCATAAAGGTTACGCGAATTTGGAACAAGTAAACCAAGTTTACGATAAATGTTGAAATAGTGAGGCATAAATTGTTTCGAGAAATAACCTGAAAGTACGGGTTGTCACATTCGCCCATCCAAAAAGGAATTCAGTCCCTGAATTCAGTTCGTGTTGGTCTCTCGGGTTTAGGGTTTGATGTGGCAAACTTTCCCATTCTCGAGCAAAATTTCCAAAAGACTTTTAGGTAACCTATTTTTGCTTAATCCCACAACTCATCAAACAAGAACTGTCATACGATTAGGCTAAATCGGTTTAGGTAACAACTTGTTTCTAGCTCGATCTTTGCAACTCATCAAACAAGAACTGTCACGCGGATCAAACTGGAAACAAGTGGTTTGAAGAAAATCTTTTGAAAATTTGGCTCAATTACGGAATTGCTTACTCATATGAGACTACTACTCCCTTCATTGCATGATTCTTCCTGAATTAGACATAGGTGATCAGGCTATGTATAATTTAGGAGTAACTATGCAATGCTTGGACTAATCGACTCATATGATGTTTGGTGTTGAGTCAACTGATGTTAAAATTGTGCTAGAAAATGACAGGGCATTCTCCATGTCAAAGTGATGTGAGTATGATGGGATGGGTATTTGAAGGCATCAATGTGACAATCGATTTGAAATGAAAGTAAATAACTCGAAAAAATGTACGTATAAATCGCATGCAAAGTGAACATGCACTTATGATGAAATGATGAGATGCTATGATGATGTAGTTATAGTCTTGGGTCAATGATGCAACCTAGTTCTCTATAACCGAAGCTCTGATGCCAATCTGTCACACCCCCAATTTACCTGTTTTGCAGCGGAATGGAATTCCTGGGGATTGACTGTCATAGCATCACAATCACAGTTATATTGAACGACCTAAAGTGTCGTTTGGAAAATACATCGTTTGATTTAATAAAACAATCAGAGTTTACAAAGATAGGTCCCAATTGAAAATCAACTTGTGCGGAAATAAGTTTGTTACAATTCAAACGATGTTTTAAAGTGCGTAAAACCCAAGTGAGACGCGTCGTCACCACGACTCCATGATGTGTCCAAATGCATGCCATGAAGTGAATGCCTTAGATACCTGAGATAAAACATGCTAAAAGTGTCAACACAAAGGTTGAGTGAGTTCATAGAGTTTGTGTTGAAATGTAAAGCCTTTTGAAATCGTTTATGCAGCAAAGGCATTGTAAATCGTTGAAATGTAAAGACTATCAAAATCGATTATGTAGCAAAGGCATTGTGAATCCACTCAGTTCCAAGTCCCGCCCATACAAAACTTGCAACCTGTGTGTTCACAACCCACTGCCAGAATATGCATAGTTTATGTTCAACCACACATCGTCAAATGAATTCACAATAGTACCTAACTCGACGTAAAACCATAGGTTTAATTAATTCGTTTGAACACAATCATCGTAGTGTGAGTTAAATTGTTTCACACTCATCGTTAAAAACAACATCGTATCTATTTCACTAAGTTCATGACACCAAAGCGTAAACATCGCACCAATAAAAATTGGTAATCATCGTTTCATCGCCGCCCTAATAGGTAATTTGCCAATTTACCTTAATAATTCAAATATAGTGCTCGATTTCCCTAAATGGGTCAATAGGAGCGGGAGTGTTAATTCCAATAGGCCTATTCACTATACTCGCGCTCACCCGCAAGTGACTAATGGTTCATGATGTAGGGACTTCGAACATGGCAAATACTTAGTGACAATAAAACATCGGATATAGCATACAGTTCAAAGCATTTGTGTTCAATTTAAAATGTAGCATGTATCTCCCCCAAGAGTTTGTAAAACAGTTAAAAGAGTAAAAGTGGGGCTATGAAAACTCACGGTAATCCTTAAAAAGTTAGATTACTTATGAAAGTAAATGAAAACAGTTTGAGCATGTATCTCCCCCAAAACAGTTATGAAAACAATTAAAAGCAGGGCTATGAAAACTCACGGTAATTCATATAAGTTAAAGTACTTGTGAAAGTAAATGAAAACAGTTTGAGCATGTATCTCCCCCAAAAGTAGTATAAAAACAATTAAAAGTGGGGCTATGAAAACTCACGGTAATTCATATAAGTTAAAGTACTTGTGAAAGTAAATGAAAACAGTTTGAGCATGTATCTCCCCCAAAAGTAGTATAAAACAATTAAAAGTGGGGCTATGAAAACTCACCTGTTGCAATGATTACGATGACAAAAGTGGATACACTGAAATATAGCGTGAATCTCGAAAATGACCTATTATGAATGATATGATATGTAATGAGTTGCAATGTAATGTTATGCATGCATTTCGTATGTTATTTATACCATTTACGAGTTTTGAAAAATATTACTTGTCGTCGAAAAATACTCGTTTGACGTCTTGACCCTTCAAAAATGACTTTACAAGTTTTTACGTCAAAATGTCATCCTACAATGGTTTTATAATGATTTATGGTGAAATTTTCACTTTTCGTCCAAAAGGTCTCGAACATCAAGATAATAAGGGTTAAAGATGGTGGTTTTGGCTAATTGTTGTAAAAATGAGTTTCGGCCAAGTTTGAACATCCGTAATTAATTTACTACAACTCCGCTTTACAAACAGTTTGTCGTTTTAGAAAATATGCTCGGTGAACTTGATTTTATTAGAAGACATTTCGTTCCAAAAAGTTCTACATCATAGTTAAAAACAGCCTTCAACATGGTCGTTTCAGCTACCGTAACACTTGTCTCGTAAAATAATATAGTTTTTCAGAAAATAATAGTTATGGCAATTTTATGAAAATGCATATCTTTGTCGTTTCAAATCCGTTTTCTACGTATAATACGTCCTTAGCTTCGTATCAAAGTATACTAATAGGTTTTTGATAAGTCGAAATAATTTGTAAGGCTTAAGGCTCGTTTTTGACTCGTACAAAATAATAATAGTATGCTGAAATTTCTGAAAAATATATATTTCGTCGTCAAACTTGTAAAATCCATAACTTCTTCGTTATAACTCCGTTTTAATCCGTTCAAGCGGCCACGGATTCGTTTTAAAGTATATTTTCTAAATATCAAGGCCAAAAAGTCGTGGCTATAGTCGGATTTTCCAGAAAAATAAAACAAGGACAGAACATAATTTATACGTATCGAAAATAGTTTTTCTCGGACAAAACCTATTCTAATCCCTTCAAATCAACTCCAAAGCTAATCTAATCCTACCATACACCTTCTTAGGGTGTCATGGGTTCCTAGACATCATCAAGACCAAAGAATACCAAGGGAATATATATAGGATGACCAAAGTATATGAATAACTCTAAAATCATGAAATAAAATGGTATAAATCACATAACATGCATACTTGCTCCAAAAATGAAAAGATGAATATGAAATGATAAGGAAACATGAAATATGAAAGAAACATGCTTACAAGTGAATATGATGAGGTGCAAGAAACAAGGTTAAGCCTAACCACTCTTGGTTTTTATTTCAAAACCTAATAAAGAGTGATAACTAGATTGTTTATGCTTGAACTTGAGAAAAATATTTTGATCCCTTCTTGACCTCTTGATGGCCGGTTTTGGTGAAGAACAAAGAGAGAAAACTAACTTGCTTGACTTGAAATAATTGAGTTGAATGAGTAAGTGAAGTGAGTAATAAAGTTGGAGTATAAGTTTATATATAATCAAGGAACAAGTTACCAACCAAATAAATGCCAACCCCCATAGGACCGGTTTTCATGGATCATGTTCTCCAAGATATTTTTTTTTTCTTTTCTAATAATTGTGTAAGTGTATACTTGTATATAAAAGTTGTATAATTGTTAAGAATGTAGGAAAATGTATAAGTAATGGTAAATGGAAAATTTTAGGTAAAAGAGATGTTTAATATATCAAAGTAGAATGTGATGAGATAATAAAAATTGCAAAAATACATTCCTTGTGAAATTTGAGTGATAAAATAATTATCGTATAATTTTTAAGAAAAACGTCGTAATAATTTAACTTTAACGATTTATGTACCAAATAAATTTAAAACACTAGAAAAACTCAAAATATAGTTTACATAACTAAATGTAAGTATAAAAATATGTCGGGATCATTTTTGAAAGTAACGGATTAAATATTCAAAATAATAACTCACGCGATAACGTTTATTTAATATAAAAATTACGCGGTAAATGTGAAATGAAATGTCATGAATGAACTAATGAGATGCAAATGATGTCAATGAAATGTAGACTAATCTTAGTCCATATGAAATGTACGTGATGTTATGATCATGAATTCGCCGCTAAACCATAAAGGTTACGCGAATTTGGAACAAGTAAACCAAGTTTACGATAAATGTTGAAATAGTGAGGCATAAATTGTTTCGAGAAATAACCTGAAAGTACGGTTGTCACATTCGCCCATCCAAAAAGGAATTCAGTCCCTGAATTCAGTTCGTGTTGGTCTCTCGGGTTTAGGGTTTGATGTGGCAAACTTTCCCATTCTCGAGCAAAATTTCCAAAAGACTTTTAGGTAACCTATTTTTGCTTAATCCCACAACTCATCAAACAAGAACTGTCATACGATTAGGCTAAATCGGTTTAGGTAACGACTTGTTTCTAGCTCGATCTTTGCAACTCATCAAACAAGAACTGTCACGCGGATCAAACTGGAAACAAGTGGTTTGAAGAAAATCTTTTGAAAATTTGGCTCGATTACGGAATTGCTTACTCATATGAGACTACTACTCCCTTCATTGCATGATTCTTCCTGAATTAGACATAGGTGATCAGGCTATGTATAATTTAGGAGTAACTATGCAATGCTTGGACTAATCGACTCATATGATGTTTGGTGTTGAGTCAACTGATGTTAAAATTGTGCTAGGGAATGACAGGGCATTCTCCATGTCAAAGTGATGTGAGTATGATGGGATGGGTATTTGAAGGCATCAATGTGACAATCGATTTGAAATGAAAGTAAATAACTCGAAAAAATGTACGTATAAATCGCATGCAAAGTGAACATGCACTTATGATGAAATGATGAGATGCTATGATGATGTAGTTATAGTCTAGGGTCAATGATGCAACCTAGTTCTCTATAACCGAAGCTCTGATGCCAATCTGTCACACCCCAATTTACCTGTTTTGCAGCGGAATGGAATTCCTGGGGATTGACTGTCATAGCATCACAATCACAGGTATATTGAACGACCTAAAGTGTCGTTTGGAAAATACATCGTTTGATTTAATAAAACAATCAGAGTTTACAAAGATAGGTCCCAATTGAAAATCAACTTGTGCGGAAATAAGTTTGTTACAATTCAAACGATGTTTTAAAGTGCGTAAAACCCAAGTGAGAGGCGTCGTCACCACGACTCCATGATGTGTCCAAATGCATGCCATGAAGTGAATGCCTTAGATACCCGAGATAAAACATGCTAAAAGTGTCAACACAAAGGTTGAGTGAGTTCATAGAGTTTGTGTTGAAATGTAAAGCCTTTTGAAATCGTTTATGCAGCAAAGGCATTGTAAATCGTTGAAATGTAAAGACTATCAAAATCGATTATGTAGCAAAGGCATTGTGAATCCACTCAGTCCCAAGTCCCGCCCATACAAAACTTGCAACCTGTGTGTTCACAACCCACTGCCAGAATATGCATAGTTTATGTTCAACCACACATCGTCAAATGAATTCACAATAGTACCTAACTCGACGTAAAACCATAGGTTTAATTAATTCGTTTGAACACAATCATCGTAGTGTGAGTTAAATTGTTTCACACTCATCGTTAAAAACAACATCGTATCTATTTCACTAAGTTCATGACACCAAAGCGTAAACATCGCACCAATAAAAATTGGTAATCATCGTTTCATCGCCGCCCTAATAGGTAATTTGCCAATTTACCTTAATGATTCAAATATAGTGCGCTCGATTTTCCCTAAATGGGTCAATAGGAGCGGGAGTGTTAATTCCAATAGGCCTATTCACTATACTCTCGCTCACCCGCAAGTGACTAATGGTTCATGATGTAGGGACTTCGAACATGGCAAATACTTAGTGACAATAAAACATCGGATATAGCATACAGTTCAAAGCATTTGTGTTCAATTTAAAATGTAGCATGTATCTCCCCCAAGAGTTTGTAAAACAGTTAAAAGAGTAAAAGTGGGGCTATGAAAACTCACGGTAATCCATAAAAGTTAAAGTACTTGTGAAAATAAATGGAAATAATTGAGCATGTATCTCCCCCAAAACGGTTATGAAAACAAGTAAAAGCAGGGGCTATGAAAACTCACGGTAATTCATATAAGTTAAAGTACTTGTGAAAGTAAATGAAAACAGTTTGAGCATGTATCTCCCCCAAAAGTAGTATAAAACAATTAAAAGTGGGGCTATGAAAACTCACGGTAATTCATATAAGTTAAAGTACTTGTGAAAGTAAATGAAAACAGTTTGAGCATGTATCTCCCCCAAAAGTAGTATAAAACAATTAAAAGTGGGGCTATGAAAACTCACCTGTTGCAATGATTACGATGACAAAAGTGGATACACCGAAATGTAGCGTGAATCTCGAAAATGACCTATTATGAATGATATGATATGTAATGAGTTGCAATGTAATGTTATGCATGCATTTCGTATGTTATTTATACCATTTACGAGTTTTGAAAACTATTACTTGTCGTCGAAATACTCGCTTGACGTCCTTGACCCTTCAAAAATGACTTTACAAGTTTTACGTCAAAATGTCATCCTACAATGGTTTTATAATGATTTATGGTGAAATTTTCACTTTTCGTCCAAAAGGTCTCGAACATCAAGATAATAAGGGTTAAAGATGGTGGTTTTGGCTAATTGTTGTAAAAATGAGTTTCGGCCAAGTTTGAACATCCGTAATTAATTTACTACAACTCCGCTTTACAAACAGTTTGTCGTTTTAGAAAATATGCTCGGTGAACTTGATTTTACTAGAAGACATTTCGTTCCAAAAAGTTCCACATCATGGTTAAAAACAGCCTCAAACATGGTCGTTTCAGCTACCGTAACACTTGTCTCGTAAAATAATATAGTTTTTCAGAAAATAATAGTTACGGCAATTTTATGAAAACGTGCATATCTTTGTCGTTTCAAATCCGCTTTCTACGTATAATACGTCCTTAGCTTCGTATCAAAGTATACTAATAGGTTTTTGATAAGTCGAAATAATTTGTAAAGCTTAAGGCTCGTTTTTGACTCGTACAAAATAATAATAGTATGCTGAAATTTCAGAAAATATATATTTCGTCGTCAAACTTGTAAAATCCATAACTTCTTCGTTATAACTCCGTTTTAATCCGTTCAAGCGGCCACGGATTCGTTTAAAGTATATTTTCTAAATATCAAGGCCAAAAAGTCGTGGCTATAGTCGGATTTTCCAGAAAAATAAAACAAGGACAGAACATAATTTATACGTATCGAAAATAGTTTTTCTCGGACAAAACCTATTCTAAGCCCTTCAAATCAACTCCAAAGCTAATCTAATCCTACCATACACCTTCTTAGGGTGTCATGGGTTCCTAGACATCATCAAGACCAAAGAATACCAAGGGAATATTTATAGGATGACCAAAGTATATGAATAACTCTAAAATCATGAAATAAAATGGTATAAATCACATAACATGCATACTTGCTCCAAAAATGAAAAGATGAATATGAAATGATAAGGAAACATGAAATATGAAAGAAACATGCTTACAAGTGAATATGATGAGGTGCAAGAAACAAGGTTAAGCCTAACCACTCTTGGTTTTTATTTCAAAACCTAATAAAGAGTGATAACTAGATTGTTTATGCTTGAACTTGAGAAAAATATTTTGATCCCTTCTTGACCTCTTGATGGCCGGTTTTTGGTTGAAGAACAAAGAGAGAAAACTAACTTGCTTGACTTGAAATAATTGAGTTGAATGAGTAAGTGAAGTGAGTAATAAAGTTGGAGTATAAGTTTATATATAATCAAGGAACAAGTTACCAACCAAATAAATGCCAACCCCCATAGGACCGGTTTTCATGGATCATGTTCTCCAAGATATTTTTTTTTTCTTTTCTAATAATTGTGTAAGTGTATACTTGTATATAAAAGTTGTATAATTGTTAAGAATGTAGGAAAATGTATAAGTAATGGTAAATGGAAAATTTTAGGTAAAAGAGATGTTTAATATATCAAAGTAGAATGTGGTGAGACAATAAAAATTGCAAAAATACATTCCTTGTGAAATTTGAGTGATAAAATAATTATCGTATAATTTTTAAGAAAAACGTCGTAATAATTTAACTTTAACGATTTATGTACCAAATAAATTTAAAACACTAGAAAAACTCAAAATATAGTTTACATAACTAAATGTAAGTATAAAAATATGTCGGGATCATTTTGAAAGTAACGGATTAAATATTCAAAATAATAACTCACGTGATAACGTTTATTTAATATAAAAATTACGCGGTAAATGTGAAATGAAATGTCATGAATGAACTAATGAGATGCAAATGATGTCAATGAAATGTAGACTAATCTTAGTCCATATGAAATGTACGTGATGTTATGATCATGAATTCGCCGCTAAACCATAAAGGTTACGCGAATTTGGAACAAGTAAACCAAGTTTACGATAAATGTTGAAATAGTGAGGCATAAATTGTTTCGAGAAATAACCTGAAAGTACGGGTTGTCACAGTAGATCAACCAACACCCAAGTGTTGTTGCCCATGATGGAATCCATCTCATCATTGATTGATTCTTCCCAGAAAGCAATATCCTGGGACTTCATTGCTTCTTCAAATGTCTTGGGATCATCCTCAACAATGAAGCAATAGGAGTATTGGTCAGAGACCTCATCCCTTGTTCCTTCAATTAAGTATAATTGAAACTCAGGTCCAAATGACTTTGGAGTCCTGACCCTTTTGCTCTTTCTGAGCACAGGTTCAGGTTGTTGAACCACAACCTCATCAGGGACCTCTGATGGTACTTCATCAGGGACCTCTGATACATCAGTGTCATGAGTTCCATTAGGAATCATCTGACTTGGTCTAGGGTTTGATGAGAATTTATTCTCATCAAAGTTTGCATCCCTTGATTCAATTATGGAGTTAATTGAAACATATTCATTAAGTTCAACAACATAGAACCTAAAAGCCTTGGAATGCTCAGCATATCCAACAAAGATGCAGTCAATGCCTCTTTCTCCCAAAGTTTTCAGCTTTGGATCAGGGAGTCTTACAACAGCCCTACAACCCCAGACCCTGGGATAGTTCAGTTGGGTTTCCTTTTAGTCCAGAGTTCATAAGGGGTAACCTTGTTCCTTTTGTTGGGAACCCTATTTAATAAATAGCAAGCTGTTAACATAGCTTCACCCCATAACCCTTGACTCAGTCCTGAATAGGACAACATGGAGTTAACCATCTCCTTCAAAGCACTGTTTTCCTTTCAGAAATACCATTTTGCTGAGGAGTATAGGGAGCAGTCGTTTCATGGATTATACCAACAGACTGAAAATACAGAGTATCCATGTACTCACCTCCCCTATCAGTCCTTAATCTTTTGATCAAAGACCCAAGTTGTAATTCAACTTCAGTTTTAAATACTTTGAATTTATCTAATGCTTCATCCTTAGTATGTAATAGATAGACATAACAAAACCTAGAAGCATCATCAATAAATGTCACAAAGTACTTCTAATTCCCCAAAGAGGAAGTGGCATGCAAATCACACAGGTCACTGTGTATAAGCTCCAAGAGCTCAGTCTCACGTTCAATATCCTGAAAAGGTTTATTAGTTATCTTGGTCAATATGCAAGTTTTACACTTTTCAGTGTCCATGTCAAATGTTGGGATTAACCCATCCTTATATATATCTTGCATCATTTTATAGTGTACATGGCCAAGTCTAGCATGCCATAGGGTAGAGTCAGTCAAGTCACTGTGTGACAAATCGTAATTTCAGGTCATTTTACAAACTTTGAAAATTTTACTATTCATCTCGGGAATTTACTATTCATCGATTACTATTCATCATTTTTGAAGTCGATTTGATATTTTGAAAGGTTATTTCAAAATTTTACTATTCACGAAACACTATTCATTCCCCAGAGAAAAATCACTATTCATGATTTACTATTCATCATTTTTCGTAAACCTATTTTTCGTAAACTAGGTTTACGAGTATCATGAAACATCATCGAGGACATTTCATATAGACTAAATTTAGTCTACATATCATCAGTAATATCATTGTCATATTAGTTCATGCATGGGTTTGCATATTTCATTAACGTATATTTTTCCTATTAAATAAACGCTATCGCATAATCATTTATTTTGAATATTTGATCCGACACTTCTAAAAATTATCCTGATATATTTTTTATACTCATTTTAAGACTATAAAAATTATATTATTAGTTTACCCGATGTTTTAAATTTATTTTGTATATAAATTGTTATATATATATATGTGTAAGGTTATTTTCAGAACCATAAAAAGGTCGAGAACTGCGAGAACTACCAATGACCAATCAGATTTTAAATAATTAGTTATCATTTAATTAATTTAACCAATTTTTGGAGGGGCATTTTTGGCATTTTGCTTTATATTAAATTTAATGATATTAAATATACTAGACGAGTACCCGTGCATAGCAACGGAATTTTATAGCGACATATCGTTTTGTGTTAAAAAAAAGGTTTATGGGTTAGAAACGAAAAGTAATAAAAGTTTCAAGATTTGGGGATTAAACATAATGTTTTGAAATCCGGTTCGACCTGGGTGGTTCAACCGGTTGAACCATTCCGATCGAAAAACGGGTCGATTTAAACCGATTCAACCCGACGGGTTGGGTAAAAAACAGGTCAAATTAAACCGGGTCAATCCACCGGGTTTGAAGCATCCCGGGTCAACCCGGTTTTCGATATGTATTAATAGTTTCATTTTGAAATATATGTTTTCAACATTTCCTTTTTTAGTTTCAAGTTTTCACTTTTTACTTTTTGACTTTTCCTTTATATATAGTATAGCAGGGTACCCGCGCGTTGCGGCGGCGGGTACCCTGTGAAGATTAACCGGAGAAATAGATCTCGATGAGACATGATTCACCAGTTTGTATCGGTTTCAACAGGTCATCTCTGGTTCGTTTTCAAATGGCTTTTATTGGTTAGCCGAACCGGTGGCGACACCGGTTCCCGGTTGAACCCGTTGGTCCTTTTTAGTATAATATGTATAATAACATGTACTTTCATTAATTAGTGTATAATAACATGTACTTTCATGTGAAGCTTTGTGTGATTTATTAATTTGTATAATGTGTATAATAACATGTACTTTCATTTTATTGTATTTTAAAAATAACATTAATTAGTGTGTTTAATTATTTTATATTTTGGATTATGTTATAGCTTGTTTAAATTGTATATTGTGAAAATTTTATTGTACTTTTTAATAAGGAGCGTTTTAATTAGTTGTTTTTAATTTGTAGATATGCTTTTAATTGGTTGTACAATGTGAATAAATTATTGTACTTTTAAGTAATTGGGTGTTTTAATAAGAGTATTAATTACACAATACATTTCTCTCACATTTGACTTTCAACATTTCACTTTTCAAGGTTTGACCGTTTTTCTATTATATGTAGTATATATATCCTTAATTTTTGTAATTGGTTATGGGAAGTTGCTGATTTATTCACGTCATATTTCAAAACCTTAAATTAGTTTCATGTGATCACAGTGGAGGTAAAAACACAGAGACGGATATTTGATAGTTGTTTTGTCATTGATTTTACATACATGGATACACGTGAAAATAATGGTCAATACGAAGCAAACGAATCACGCGCGTATTCCTATTCTTGAAAGAGATCAACCAGGAAACATTCATACGCTTATGCACTATATGATCAAGATGAAAATTTTGTCTAATGTCGTTGATTGGAATTTATATTAAATTTCACTGTGTGTTTTTTGCGAATGCGATGGGTTCTTGCAAAGCATATGGGTCCCGAAACTAACATGGCAATTGTGAATTTGTGCAAGTATGTGTGGGCATGTCTTCCATCTGCAAGAATGGATGGATAAAGACTTTTCTTAACAATTTATTTTTTGGACCGGTGACGTTAAAGTCGGTAATATTCTATGTTCTTTTTTTTGTAGTTGCTATACGTGTGCACATGCGTATTACAAATTATTTCTGTTATGATTTTTAAAGGTAATTTTTTTGTTACTTGTGTGACGCAGAACAAGAGATTTAGCAATGGCATATTCTCAGTTCATGTGAGACTCCAGGTGTTTACAAAATATTTGCAGAACGCTATTGTTAAGGAAGGTCGGTTGAGATACTTTAAAACTATTAGTACGTGTTTGTATTTGAATATATAAAAAGTTTTTTTAGTAAAATGAAATATTGTCAGTACTCTAGTATAAAGTGTTTTGCAAATGTAAAAAAGAAAGGTATGCTAGTTTAGTGCACATGTATTTCGTCTTTAATAACATATGTTGATGGTTTGTTATGAACATGCGTATTAATAACTGATGGTGATTTTAGTTAAAATAGTAATTAGATAGACCAATCTTTTATTTGGAACTTATTGTATGTTGATGGTTTCTTATAAACAACATAGTAAAATGACTTACTATAGGTTAATGAGGTAAGTTAATGTGTGCACATGTATTATACTTCGTCCGAAAGAATATCTAAAATTATTAAAAGAATGTAACACGTTGATGGTTCAAAGGTAAATGGTCTGTTAAATAAGATTTTGTCCATAATTTTATAACAACATGGTATACATGTGCACGATGAAAAAATAGAAAAAAAAAGTATAGCCTAAGTAAAGTTTGTACATTTTGTGTTGATTTTAAGTATAAATAAACACATAGTATAATAGGACATAACACATAACGTGCAACAATATGTGTAATTTTAGTAAACACATCGACTAAATAACTTTAAAAAAATACACAACGAAATGTGCATGAGTGGAAACATTATTTTAATGCAGATAATCACCTAACGGGTAAAAGTACGCCTTCACATATGAGTTCAAAAGCTTTCACCTTACTAGGATACACTACCAAACACCAATATACATTTTCAAATTTAAGGTAAAAGTACACCTTCATAAATGACCATACATTTAAAAAAAGGATAAAACTATCAAATAATTTGGTGATACGATAAAATAGACTGCAACAAACTTAAAACATTAAAAAATGAAATAACTTATTTCCGATCATTCTTCCACATCTTCAGAGTCTTCAGCATATATTTCCTTACTTTTGTTTTTCTTCAGTGTACACGTGCACATGTTGTCTCCAATCTCACAACAAATGCTGCACATATGTTCTTCCTTCCCCCGTTAGGTGAAGCTTGCTTATTTCCTTTAATTAGTTCAGAATTTGTAGTGTTAAAGCACTTTATCGAGGCATGTCTTTATTGTACTAAATATTTTGGATTTGAAATAAAAGCTAACCTTTAACTTCACTTGGTGGTTCAGCTACTATCTCCACTTGACCGGTGTTACTATCACAAAATAAAAACAATACGTATCGAATGATGCGATTTTGGACCGAATTAATCAACCACGCATATAGCCAAACACCTATTTTATAATAACAATGTACGCTTATATAGTTATCATATTGAATCTGAAACTAAGAATGACAATTGTGTTTCCATTATTAATGAACAATACTTTACATGCGTGCACACACCCTGTTTATACAAGTGTGACGATAAACATGTGTGCGCGCACACACCATACATATACCAGTACACACATGTATTTCAACAATCCAGTTACTAATCCACACACACATAAAAAACACATGTATAACTTATGGGAGATGATACTATGAGGGTATAAATGTCCAAATACAATTAATTTGAGTGTACCAATCACTCTTAAGAGTGTACAAATCACCTCCCATAACTTATAATCCTGTTATCAATCCTAACACACATGTATTTCAGAAGTACAATTACTTATCCTATCACACATCAAAACACATGTATTACTCATAATGCAGTAACTAATCCAAACATAAGTATTTAAAATATACAGCCACTAATCCCAAACAACATATTTCCCAACATCTAAAATACAAAAAATCTTGTACTTATTCTAAACTTTTTCCAATAAAAATGTATAAACCAACAAACCATGTTGGTAAACAGACATGCACGTGTTCTAAATTAACCAATCTCCAATTACTTTTAAAAATCAATTATCGGATGAACTAATCTAATTAAAATTGGTAATAAAACCGTTCTTGCATAATTAATCAAGCAAAATCAACACATTTTCATAACACTAATTTTGATTTGTTTTTTCTATGATAACATACAAAACATCAATGCACACACTAAATTTGCTACTTTTTTTTTTCACACACATTTAGCTTCCTCTACAACTAAAAAATGGTATTATCAAAAAAGCATTAACATACCTTCCATTAATCAACGAAAAATTCCGCCCGTTTAGATTATTTTTTCCTCCAGTTTTTTTTTCTGATTAAAAATCCCTAATTATTTGATGATTTTATGCGTAAGAAAATACGATTATTTATGTTTTTAATTGTGCATATTTTTTGGTGGATAGATGATTTGATATGGAGCAGAGAATATTTGATTGAAACTCCCCCGAGAATCGTGCAATGTTGATGGAACTAAATCAGTTACAATTAAAGTCTCAGATATAGAATACCAAGTTTGCCCCCATATTTAAAATAAATAGACGAAAATCTTATTACATATTTACAAAAGTGCCATGTGCATTCTCAATCATTGATGATATAATCTAATGGCTAAGATCGGTTCTCGCAGTTCTCAACCTTTTTTTGGTTCTGAAAAGAACCCTTCCTATATATATCTATATCTATACTACATAAAAAAAGAAAATGGTCAAATAGTCAACAATTGGAAAAGTGAAAAGTGAAAAATTGGAACATGTGAAATTTCATACCATTGAAATCTATGTTGTAATCTCAACTTAAATGCGATGTTGTATCTTTGGAAAGTATACATTGATTTGAAATGTTACCTAGGCCATTCGTGAATGTCTCATACCATGTCAAACTTGATAACTTTGGAAGTATGGCTGATTTCTTCACTCTTCAATCTTCAAAGACGGGATTTAAATATAATCATTCAAATTGGATTCCTTAACGCTTAAAATACTGATTCTTGAAACAAACTTAATCGCCGCTAAAATTTTGTCGAAACTAGACACCGCTGCCGGTAGGCGCGGGTACTCGTCTAGTATATATATATATTTACGACGGTTTTCGTAATACTACTCAAAAATTATTATTTCACTCAATTCTTATAAGAAATGTATTTTTATAATTTTTACGACTTCGATATATTTTATTTCGTTCCGTAAAAATTGATTTCTAGCCAACGCTACACTAAATAATTACTTTTACTTACCAAATTACACATTATACTTTACAAATAATACATTTATTTATCAAAACTACCCAACCCTCCCCATTTCTACCCCTTGGCCGGCCACCTTTTCCCCCCATGAGTCACAACATGAATCAAAATTTGTTTTTGCTACTAAAATGGACACATACACATTTCCTTTAGATATTTACTAGATATTATCTTATCAAAACACATACACAACATTTTCAAAGGTGAAAACTACTCAAAACTCTCTCCTCTCTTTGTTGGAATTCGGCCAAGACCAAAACGAGGAAGAAATCAAAGGATTTCCAAGATCAAGTGGTTTTATAAACTCTAGATTACTTCTTTTTAAGGTTTTGCAATAAAAACCTATGAGTATTTAGGAAATCTAGTTACTAAAACCTCTTCACTTAACTAGTACGCTTTTCATGATCTTTATAAATCTTTCATATTCATACTTGAGTTATTTTTATCATCCTAGTACAAATCATGCAAGTATTATGTGATTTATACCACTTTTAATTGTTTTTATTACATATTATAACTTATAATCATCCTATAATTAATCCCTTAAAATATATCATTGTTGATGATGTTTAGCCATGACACCCTAAGAAGGTGTATGGTAGGTTTAGAATATATGTGGTGTTGATTTGAAGTGATTGAAACAAGTATTAGGCAAGAAAAATCATTTTCGACAACTTTATATTGTGGTCTGATCGTTTTTGCAAAATCTGGAAAATTCAGCAGGTCATGAAATATTTTGGGCTAGATATTCAGAAAATATACTTTAAAACGAAACCGTGGTCGCTTGAACGGGTTAAAACGGATTTATAACGAAGAAGTTACGTTATTTTCAAGTTTAACGACGAAAGTTAATTTTCTGGAAAAATTCAAAGCTGTCAAGTGTTATTTAAAGGGCAAAAATGAGTTTCAAGCATCATCTAAATGAATCGATTTGTCAAAAATATATTAGTCAACTTTAACACGAAACCAAGGATATATAAAACGTAGAAAACGGACTTATGACGACTAAGTTACACGCGATTTAAATAGAGTTATCGTAACTATTTTCACAAGTATAAACACTTATATATTTTCTATTAGTCAAAATAGTTGTCGCAAGTGACCATGTTTGGAGTCGTTTTTCACATCGATAGAATACTTTTGATAAAACGATGTCTTATAGTAAAAGTGAGTTCACCTAGCCTATTTTCCAAAATTTTCAACCGCTCGTCAAACGGAGTTGTAACGAATAAAATATGGTCACTCAAACTTTGCCGAAAACTAACCTTAAACAATATTTTTAGTCCAACTACCTTACTTCACCTATATTTTTCTTTATGGTCGAGACCTCTATGATCAAAAGTTAAATGCTAAGACTTTTAGATAATGTGACAAGCTTTCCAAAACCATTGAGTTTGTTTCCTAACACTCGATATTCATTATTTTACGACTAGCTTTTCGAGGCCATTTAGTCACTTTCATGAATTGTCAAAGTGTATTGTTTTACGACGAAAAGCTATAATTTCTTGATAAATCGCTAAATGACATTCGTAGGATATCATTTCAACGTAAGTACTTGAAAAGTATTTTATAACATGACGAGATGTCATAAACTTATTTTTCGACGATAAACTTCATTTTCAAAAATGTACAAGTGGTATAGATTTCATGTGAACTTGCATGTACAATATAAATTC
Source organism: Chrysanthemum makinoi (assembly GCA_910596185.1). NCBI lineage: Eukaryota > Viridiplantae > Streptophyta > Magnoliopsida > Asterales > Asteraceae > Chrysanthemum > Chrysanthemum makinoi. Next base: position 40,908,373 of record OU343222.1, on the reverse strand, counting down.
ATGGCTTATAATAGATCATATCATTCATCATAGGTTGCAGTTAGAGATTGCACCTCATTTCAGTGTATCCACTTTTGTCTTCATAATCATTGCATCAGGTGAGTTTTCATAGCCCCGTTTTCAATTGTTTTGTACTATTTTTGGGGGAGATACATGCTTAACTACTTGCTTTATTTTAACTTCTACATATTACCGTGAGTCATAGCCCCTACTCTTTTAATACTTTTATTAAACTATTTGGGGGAGATACATGCTCAACAACTTTTATGAGATTCATGACTATTTGCAAACTATATGTTTATCTGAACTGAATGTTTAGTCATACGAATTAACTTGATATTGCCATACTTAGAGTTTCTATATCATAGACCATTGAGCTAACTGACTTGGTATGATCACGGTCTAGCGGACTTGGTATAATTTTGAACTAGCGGACTTGGTATAATGTTGAACTAGCGGACTTGGTATAATGTTGAACTAGCGGACTTGGTACAATCTTGAACTAATGGTCTTAGAACTATTTGAAACTATACGAATTATGTGTTATATCAATTGACTATTGATACATTAAGTTATGTACTATTATGTGAATTCATTTGACAACATGTGCTTGAACATAAACTATACATATTTTGGCAGTGGGTTGTAAACACACAAGTTGCAAGTTTTGTAGGGGCGGAACTTGGAACTGAGTGGATTTGCAATGCCTTTGCTGCATGAACGTTCTTTAAAGGTTTTTCATAACTACACAAACTCTATGAACTCACTCAACCTTTGTGTTGACACTTTTAGCATGTTTTATCTCAGGTATCTAAGGCATACACTTCATGGCATGCATGTGGACTTATCATAGAGTCGTGGTGACGACGCGTCTCACATGGGATTTATGCACTTTAAAAACATCGTTTGGCTTGTATCAAACTTATTTCCGTACATGTTGACTATCATTTGGGACCTATACTTTGTAAACTCTGATAATTTTACTCAATCAAACGATGTATTTTCCAAACGACACTTTAGGTCGTTCAATATAACCGTAACTTTGATGCTATGACAGTCATCCCCCAGGAATTTCATTCCGCTGCAAAACATGTATTTTGGGGGTGTGACAGATTGGTATCAGAGCTTTGGTTATAGAGAACTAGGTTGCATCATTGACCCTAGACTATAACTACATCATCATAGCATCTCATCATTTCATCATAAGTGCATATTCATTTTACATGCAGATTCATACTTATTTTATTCGGGTTATTTACGTTCATTTCAGATCGATTGTCACATAGATGCCTTCAAATACCCATTCCATTATTCTTTCTTCATACTCCAATGGGGAGAATGCCTTGTCATTCCCTATCACAATTTTAACATCATTTGACTCATCACCGATAACATCGAATACCGAGACAAAACCTTCAAGGAGGGTGAAGTCGCTCTCACTCCTCTGTTTCACCACCAACATGTCGAGTTACACGTTATTCACACATTAAGTCACTAAACCATCATACATTTGAAGCACTTACGACATCCCATAACCCATCTCCTAGGTATTCGTCAATCATTTTGAAAAATAACCTCAAACTCCTCACCTCCTATCACATCTCTTTAGAGCGCTTATTTTTAACATAGGACTTTGCTACGTCTCATCCTTCCTCTTATTTTGAAGAGTTATGGCGCCAAAGAAAGCTGCACCAGATATGACACCAGCTGCTATCCAAAAGTATGTAGAGGATAGTATAGCCGGGGCACTAAGGAAAGAACGAGCAACGGTAGCTGCTGCTGCCGAGGCCGCGGCTGCTGCTGAAGCTGTTGGACTTGCTGCTGCTACAAGAGCTGCAGGAGGGTCTGGAGTTCGAAATTGTACATACAAGGACTTTAAGAACTGTGATCCCACAAAGTTCAAAGGCACCGAAGGAGCCACTGCTATGATCCGTTGGTTTGAGAAGATGGAGTATGTATTTCTTCTATGCAATTGCCCAGATGACTACAAGGTAAAGTTCGCCACAGGTACACTCTTAGATGGCGCAATGTCATGGTGGAATTCGTATGCGCAACCTATTGGTATCGAAAATGCTTACAAGCTCACGTGGGATGAATTCAAGAAGCTGGTAACTAAGAAGCATTGTCCACGTATAGAGGTGAAGAAACTAGAAACAGAATTTTATGAGTTAGTGACTATTGGTTATGATATCGAGACTTATATCAGAAGGTTTCAAGATTTGGTTGCACTATGTCCACGATGGTTTCGGACAATGAGAAATTACTGGAAAACTTCATTGGAGGACTTCCAAAATGTATTCAAGGAGATGTAACTTCTTCCGATCCACAAAAAATTGAAGAGACTATCAGGATAACTCAAAAACTCATGGCTCAAGTTGTGAAGAGGGAAAACATTATCAACAATAACCGCAACAACAACAACAACAACAACCAAACTAGCAACAACAAAAGGAAATGGGAAAATGACCAGGGAGGTTATAATTATGACAACCAAAACCGTAACACTAACCATCATCAACAACAGAATAGAAGACAAGAAGCTGCAATGGTTTATGTTGTTGCACCAATAGAAGGCAGAGGTTATGATGGAACCTACCCACTGTGTAATCGATGTAAGTATCATCACTCGGGTCTTTGCCCTGCTAAGTGCTACAGCTGTCAAAAACTGGGACACCTTGCCAGGGACTGTAGAGGCAAGGCCATAATTACATGTTTTGGATGTGGGGAGCAAGGACACTACCAGAACCAATGTCCCCAAAACCAAGGTCAACAAGTTGAAGGTGCTCATGGGGAAGCATACATGTTAGAAGGAGGAGAAGCTCGCCATGGTCTCAAAAACGCGATAGACTGATGAAGTTTGGAATTTAGTAGTCTTATTTCCCTATGCTCTATGTCGTACTAAGTTTATGTCTTCTATCGTATTCGGATCTTTAAAACTTAAAGACTATGTACTGTTTAATAAACCCCTCGTTGTAAAATATTCTCATCTATCGTACTTTATTTTCCTTCCGACTTGATATCACTTACAAAAAAATTTATTTCCTTTTGCTTAAACTGCCATTTTAACGACACGGTTTAAATCTATGTAAACATTGAGAGTTATAACAACTAAACCGAAAGTCACATTATCGTTCCTTAAGTATACATAGCCTAGCTAACTATGTCTAATTATAGAGGGATCATGTTATGTTGGGAGCAGTTATTTATAAATCTTAGTGCAAGCAAAATTTTCACCTATTCCTAAAAATCAAAGTGATGCTCATCGGAGATATCCATCCAATATTTTCTCTACTACGATGTTTACTACACTCTCAATCATAGATAGCCGTAACGACACTTCTTCATGTCTTCTCTCCTCGTTAATCATCACAAACCCTAAACCTGAGAAACCAACATGGACTGAATTCAGGGACTAAATTCCTTTTTGGGTGGGCGAATGTGACAAATCGTAATTTCAGGTCATTTTACAAACTTTGAAAAATTTTACTATTCATCTAGGGAATTTACTATTCATCGGTTACTATTCATCGTTTTTTAAGTCGATTTGATATTTTGAAAGGTTATTTCAAAATTTTACTATTCACGAAACACTATTCAATCCCGGAGAAAATCACTATTCATAATTTAATATTCATCATTTTTCGTAAACTAGGTTTACGAGTATCAAATTAGCGTAACCGTAAGGGTTTAGCTGCGTATTCATGAAACATCATCGAGGACATTTCTTATAGACTAGATTTAGTCTACATATCATCAGTAATATCATTGTCATATTAGTTCATGCATGGGTTTGCATATTTTATTAACGTATATTTTTCCTATTAAATAAACGCTATCGCATAATCATTTATTTTGAATATTTGATCCGACACTTTCAAAAATTATCCTGATATATTTTTTATACTCATTTTAAGACTATAAAAATTATATTATTAGTTTACCGATGTTTTGAATTTATTTTGTATATAAATTGTATATATATATATATATATATATATATATATATATATATATATATATATATATATATATATATATATATATATATATATATATATATATATATATATATATATATTTACGACGGTTTTCGTAAATACTACTCGATAATTATTATTTCACTCAATTCTTATAAGAAATGTATTTTTATAATTTTTACGACTTCGATATATTTTATTTTGTTCCGTAAAAATCGATTTCTAGCCAACGCTACACTAAATAATTACTTTTGCTTACCAAATTACACATTATACTTTACAAATAATACATTTATTTATCAAAACTACCCAACCCTCCCCATTTCTACCCCTTGGCCGGCCACCTTTTCCCCCCATGAGTCACAACATGAATCAAAATTTGTTTTTGCTACTAAAATGGACACATACACATTTCCTTTAGATATTTACTAGATATTATCTTATCAAAACACATACACAACATTTTTAAAGGTGAAAACTACTCAAAACTCTCTACTCTCTTTGTTGGAATTCGTCCAAGACCAAAACAAGGAAGAAATCAAAGGATTTTCAAGATCAAGTGGTTTTATAAACTCTAGATTACTTCTTTTTAAGGTTTTGCAATAAAAATCTAGGAGTATTTAGGAAACCTAGTTACTTAAACCTCTTCACTTAACTATTAAGCTTTTCATGATCTTTATAAATCTTTCATATTCATACTTGAGTTATTTTTATCATCCTAGTACAAATCATGCAAGTATTATGTTATTTATACCACTTTTAATTGTTTTTATTACATATTATAAGTTATAATCATCCTATAATTAATCCCTTGAAATATATCATTGTAGATGATGTTTAGGAACCCATGACACCTTAAGAAGGTGTATAGTAGGTTTAGAATATATGTGGTGTTGATTTGAAGTGATTGAAACGAGTATTAGGCAAGAAAAATCATTTTCGACAACTTTATATTGTGGTCTGATCGTTTTTGCAAAATCTGGAAAATTCAGCAGGTCATGAAATATTTTGGGCTAGATATTCAGAAAATATACTTTAAAACGAAACCGTGGTCGCTTTAACGGGTTAAAACGGATTTATAACGAAGAAGTTACGTTATTTTCAAGTTTAACGACGAAAGTTAATTTTCTGGAAAAATTCAAAGCTGTCAAGTGTTATTTAAGGGGCAAAAATGAGTTTCAAGCATCATCTAAATGAATCGATTTGTCAAAAATATATTAGTATACTTTAACACGAAACCAAGGATATATAAAATGTAGAAAACGGACTTATAACGACTAAGTTACACGCGATTTAAATAGAGTTATCGTAACTATTTTCACAAGTATAAACACTTATATATTTTCTATTAGTCAAAATAGTTGTCGCAAGTGACCATGTTTGGAGTCGTTTTTCACATCGATAGAATACTTTTGAGAAAACGACGTCTTCTAGTAAAAGTGAGTTCACCTAGCCTATTTTCCAAAATGTTCAACCGTTCATCAAACGGAGTTGTAACGAATAAAATACGGTCACTCAAACTCTGCAAAAAACTAACCTTAAATAATATTTTTAGTCCAACTACCTTACTTCACCTATATTTTTCTCTATGATCGAGACATCTATGATCAAAAGTTAAATGCTAAGACTTTTAGATAATGTGACAAGCTTTCCAAAACCATTGAGTTTGTTTCCTAACACTCGATATTCACTATTTTACGACTAGCTTTTCGAGGCCATTTAGTCACTTTCATGAATTGTCAAAGTGTATTGTTTTACGACGAAAAGCTATAATTTCTTGATAAATCGCTAAATGACTATCGTAGGATATCATTTCAACGTAAGTACTTGAAAAGTATTTTATAACATGACGAGATGTCATAAACTTATTTTTCGACGATAAACTTCATTTTCAAAAATGTATAAGTGGTATAGATTTCATGTGAACTTGCATGTACGATATAAATTCATGGCTCATAATAGATCATATCGTTCATCATAGGTTGCAGCTAGATATTGCACCTCATTTCAGTGTATCCACTTTTGTCTTCATAATCATTGCATCAGGTGAGTTTTCATAGCCGCATTTTCAATTGTTTTGTACTATTTTTGGGGGAGATACATGCTCAACTACTTGCTTTATTTTAACTTCTACATATTACCGTGAGTCATAGCCCCTACTCTTTTAATACTTTTATTAAACTCTTTGGGGGAGATACATGCTCAACAACTTTTATGAGATTCATGACTATTTGCAAACTATATGTTTATCTGAACTGAATGTTTAGTCATACGAAGTAACAGTATTGCCATACTTAGAGTTTCTATATCATAGACCATTGAGCTAACTGACTTGGTATGATCACGATCTTGCGGACTTGGTATAATGTTGAACTAGCGGACTTGGTATAATGTTGAACTAGCGGACTTGGTACAATCATGAACTAATGGTCTTAGAACTATTTAAAACTATGCGAATTATGTGTTATATCAATTGACTATTGATACATTAAGTTATGTACTATTATGTGAATTCATTTGACAACATGTGCTTGAACATAAACTATACATATTTTGGCAGTGGGTTGTAAACACACAAGTTGCAAGTTTTGTATGGGCGAAACTTGGAACTGAGTGGATTTGCAATGCCTTTGTTGCATGAACGTTCTTTAAAGTTTTTTTATGACAACACAAACTCTATGAACTCACTCAACCTTTGTGTTGACACTTTTAGCATGTTTAATCTCAAGTATCTAAGGCATACACTTCATGGCATGCATGCGGACTTATCATAGAGTCGTGGTAACGACGCATCTCACATGTGATTTATGCACTTTAAAAAAATCGTTTGGCTTGTATCAAACTTATTTCCGTACATGTTGACTATCATTTGGGACCTATACTTTGTAAACTCTGATTATTTTACTCAATCAAACGATGTATTTTTCAAACGACACTTTAGGTCGTTCAATATAACTGTAATTGTGATGCTATGACAGTCATCCCCCAGGAATTCCATTCCGCTGCAAAACAGGTATTTTGGGGGTGGGACATACTGGTGGTCATAAAGGCTGAATTAACACTGTTAGTGACAATATTAAGCCTGAACATTTGATTACACAAATAGCCAAAACCAATAAACATACCATTTTTAGACAAGACAAATTTATCAGATTCAATAACTTGTTTATATCCATGATTATTCAAAACACTACTTGAAACCAAGTTTTTCCTTATATTAGGAACATGAATAACATTAAACAAAGTTACAATCTTTCCAAAACTAAATTTAAGATCTACACAACCACAACCATGCACCAAGGCTGTTGTCTCATTTCCTATGTGAAGAATATAACCAGCATTCAGTGACTCATAAGTCTTGAACCAGCTTCTATCTTTTCACACATGAACTGTTGCATCAGAGTCAACCCACCACGCAACATCATCATCCTGCACATAATGAGATTCAGATACATATGTAACATAATAAATCTGAAAAGACTTATTAAACATATACTAACCTTTCAGTGAGTTGGTAGAACCACCACTCCCTGAACCATTAGTGCCTAATCCATTGGCTTTACCACCAACCTTAACACCTTTGCAATACCTTTTAATGTGACTAGTTTTGCCACATTTCCAACAAGTAGGTGTTGCCTTCTTGTTAGGATCTGCCCTTGTGTTATCATGATGTTTACGTTTGCCTTTGTTGTCATTATACCTAATGGAGTTGTTATGCTCTACCATATTGACAACAGATGCACCAGTAGCATTGCTACTATTTGGCTTGTCATTATCCTGCACCCTGAGAGATTCCTCAATGCGCAGATGACTGCCCAACTCAACAAGAGTTAACTCCTCTTTCTTATGTTTCAAGGTATGCTTGAAATCTTTCCAAGAAGGGAGAAGTTTATCAATGACACAAGAGACTGAAACAGCCTCATCCATGTGCATATTGTGATGTGTAAACCTTCCAAGTATACCAAGAAGTTCATTGTATTGTTCCATAACTGGTCATGAATCAGTCATTTTGTAATTTGTGAAATTACTTACAAGGAACTTCTTACTTGATGCATCCTCAGCCATATATTTGGCATTGAATGAATCCCATAGTTCTTTGGAAGATTCAAAATTCTGATAAATGTCAAATAGAGAATCAGACATACCATTGAGATTTAAACCTCTGCAAATGTAGTCATCATTCTCCCATTTGCTCCTCCTCCTCATCTGCTCCACAGTAGCATCATCCCCATCATCAGGAATAGGAGTGGTTAGCACATACACCACACTCATCTGGAAAGCAAGAAGTGCATCTTCTTTTGCCATCTCCTAAAGTCCACCCCTTCAAACTTGTCCAACTTGGAAAAGTTTGAAGCCATGTGTTTCATTGCAGCAGCAGCATTGATTATCACAAATAGTTTACTTTGATTGTTGGTGGTAGCGTCCCAGAACAGGGTTAAGATAATCAGTAGCAATGCAATACCATTAGGTGGTTACCGGATATCACTTGGAATCGTGTGATCACTTTCCAAAGTAAACTATTCGACCCTATGCCTGGGTTACACGAATATCTACTTGGGATAAGACCAAATGTTAGTTATTGAATTAGGCACAAATCAATAACCCTTACGCATATAAGTGTTTAAGCTATTTGTTTGTTTCTCCTGATTTGTATATATCAGTATCTCTTCATGCTGAAGATGTCCATCTCTGATTATAGTAGAGAATACTCACTCCTAGTCAATGGACTTTATGAGTAATTAACGGCCAATTAATCACCCATAATGAGCCTCCATTATCATAGGATTAGTGGTTACATGACCAATTAAACGTGGTCATAAAGCAGTCATAACAGCCAATTAAATGAGTCAAAGCTGTTACAAATTAATCACTGCAACACTACCAGTAGGAACCATTACACTAGCAGAAGGAACCACAACACTACCAGTAGGAACCATCAGTTACTACACTAACAGTAGGACCAATACTACCAGCAGGAACCAATACACTACCAGTAGGAACCATCAGTTACTAAACTTACAGTAGTAACCAACACTACCAGCAGAAACCAATATACTACCAGTAGGAACCATTAGTTACTACATTAACAGTAGTAACCAATACTACCAGTACAAACAACTATTGAGTCAGGGTGTTCAGGGACCTCATGGGTGTACACTCCGTACCTCCTAACCCAAAACTAAGTGTGAACTAATCCCACAAGTGCACTAAATTTTCCAACAGATATGAGCACTACACGATTCCAGGTTATCACAACTGATTGCCGAGCAATACAGTGTAAAAGAAAATTCTGATGTTAAAAGTTAAGGAAAGAACGGCAAATATTGTTCAAGTGTTTCTGAACAAGAATGATGCATTCTTTTGTTTGAAACTAATTTTCAGTCATGATTTTAAGTGATTTCTTTCACTACATTTAAATTAATCAAAATGAAAATAGATATAATATAAATTTACCAAATTAAATATAATTATATATAATAATATATTTTCTCTCTCCTACTTTTTTCTTAAACTTTCCCAAATCTTTCAAACCATTTTCAAATTCAAATCCAATTCTAAACCCACCTACAAACCAAATGGGCCTTAATTTTCTTACCACTATTTGAATTTAGGTACAGATATATTAAAAGTGTATTAATTTGAAAAGTCTAAAAAGTGATCTCCATCGTTGTATGATATTTAGTCAACTTCTTTTTTTTTAATAATTATTTTCGGTCAAAAATATTATAGTAATTTGGCCCATTTTTTCTTTTACACCCTCAAACTTCAAACATACATAACTCACAAATAACAAACTTTTAGAAAAAATTCGATTTCATCATAGTTTATAAAATTTAATCATCTTTAATTTGGTATAATTTTTGTTAGAAATTTCGAAACTTTTTTTTTTTACATATCAAATGGGTGTTATTTTCTTTATTTTTTTGGACATTTTCGCCCCTATTTTTTACCCTCGAAAATGTCGAATCGTGAAAAACGTAAAGCATGAAAGTTATAGATTTCCGTTCACTCTTTACACAGGTTTTTGAATCACTCAAATTCGATATGAAATGAGTGAGATATCGTACGTTAAAGATGGCGTTTTAGTCATATTTGTTGCACACAAAGTGTTTGATGAAATGTCTAGCTTAGTTTTTTTTTTAATTGCATTAAATGTTCTAATTTTTGTGTCACAACGCGTCATAATGATTTTATTAATGTAAGATTCAAAAAGTGATGTTTTTAATCGTTATTTTTTTTTTAAATGTACGTTTTGTTCATCAGTTAGTACTGTTCATAAGTTATTATTGTTAATCAGTTAGTGTTGTTCATCAGTTTGTAACTGATGAACAACACTAACTGATGAACAATAATGACTGATGAACAGTATTGTTCATCAGTTATGGTCACATTACTCATCAGTTTATCACAGATGAACAATACAAACTGATGAACAATACAAGATGATGTACAGTATTGTTCATCGGTTAGTGTTGTTCATCAGTCAATATTGTTCATCGAAATGTTCATCAGTTATGGTCACATTGTTCATCAGTTGGTTATTGCTCATCAGTTAGTTTGTTCATCAGTTAATAAAAAGCTAAAAATAACAAAAGATATATTGTGGTACACCAATTAGTGCATTTAAATGTACTTATATATGAAAAATCTCTTTTAGTCATTTTATCAAACACTTTGTGTGCACTAAATATGACTAAGACGTCATTTTTAACGTGCGATATCTCACTTATATCATATCAGATTTGAGTGATTCAAAATCCTAGGTAAAGAATGGCCAAAAAGCTACAACTTTCTTGTTGTAAGTTTTGCATAATTCGGTCTCTAAACTAGACAAAATAAGAGCCAAAAATGCCAAAAATTTCAAGAAAATCAATACCCACTTAAAAAGTTGAAAAAAAGTTATGATTCATATATCAAAATGCATACCAAATTAAAGAGAATTAAATTTTAAAAATTATGGTGAAAATGATTTTTTGTAAAAGTTTATCGTTTGAAAGTTATTTACGTTTGAAATTTATGATGAAATTAAAAAACGGATCAAATGACCAAAATACCCTCTAACCGAAAATATTAAAGGAGAAAAGGAAGGAGTGGGTGAAGAACACGTAGTACTATCTTATTGGCTTTCTAGACTTTTTATTTTGTTTTCCTTTTCATCGCACCTCTTTGAATGTATGCCAACTTCACCAAAACATCTAACCACAATATTGCGACTATAAGAATTTGCCGCTATAAAATCTTGTGGTTGTGCATGAGTAGTCGCTAAGTTAAATAGAGATAATCATTTCTAAATGTATCCGACTAACCACTATATTCTTTTAATTTACATATGTTAACCACAATTGGAAACAATTTCATTCATTCAATGTTAGCATGACAATGACACTAATCACATATTACCCGTCATTCGTGACACCGAAGACATATAGAATTTAAGAGCCGCATTTTTTTTAGTTTAAACTACGATCATAAATTATAGAAAAGTATTGCATCATAAATTTGTATTGCATTAAACAAGCGTAAATCCATATAAATTATATAAATTACAAGTATTATCTGGGAAAATTGACACTTAATATTCATGATAATTTGATGTTATCAGGTGAGCATGGGGCGGAGTGGGGCGGTTTATGGTAAAACCAAAAACCGAACTGTATATTTCGGTTTTTGAAAAGTACAAACCATTTGGTTTTGGTTTTTTCGGTTTCGGGTTCTCGGTTTTTGATATTGGATCGGTTCGGTTTCGGTTTTTTCTTAGTTAAAACAAACAAGTTTTATTCTTATATAAAGTTAACAATTCCAAGTTTTCAAGAAAAATATATTTAAACTAACATTAATAATAGCATAATATCCAGCAATTCTAAAATCTGCATCAACAAGATCTGTTATAATTAACCACCACAAACATATTCCCCACCTTATTCCGATCTAAACGGTACAAGCCGATTGGTTGCCGGAGCTCCGACGCGCCGCTACGCGCAGTGACGACTTGCCGGATTTTTCCCTTTTTTCGGCGAACTTGAGCGTTGTTTACTGAAGACCTTTGTGTCCAAGAGATGTTCCGACCAACCGGAGCTGCCCCCACCCAGCTTTTTCCGGCTGTCTCGGCTGCCGGATTTCTCCACCGGAATTTTTTTTCCTGCCCAGCTGAGTTCTACTATTATTATTATTATTAATATTATTATTATTATTATTATTATTATTATTATTATTATTATTATTATTATTATCATTACTATTTTATTTTTGTTTTGTTATCTTTATTTATATCCTTTTTGTCAGCCTACCTTTTGTTTCCTGTTCCTGCATATATCTATATTCATTGTTGGCTTTCTTTGAGTTGTTCCCTTTGTTGTGTCTTGATTAGCGTGCCTGTTTGGCTAGCCCCTCTTTTTTGCGTTTTTCTTGCTGATAGTTTGCTTGGTCTAGGATAGACCCTTTGGCTAGTGATGGTAACCTGAGGTCATGTCTTGCCGGGTTGGGCGGGGTAGACGGGGTAGGCGGAGTAGGCGTAGTGGGCAGGGTAGGCGAGGTTAGTGGAGTTGGCGGGGATGGTAGAGTGGGTAGGGGTTCTACTAGGGCTGCGTCTTCTCGTAGGATTAGGGTGGGTAGTTGGAACGTGGGGTCTCTTACCGGTAAGCTCTTTGAGCTTGCAGATGTGTTGAGGAGACATAAGGTTGACATCGCGTGCTTCCAAGAGACTAAATGGAAGGGTTCAAGCACGAGGGAGGTAAATGGCTACAAGCTCTGGTACTCCAGATCTAGGTCAGCGAGAAACGGAGTTGGTGTTATTTTGGCGGCTGGACTCAAGGATAATGTAGTGCAAGTGATCCGTAGTAGCGATAGGATTATGGCGATTACTTTGGTTATCAATGGGGAGACCGTCAACGTTATCAGCGCATATGCACCTCAGGTGGGCCGGAGTGAAGTAGAGAAGAAGAGTTTCTGGGACGATCTCGACAAGCTCGTGAGGGAGTGCCCGTCGGATCAACGTTTGTTTATAGGTGGTGACTTGAACGGCCATATAGGAGCGGATGCAGATGGATACGAGGAGATACACAGAGGGTTTGGCTTCGGAGCTAGGAATGACGAAGGTCGATCGATTTTAGAGTTTGCTACCGCTCACGACTTGGTAGTAGCGAACTCTTTCTTCAAGAAGAGGGATGTTCACTTGATCACTTTCCGGAGCGGGGGCCACAACACCCAGATTGACTATCTGTTGGTGCGAAGAAGTGGTCTCAGTAAATGCAGGGACTGTAGGGTTTTCCCATGTGAGACTTGCTCATCCCAACACAAATTGGTAGCAGCTGACATGAGAGCAACAACCAAGGAGATTAGTGACGGGTTGCCGAGGATTCTTTGGAAGAATTTGTACGGTGAGGCGGCAGAATCGTTTAGAGTGAAAGTCTCAGAGGGACTTGCCACTCAGTCGGATGACTTGGCTGCTAGAGACGCGGACCAGTTGTGGGGCACTCTTGCTGGCATTATCAAAGATGCAGCAATGGATTCCCTTGGGGTGGCTAGAGGGACATCGAGGTCCCAACCGGCCAAGAGAGAATCTTGGTGGCTTTGCGAGGAAGTGCAATCCAAAGTCGCCGAGAAACAATCTAGGTTCAAAGAGCTTCTTTTGTGTCGAGAGGGTCGCCAAGCCGACATTACTACGGCAGAAGAGAGGTATAAAATAGCTAAAAGAGAAGCGAAAAAGGCAGTAGCTCTGGCAAAGGACAAGGCGTATGAGGATCTGTATAAGAAACTGGACTCTAAAGAGGGGGCTAACGACATTTTCAGGATCGCTAAAGCCCGAGAGAGGAGAAGAAGGGACTTAGGATGCGTAAAGTATATCAAAGATGTAGGAGGACGAACCATTGTTAACGTTGAGGATATCAAGAAGAGATGGGGAGAGTACTTCTCCTCTCTTTTCAATGTTGGAAGGGCTGAAGGCAGCGCGGAACAAGAGAACCTTAGCCAACGTACAGAGTGCTTCTATTCGAGGATTAGTCAACCAGAAGTGAAGATATCACTACAGAAGATGGGAAGAAACAAAGCGGTAGGGCCGGACCAAATCCCCATAGAATCTTGGAGGTGTCTGGGGGATAGGGGGTTACATTGGTTGACGTGCCTCTTCAACAAGATCTTCTACGGGGATAAGATGCCAGAAGAATGGAGACTCAGTGAAGTCATCCCCATCTACAATAATAAGGGAGATGTACAAGTGTGTAGCAATTATAGGGGCATTAAGCTTCTCAGTCACACCATGAAGCTTTGGGAGAGAGTTATTGAGAGAAGGTTGAGAAGGGAGACGAGGGTGTCAGAGAACCAATTTGGTTTTATGCCAGGAAGATCCTCGATTGAGGCTATTCACATTCTCAGAAGTCTCATGGAGAAGTATAGAGAAAGACAAAAGGACTTGCATATGGCGTTCCTTGATCTTGAAAAGGCTTATGATAGCGTTCCACGCGAGTTGATTTGGAAAACTCTTATCGACAGAGGAACCCCAAATAGATACGTGAGGGTCATTAGGGACATGTACGAGGGTGCTAAGACTCGTGTACGGTCCACAGTGGGGACCTCAGAGTTTTTCCCTGTGGAAGTTGGGCTCCACCAGGGATCCGCCATTAGCCCCTACCTCTTCGCCTTGATTCTAGATGAGTTAACTAAAGGGGTACAAGAGGGAATCTCGTGGAACATGATCTTTGCTGATGACATTGTGTTGGTGGCAGAATCGGCGGAAGGGTTAAACACCAAACTTGAGCACTAGAGGGAGGCCCTTGAAGAAAATGGCCTTCGGGTGAGCAGGGGGAAGACTAAATACCTGAGATGTGATTTTGGGAGGACTGAGCCAGGCCACCATGAACAAATTGATATTCATATAGGTGACTAGATCCTGACACCCAAGGAGTCTTTTAGATACCTGGGATCGATAATACATAAATCAGGGAGGATAGATGAGGACGTAACCCACCGGATTAGAGCGGGGTGGGCGAGATGGAGGGCGGCTTCAGGAGTCCTCTGCGACAGGAACATCCCATTTAAGTTAAAGGGAAAATTCTATAAGGTGGCGATTAGACCGACTATCTTGTACGGTTCTGAATGTTGGCCAATATTAAAGGCTCATGCTAACAGGGTAGAGGTGGCAGAACTGAGGACGCTAAGATGGACTTGTGGTAAAACTTTGCTTGACATGATCCCGAACGGAGTTTTCAGAGCAAAACTTGAGGTCGGGAATATTGTTTCGAAAATGAAAGAAGGAAGGTTGAGGTGGTTCGGACATGTCAGGAGGAGGCCACAGTCAGCGCCAGATAGAAGGGTCGAAGCGCTTGATGTAGATGGCGTGAGAAGGAGAGGCAGACCCAATATCAGGTGGGAGGATAGACTTAAGCTTGACATGACGGAGCTTAGTTTGACCGAGGACATGATCTCAGATAGGAAGGGATGGAGGGATAGAATTAGGATTTGCGGGTAGGGGTGATAGGTGCTTGACGGATTTGCGAGTAGTGGTGCTAGGTGCTTGGCTTTTAGGTGTCTCCTTTGCCTCCTTGCGTGTTTTGTTTTCTGGCCTCTCTTTTGCTTTGTCGTAGTCTTAGGCCCCGTGCGTGGTTTGCGTTGCTCTGTTGTTGCTCCCTTAGGTTTTGTCTGCTTTGTCTTGCTCCCTGCGTTTTGGTTTTAGTGCTACGTGTTTTTTTCTTTAGCCTTATGCCTCGTGTGCTTCTTTGCTTTGCTCTGTGTTGCCCCCTTTTGTTGGTCTGCTTTTGGCGTGCCTAGGTTTTTGGTTTTATTTATGTTGCGCTTTGCTATTGGCTTATTTTCGGTGTGCTTATGCGTGGTTCTTTTTCCTGTATGCCCTGTTTGCTTGCCTGCTTTACTACGCTTTTGCCTATTGTTTTGTCGTTTGCTATATCTATCCTTTCGCACTAGCACACATGCACTTGCCGGAGGTCTCGTTGGAAGCAGTCTCTGTAACCACCGGTAAATTTCACCTCGTATTAAACTAATATAATATTCTAATGAAAGAATACATGTCCATTTTCTACGTCCAAATTTTTTTAAGAAACAATATTCTTTTATTTGATTACAAAAACTAGCCAATGTGATGAACTCACATCTTTAATAAACATAAACATCTTTATATGTAAAACTATAAAGGTTTTCAACTTTCATTTACCACTTTACGTTATTTCGTTAACATACTTATTAAACTTTCGAACTAAACGTTAGCCATTTATTAGAGTTTTCACGAAGCCCTAATTTATTTTAGATATGATTTTACACAAGTAAATCATAATTCCTAAAGTACAACATTTTATACCTAGAGTACAAGTCATTAAAGCACGGAACCTAGCTATACTTTAATTTCCGTTACAAGCCCTAATATACAACTCTATGATTTTATGTACATGATATATTTTCAAAATATTAATGTACAAGTCTTTCAAGCATATGTACAAGTCTTTAATGCATACAACTTTAATACTTATATAAATTATATTATAAACCTCAATGTACCTATTTTTAAGCACAAGGTACAACCCTATAATGCACAAGCCTTAAAAATATATTTTCTTTTTAGTAAGTATAACAAAACAATGCTAATGTATAAACAATAATGCACCAAAAACTTAAGCCTTTACTTTTATTACATGTAAATTAACCTAAACTAGATTTTACCTAAAATAAATTAGAACCTTAACTATGTAATTACATGACTACACAATAGGTACAACCTAAAAAGCCCTAGGTACTACCCTTCAATGCCTAACGCCCCCCTTTGTACCATGGTTAAAAATGAACTAGATACTTACCCTTTAGTTACTTACACACTACATGTAATTACCTTAACCACAATTAGTTCCTTGCACCATAGATGAACACATCACCTTGTCCCCTAGATTTTCCACCCTTGTGGCTAGGAAATTGAACAAGTATGCGCCTAGGTGTTCTCTTCCTAACCCATTCGATTTAAATGGAGGAAAACAAGTAAATGTGTTCTTTGTAAAAACCATTTGAATCAACTACCTAAAGTATGAACATAAATTAGACACAGCATCCCTCCTCTTCTACCCTTGGTTAAAAATGAAGATACATGGCGTCTTTTGAACCATTCGAACCAACAACCTAATGTATGGACATCTTATAAACACCATGTTCCATGTTCTCTTGAACAAGTGTTCCTATATGTAGCCATACAAATCCTAATCCTTCACCCTATATAAATCGACCCATACATTCCCATTTTATCTCATCACCATTTGAAACACACAAACACTCTCACACACACATACTTACTGATTTCTAAGTCTAAGATAAGGAAGAAGGAAGGGTACATTAGAGCCTGGGAGGAGGGAAAGAGTCTTGTTCCATTTGAAAGCCAATCTAGTTCTAGTCGAATCTCAAGTTTGTAAGTCTATTAAACTCATTCTATTTCGTTTTAAATTTTAATATCAATTGCATACTGTTAAAAAGGATTTTATAAGGAAAACGTAGCAATTTGAATCACTTAAAACGAGTACACGAGTCAAAAGTTATGGTCTAAAGAAGTTGCCAAAAATCTGTCGGAAAATTTCTGTGGACAGAACACTCGGGCACGCGAAACGAGGCATTTCTGGTCCGTTTCATGAAAAAGTTAAAGCACGAAAGTTGTCCGGAACGACGTTTTCTTCAAAAACTCAGGAGCACGGGTCTAGAAAACGCATAACGAAGCCAAAATTTAATAAAAATCCGAACAGCTATTATGTATGAGTTACAAAAACAGCCAACACCCCCTACTTGCGCCCCATTTATTTACATCGGGTTAAAGGTATTAGGGTCAACCAAAGTACCGTTGTAAACACCACCTAGGATACTATAAAAAGCCCTCATAACCCGGCTTAAAAGCCTAGTCGTTATGCTTAAAGACAGCCCTTCATTTTGGCCAAAAGTCCTAAATACCAAAAGTATTTTACAACAGGTATGTGGGGAAAACTCGGGATTTTTGATAAATTTGATTATGAACTATCTTAGAAACATTAGAAATGGGTAAAACAACATTTCACAAAGTCGCATGCAAAAGATATAGAGTATTATGGTTTAAAAACGAAGATTGCAAGTTGGCAAAAATAGCTTAAGTACCCCTTTTCGGTAATTGATATCTTGCAAGTTAAAAGGTTTCAAAGTACGAGGTTTACACCGTCTTAAAGGGCTTGCTGCATAGTTGTTAATGCCCCAATAGCGTCTTTAAAAAACACTTATAGTCTATTTTATAATTAACCACAAAGAGGGTGACTCGCGGACATTTTTATAAAAAGGCCTTGTGTACACTTTTCAAAAATTGAGTCGTGGGAGTTATAGGATGATGGGAAATGACTTAAAAAGAGTTAATAAACATATTACAACATCTCTAGGTGACCCCGTAAAGGTTAATGGGTTAAAACTGAAATTTTCTTAAAACGCGTCGTGGCCTAGTGACCATGTTCGTGGACTTGTATCTTTCTAATCAAAGAGAACTAGGACATTAGACTTATACCATTTAGAAGAGCTTACAGCAAAGTATTTGAAGGGTCAAATGCGCTGTAGAAACCCTAGCCTGCCTCGTGTAAAATCTGCTCTCTTTTAGCCCCGTTATCGCCCAAAAACAACAAAAAGCACATAACCCCCTTACTTTGTAAAATCATTGCGACCAAACCGTAAGAGCTTAAGACCTCTAGTTTGAACCATTATAAATACCACCGGACAAACTCTTGAAAGGATCAAGAACGTAGTAAAAACCTATTAAGGTCTCGTTTATATTCACCCGTACTTTTATCCATTTAGGCCAAAAACTAGTAAATTTCCCTTATAAAATATTAAGCATGAAAATTGTAATTTTTGTAAAATAAAGTTCCTTTGGACTAAAAATGTAATTTCTGTGAAGTTAACTATATAAAGGCTGATTTTGTCAATAACCCATAGTTGAGGGTTTAAAGTGTCATTTTTGAAAGTACAAGGGTAAAAACTGTAAATACTTAAAATTGTAAATTATAACATTTTGCAAACATAAGATTTTTAACAACTTTGGTTTTGATAAAAACTTATTATTAATCATTAAAGTCATAATAATAAGTATGATAAGTATATTAAATTTTTGTAGAGACTTCATGTTATCTACAGAACATTTCCGTCGCATAAACTTGAATACAAATACTAAATACATGATATACTAACTCAGGTCGAGAGTTGGAGCAGTTTGTTCATATTATCTAATTTGTTTTCCATCCAGAATACAATAACACCGAGGTGAGTCATAGCCCCTCTTTTCCTTATTTTGAACGTTTTGGGGGAGATACATGCTCAAATATTGCTTGATATTTTTACATTTATTTTAAACTCTTACAAATTACCGTGAGTTCGTAGCCCCATTTTCCATCATTTATCTGTTTTGCAATGCTTTGGGGGAGAATGGGAGATACATGCTCAATTACTTACTTTTTACAAGTACTCAAAACTTTTACATATTACTGTGAGTCATAGCCCATTTTTTCCTTATTTTGAACGTTTTGGGGGAGATACATGCTCAAATATTGCTTTATATTTTTACATTTATTTTAAACTCTTAAGAATTACTGTGAGTTTCATAGCCTCATTTTTAATTGTTTTATACTATTTTTGGGGGAGATACATGCTCAATTACCTATTTTTACTTTCTCAAGTACTCTAAAACTTTTACATATTACTGTGAGGTCATAGTCCCACTTTTTACTTGTTTTTCAAACTCGTGGGGAGATACATGCTACAAATCTGAACACAAGTATTTTTTTATGCTACACCTACACACCTGATTGCTATTGCTTAAGTTACTTACTGTTGCCACTAAAAGTCCCTCATATCATGAACCATTAATCACTTGCGAGTGAACGCGAATATCGTGAATAGATCTATTGGCAGTTGATGCCCCATTTGTGTTAGCCGGATAGGTAACCAAATGCACGTTATTTGAGAATACTAGGAGAATGGCAAACTCCTACCGGAGGGCATCGTTGCTCACATCATCACTATGATGTTTGTAACTTACGTCATTATTATGACGCGTTGATGAGTGTCTAAATACTCATCATTTTTATACTGTTTAGAATGCCAAAAACATCTGAAAACACTCAGAAATGCATCAAAATGATGAAAATATCACAAACAAGTGTTTTATGTGTTTTAAATGCAAAAATATCAAAATCTGATGAAAAACGTATCAAGTTTGCATAATTGGCAGTTTTAGTTCCCCAAGTTTCAAAAGTTGTCAAAAACAGTCCCTGGTATATCAAAATAAAGTAAAATGTCATTTAAGGTCCATGGGATTCAAAAGTTGTCAAAATTGGTCCTTGAAATCAAAAATTGCAAAATTACAACTTTAGTCCCTCAAGTTTTGAAAATGTCAAAAATAGTCCTTGGATTAATAAAAATGGAATTTTATGCATATGGTCCTTGTACTATTCAAGTATGGCAGGAATGGTCCTTGTGAGAGCTATGGAAAATAGGCAAGATTGGTCCCTCATGTTTAGCATAATTACATAAATGGTCCTTGTATTTACTAGCTACACCAAACGGACCCTTGTGTTATTAAACATCCAAATCCAATCCATTAACCCACCTTGGCCCAATCCCTTCCCAAGCCCAACAACCAACCCCCGTTATTATTTAAACCCGGTTTAAAATTCAAAACCGCCAGACCAGATGTATTGTACATCTTCTACACCATCACCTGTAATTCCAAAACCAGGGTGGTTTTCTACCACCTCACCACCTTTCCAGCTGTCTAAACAACTCTCCCAGCTCATTCCCCCTCCTCTCACTAGCCTACCTTGCAATAAATGCTTCCCCACCATAGCAGTTTACTGTTACCCTCACAACCCCTGTTTTTTGCTTTCCAAATCACCCCAACCCCATACCTACTTCACATATTGTCCCCTCCACCTCCACAACACACCAAGATTCTTTAATTGATCTAAAACTGTCTCAAGCAACCATGTACACTTTTGGCGCCAAAATCAATTTTAAAGGCTAGGATGAGTTTGACTGCATCAATGGACAAGATTTGAAGTGGGAAAGATTCAGAGACATGTGGGGAGTCTAAAAGATCAATATAAAGAGAGGAGAAGCAGAAGAGAAATATATCTAGTTTTAATTTAGTTTAAGCTTTGTCGTTTTAATTACTTTTCAAATTCCAGTGTATTTCTTAGCTTTCAAGTACTTGGTTTAAGTTATTTCAGTGTATGTGAATCTTTATCAATAATCAATTTCAAGTTTTAATCTCATTTTCAAGTTTATGCACTTTTAAGCTTAAAATCTCAAAATGTTTGAATGTTGTTTGTAGTGGATGTTAAGGACTCAGTAAGCTCACATAAGCTCCTATAAAGCTTCTGAAAGCTTTTAGATACCTTAAAAATCAGTTTAGAAGCAAAAAAGAGAAAAATACCAAAAATACAAATAAATTAGTAAAAAATCAAAAATCACAAGAAATGGTGATCAAAGCTGGAGCATGGTAAATACAGGATTGCCCTTGGGTTTAGAAGCTTAGTGGTAAGCTATTAGGGTGGATACTTGGTCCTTGTTATCTGTTTTCAGCTGGATACCATTTGTAAGCCATTTTCTCATAATTTGCATTTCTTAATATTAGTGGTTAATTCTTGTTAACTTTAGTTTAATCTTGTCTAAACATAGTTAGTACAAGTTAATTTATAGCTTTCTTGGTTTGAAAAGCTCTTTTAGTAATAAAAGGTTCAAAACAGTCTTAAAAAGGAATGTTTGGATTTGCTCAGTGAACTGTGCTAGAGCATGTTGGTGTTATTATTCTTGCTTGTTCTGTGTCACTTTAGTATCTAATATCTCAAATCAACAAGAAAAACCAGTGGTCATTTGGTGAAAAGTCAAAATTCCTTTTGATCTCATCTTATTTCTTGTCTGTTTGATTTCCATGTTTTATGATCAAGGTTTTGTGTTCATAAGTTGTTAGTATTACCCAAACCAGTCTTAATCCACCTTTAAACAACATAATCAGTGCTTAGGATCAAATTAAAGTTCAATTTAGTCAACTTTCTAGTTAATCTTAAAAAGTCAAATTCTCAGTTTGGTCGTTTTTTAATAAACTAGATTAATTTCTATAGGACTTACTGTTAAGCTTTAAAACTTGAGCTAATAGGATATTAAAATAGAGCTGCTTATCTTTAACCTAGTATTTTTTATATTTTCCAAACAGCTTATTTACTAGCTTATTTCCTAGCTTATTTTGAGCCCCTTGTCAAAAAGAGTGCCCTGTGCACAGATTTGCTAGTCCATTTCACAAGCTCTTAGAGAGCTTATTAGTGGCCTCTAGCTTATGTACCTTAGCTTTTTGAGAAGCTCATCTAGCTGACTCAAGGCTCCAAGTTTTATTTTCCCATTTGTAGCTTATTTGATAAGCCTGCAATAGCTTTTTAGATTTGTCCATTTCATCTAGTGAACTGAGCATTCAGTGTTTTCAAGCTTATTCATAAGCTCCTTATAAGCTCACCAGTGAACAAAACAGTAAGTACTTTAGCTTTTTGAAAAGCCAATAAGCTCAGCTTATTGGATTCACCTTTTGTTTGGACTTCCAATCTATCTTGTGGGTCCCACAAGGCCTGGAAGTTGGCTAGTCAGACCTGTTTGCTACTCAGTTTTAGCACAAGTGCTTATCAGCTTATTTTAGCTTATCAGATTGTTTATTTGTGTTTTCTAGCTTTACTTAAATTCCTTTAGCTTATTTGCATCTTAAATTACTTTTGTTTCTAGCTTACTAGCTTATTTGGCAACTTAGTTAAACTTAAAAATCAAGTTAAGCTCACAAGCTCCACTGTTGGAATAATAAGCTCAAATCTGAGCTTATTAGTCATTTTCATAAAAAGTTGTAGTTGTAAAAGTTGCTTAAAATCATTAGCTTAATAAGTTTGTGAAGAAAAATCAAAAAAATAAAAAGTTAGCAAAAAAGCAGTGCTGGGATTCGAACCCTGGCCACCCAGCTCACCACACACACACACTACCACTCGCCCTTGGGTCTTTTTCAGTTTTCCTTTGCATTATTTAATACATAACCCTTGTTTTCCATTTAAGCTTATACGAGCTTATTTACTTATTTCCAGCTTATTTATAATAGCTTTTTCAACTTTTGTATTTTTCATAGATTTGTATTAGTATAAAGTAATTTATAAAAAGTTTCAGATTTTTCTAAATAGTTTTAGTATTTTTAAACATTTAATTAGTGTAAAATAGTATTTAATTCATAATAAAAATATAAAAGTCTAAAAAATATAAATCTTTTTTCTAAAATTTTCTTTTGTCATATACTACGTAAGAAAATTGTTTTTACACTTGTAGGACTTTTATTTCATAAATTTTACGTTTTTGCTTACGCACTCGCGTAATTTTTATAAATAACGTACGTTTTCATTTTAAATCAAGTTTTTAGATAATTTAAGTTTACGTTTTAGTTAAAATAGTTTATTTAAGTTATTTTGTTTTATAAATCTAGAAAAACATCATTGTAAAAATAGTGATAGCGTTTATTTAATATATTTTAACTTTTTAATTTTCTTTAATTTGCATTTAAGCCCCTGTAATTTACAATCTTTTCTTTAGGTATAATTATTCATCAAAATCCTTACTGATCACTATCCTTAGTGATTATTCGACATCTGTCTGTGTTAAACACCAATTCATCCTCCGTGGGACTTAACGACCCAGGAATCCACTATATTCCTCTGATCTTAATTGCATTAGTGTTTGAACTGTTTTAAGTTTCTTACGGTTAGCCATTCACAAGTGGCTAGCTTGTGTGAGATAACTTAACGGTTTAGCACCAATCACGCGTTCGTGTTAATGTTTGCGTTCATGAGACTTAAGGCAATATACACTATGTTGCAATGATACAAATGCTGCAACTACTGAATATATTGTACTACAATATTACTGCTTTTACTACTGCTTATTTTGTGTTCAACTGATTATTATGCAAACACTATGGATTCACTCAACCTTTGTGTTGACTTTTAGCATGTTTATCTCAGGTTCATAAATTACGAGGATGGCACGGAAGGGCACGGATACTCAAGAAGGCTATATTATCATTCGAAAACTTATTTAATAAACTGTAAAACCATTGGGACCTCATTTTGTAAACTCTGATATTTATATAAATCGAATGATAAATCTTTTAAAATGATACAATTAGAGTTCGTTTTCTGTTATTGTAACTGTTGAGCCAAGAAGTAACACCCAACTTGAATTCCGCTGCGTATCACGAAATTGGGGGGTGTTACAGTCTCTCTACACACGGGTTTACCCTGATGTAGGGGTAGGATCTGTCTACATTTTACCTCCCCCATACCCTGCCTAGGCGGGATTGGGTTTGTTGTTGTTGTTGTTGTTGTTGTTATCCAGCAATTCAAAGCTTCGAAAAAACGTATGAAACAACCAAACATAAATCTAAAATATTAGATGCAGGTCTTTGCGGCTTTTCACTTTTCATTCGCATAAACATTCAAAGAACACTATTGTTTGGAAATAAAGATATAATATCTATAAACATAACGAATTTGAATGAATAGATAATAAACAACACTATAATTTTTTTTAATAGATAAAGTTGTATACTCAAATCTATGAATTGAATATTAAATCTCTTACATAGATAGAAATTATACAAACCATATATAAAGGTGGGGCGAGGCGGTTTTCTCGGTTTTTTCTTTCGGTTTTCTCGGTTTTTTCTTTCTTATGAAACCAAAAACTGCCCCAAATATTCGCTTTTTATAAATTTCAAAACCACCACCATCGGTTTGTCAAATAGGGCGATTTTTTCGGTTCGGATTTTTTGGTTTTTTGGTTTCGATTCAGTTTTTCGTTTTTGTGCTCACCCCTAACTAAAACAACTAAATTATTAGGGATATTTAATTGGTTTTTATTTAGCTTTTAGATCCATTCAACTAAGTTCTTGTTTGAGTTTAAGAAACACAAATAGATCCATCTTCTTATTATTTTAATACGATGAATTAAGCTCATTTTAGTGTTACAAATTCTCATGACTTTTAGCCAATATTGTAAGCAAATTAAACTTTTCAATAATTACTTTTTTTTTTAGCAAAGAGATGCCGCAGCCACAAAAGATTAAATATCACTCCTCGCAATTGAGGTAATTTCTACAGGAAAAGTTACATCCCAAACAAAGTTAACACGATAATTAAAAGCTATTTTAGCAACCTGATGAGCCGCTAAATTACACTCGCGCTTAACCCATGTGAAAGAAAGAGCTAATTGGGATGCCCATAGCTTAATGTCATGAATAATAGAAGCTACGATCCAAGGAGGGTCGGCTTCTGAAGAAACAAAAGTGATACCCAATTTGGAGTCCGACTCAATTGTTGCATTTTGCCAACCGTGCAAGACAGCTAAATGACAAGCATTTCTGTTGGCTAAAATTTCAGCCATGAGCGGATCAGACGCAGACCAAATCTCACCAGAACATAACAAAATCGATCATGTGGAGTCACGGGCAATGACACCCAAAGCTGCCCGATATGGTTTATAAGATGCATCACAATTGAGTTTCACACAACTATTGGTGGGGGGGATCCACCTAAGTGAACTCTCTTGAGGAACATCATGACAAACCAAATCAAAAGTGGTGGGAGATGATGTAGGAAATACAGAATTAAATTCACATACCATTGAATTGTCAGAAGATAACGTATGCGAAGGACAAGGCTCACAAGCATTAAAGACTTTTCCGTTCCGAGTCTTCCAAATCTGCCATGATGTATTTGCCAAACAAGTGTGAAGTTTCATACGTTCTGACTTTGAGTGTATTGTTTCTAACAGAGCCTGGACACGCGATACAATCGAACCACGCGTGGCATCAAAACGTAAACAAAGCGGCGACCCAAACCACACCAATTTTGTCCACGGACATTCGAATAACATATGCTCAACCGTCTCAACATTAGCATAACAGATAGTACATATGGGCGAGCAATGACAACCTCTTCGTGAAAGGTTTTCATGAGTTGCTAAAGCATTGGAACAAGCCTTCCACCAAAAAAACTTAACTCTTGGCAAAGTTTTTAGATTCCACAATTGTTTCTAGAAGCTTTTATTTGGGGCAGATGATGAAGAGGCCGTCATATTAGAGAGATTCTCACGTTGAAGGAGAGCTTGACGGTAGCCTTATTTCACACTATAGCTTCCTTTAACTTCATAATGCCACACAAGTTTATCTGAGGCCCCTGTTTTTGATATAGGAATCTGTGAGATAAGACTAACCTCTTCTGGAAGAACCACGTCATTTAGTTTAGACACTTCCCATGCTCCATTATTAATAAAATCATAAACAAGAGCATCAGGAGAGAAGGGACCGAGAGGGTGTCGAACGTAAAAGTCATCAGGATATGGAATCCATTTTTGTGTCCAAAAGAAGATGTTTGACCCGTTACCAACTTGCCAACGAATACCACTAAGCAGAAGACCTCTTCCCAGAAGAAGACTATGCCAAAGCCATGAAGGGTGAGATCCCTTGGTAGCCGTGAGAAAGTTAGATCGGGGGAAATATATTCCTCTTAATACACGACCCCAAAAGCTACCAGGATTGATGATAAGCCTCCACCCTTGCTTAGCTAGGAGAGCCAAATTGAAACAAGATAGATCTCGAAAACCGAGCCCGCCACCATCCTCTGAGAAATACGATCCCAGCTTAACCAATGAATATGACGCTCGTATGCATCTCCGCTCCAAAAAAAACGTTTTATGTGAACCAAAAGTTTTTGAAGGAAACCTTTAGGTAACATATAACATTGCATGGCATACGAGGGGATAGCTTGGATAACCGATTTGATCAAAACCTCACGCCCAGCTTTCGATAAAAACCTTTGTTTCCATCCTTGCATTTTTTTGAGAACTTTATCAAGAATAAACTGAAATAACTCCCCTTTCTTTCGGCCATGAATGGACGGCAAACCAAGATATCTTGCATGAGGATCCATTTTCTTTACTCCAATTCGATTACAAAAGTATTGTTGTTCATCTATGGGCGTATTTGAAGAAAAGCTTACCTCAGACTTTGAAAAGTTTATAGATTGCCCCGATGCTTTGCAATATTGATCAATTAATCATATCAGGCAATCACATTCCGAAGCTTTTGCCTTAAGAAAAACCAGAGAATCATCAGCAAAGAAAACATGAGAAATTATCGGACAGTTGCGAGACATTTTGATGCCAGTTAGAAGTGAGCTTTGCATGGCATTATTTATCATTCGAGAAAGAACATCTGCTACAATAATAAACAGGTATGGAGACATGGGATCTCCCTGACGGATGCCTCTCGAAGGCTTGATCGATCCAATGGATTCACCGTTAATCATAAGCTCCATATCATATGACGATATACATGCTAAAATCCATTTACACCAAGTCTCACCAAAACCCAATTTTCGACATGCTGTTATTAGAAAGTCCCACTCAACTCTATCAAAGCCTTACTGAGGTCGAGCTTCAGCGCCATAACCTTCTGATTAGTGATGATTAGTGTTTTTCAAGAATTACTTATGATTAGTGTAAACAAAATGAACACCAATGTCCGTTTACTTAATTGTCACATCAATTTCTTTGTTCGGTCAAACCTAAACTAAAGAAAACAAACAAGCCTCATTCATGTTAGTTCAGTTCTTTAACGCTACTTTTAAATTATCATAAAAGCGAAGTTTAATTTCTTATATTAATTTTTTTGTTTATCTTCAATCAGCTCTTGTATATCCAATGAATCGAAAAATCAATATTAAGCAAAAAGAAAAAAATACCTAAAGAACCTCGTCTTTAAATTTCGCTTTAAGCCTTCAGAAGAGTTCAGAAGAGCCGCCCTTCCATTTCTTAAACCCTTATATAAATTTAAGAAAATAACAGAAAGTATGATTTTATTTGATATTAATTGTCACTAACATCAAATCAATACGACATCATGGTGTTATAGTTGGACCGTCATAGCTAAGCTGCAACCTTTTATAGTTTGTTGTAGGGATGATCACGGTCCGAAAACTGGATTAGACCGATCAAGATCGGACAGGATCGGACTGAAAACTGATTTGGTTCAAATTTTTGACCAGGGATCGGATCGTAATGTTCGATTCATTGGTTGGTCCAGTCTAGAGGTGGCAATTTGTGCCAAAAATAAAAAATATGGGCTAAATAGACAAACTTTTATAAGATTTGGGCACATTTGAGCCCCCTTCTTTTTTTGAAATGGCGTGTATTGCTCATTTAGAAGTTTAATGACACATTATTTTCTCGAACATTATATTGTTTTTAAAGAAAAACTTATATTTAATTTTTTAAATATAAATGAGGTGTTACGTTCGAGGAATTTATTTCGTCGTTTTGTGTCTTTTAAAAGCGATTCGTATAACATGAGCCCGTTTGGCTCGTGCCCGTTTGGCCCGCGCCCGTTTGGCCCGTAGCCCGTGCCCGCCCGTTTTGCCACCTCTAGTCCAATCCAACAAAGCATAATAGTAGGCTCATCGTAAGACCAAACCGGACTGAAGACCGAAAATAAGGAAAATGATGAACCGAGAACCAGACCGAAATATGTTCAGGTTCGATCCAGTTTCTCGGTTTGGTCCACGATCTATAATGCTCGG
Organism: Chrysanthemum makinoi; assembly: GCA_910596185.1. NCBI lineage: Eukaryota > Viridiplantae > Streptophyta > Magnoliopsida > Asterales > Asteraceae > Chrysanthemum > Chrysanthemum makinoi. The sequence goes on along the minus strand of OU343222.1, from coordinate 40,879,758 downwards.
CCCTAGTTTGTTGTTGTGTGTCTGGAATGAATACTAGAGCGTGCAAATAACTGTCACATTTGGTATATTTAAAGCTTGACCTTTTCCCCAATAGCTAGAGCATGAAGAGATACAATACAACCATCTCCCAATAAAACACATCTTTTAATTCATACTAGCAACTAATCATTTTTCTGCGAAATTCTCAGGCTTCTTTAGATCAAGCATCAGGTGAGCTAATAGCACAACATTATACCCGACACAAGTCGGTAAAAAATCAAATCATTCTGTTCAATCATAAGAACGAATAAACAAACATCTAACATAATAAGATTAATCCCATACAGAAATTATACATCCACAACGCCATTAATAAATAACTCGTCCTATTTCATTGAAGCTACAAAAACAGCATCGGGACATGTTCATAAGCGTCCACTTATCTGCCATACGGATGATAACGACCACCACCAGCACCTCCTCCACCGCCATAACCTGGCCTGCCACCATATGGTCCTCCCGCCCCACCATAACCTGAACCAGCACCAGGACCAGGCTCATAACCACCACTTGGTTCATAACCACCACCTCCCGGACCACCACCATACCCACCATAACCACCGGCACCATAGCCACCACCACCGCCACTTCCACGGCCATACCCACCAGGCGCACCACCTCCATACCCTCCACCGTATCCTCCACCGCTACCATAGGACCCAAAGCGGCTAGAGTAGCCGCCAATTGGCGGTTCACCACCTCTGTAACCTCCGTAATCACCATAACGACTGCCAAATTCACTGCCACTAGGTCCATATCCTCCACCATAATCACCGTATCTACTAGATAATCCTCCAAGTGAAGACCTATAAGGAGGGCCACCATACCCACCACCACCACCCCCGCCGCTGCCATAGCCACCGTAAGAATCATTATATCCACCGTAGCTATCACCGCCGCTGTACCCACGTCCCCTAGGTTCACCACCGTATGACATCGGTCCTGAATTTGAGGAGGATTTCTTTGGCTCTGCCTTCTTGATCTCAACCTACAGTAACAAGAAAACGTTAGCTTCTTATCTGACAGTTTATAGCAAGAAACCAAAAGACGGGCAGAATTCAAAAAATAGCGAAGCACTTTCCGAGATGGTTTAATTTGGTTTTTCTAAGTCTCAACCTCTTAAGTATACTTCTTTGAACGGCTAGTTTTAGAGCATAAAAATGTAACTACGGAACCTGACCAAACAATCATGTTTCCATCAACAAGGATGGTAAATAAATGTTCACAGAATGAGTAGAATTATCATGAACATCCCAGATAGAACTCACCTGTGTGCCATTCATATCAATCATGTTTCCATCAACAAGGATGGTATCAACGACTTGTTCATTATCAAACACAACAAATCCAAATCCACGAGAACGCTTTGTGGCATGATCTCTGATAATCTCATGTTCAACCACTTTCCCAAACTTTGAAAAGAAAGCCTTCAACTCCTCTACACAATAAAAGAACGATATAAATCAAACCATTGATGATGATCATGAACTAGATTTATGTACATGATATGATAAGTTTCAGATTTTCAACTTTTCGAATGCTAACCTTCAGTAACTGAAGTTGGGATCCCACCAACAAAAACCTTCTTCGTTTTGAAATCCTTAGATTCACCGGAACCTTTTGGGATGGTCCTCTTGATCTCAACCTGCCAAGCATTAATTTGCATGTCAGTGGCAAAACTAACATAGGAAATTAGGAACTAATAATAAGATATAAAACAGTTGAAACAAATACACATCTATACATAATTAACAAGAATTAAGCAACATGGTTATTAGTTATATAACATATCAAAAAAGCGATTTGCACAGATCACTGAATCAAATGTTTGTTAAAAAAATTCATGCATCCTTATCATACAAGATTCAGCATCAGCAGCATATTATGTTCCACTTATATATTTGTGTACAATATCAACTTCAATTTAAGCTATGATCCAAAACAGAATAAACCAAATTCGATTTTAATTTGGTTCGATTTTATTGAAACCATCCTAGATAATGAACGCATGTATATGATACATCTGAACTAATTAATACAACTGAAATTGAAATTGATGGACCAATGACCACCAAAAATATTAAGTCACAGTAGCACACAAATGGTGCGTCTGAAAAATCTTTGTGCTTTTACGAAAGATCGCTTTGCTTGCCATTGAACAGATCACAGGAAATCACCCAGCAGAAGAATCCGGAAAGATCCAAGACAAAGATTCATATTCTATTTATACATCTCACTATATTTGGGAGTGTGGGGGATAGAGTAAAAGATGTAATGTAGCAAGAAACAGAACTTTATATTGATAATTGTATTTATAGGTGGTGTTTGTTTTGCAATAACAAGGTCATAATGCACAATATACTAAACATATTTAAGAATCAGGTCGCGTTTGCGTTGAACAAGGGAACCACTATATGTGTGTGTTTGAGAAGAGATAAGAATGAGGACGGGTACCATATTTTAAATCAAAGCATTTAGGTGGGAACAACGGATGCATACTTTTACTGGTATCAAACCCATTCCCTTAAAACAAACATATTGAAGTACCATCCAACTAATACCCTAGAACCTAACCCCTCCAACCAAAACATGCCCTACAACCAAAATCGATGAGATTCGGCAAAAATACATATGCATATAACAGTTTCTTCATTTAATGGCATAAAAGTATCCTATCAGAGAACTTTAACAATATATGGTTCAATATGTAATTCACCAAAATTTAAGTAACTGCAACTGCACATTTGGAGTAAAGTCTAATGTCAAGTACCAACAAAGTTTACAAACCACAAAACACCAAACCGACTAAGCTATCAAGTATCAATAGTTTATATACAACAATTCATAAACCCTAATGCATCTCCTATCATGGACTAGAGAATAGAGAGTGTACAAAGTCTAAGAAATCCTATTCTGGTCGTTATCCCAGCTGTAGAAAGTACAGGACAGCTCCATGACAAGTGACCCTCAATGCACTCTAGATCACTTTAACAAATAAACGATGGTATATACATAACAAATAACAAGCATATGTGCATCATAATTCTTTGGTAGACACATACATCCTCAAAGGGAATTCATATATCGCTTAGACAGGAAAGAATACTAATAAACAAACCAACAGTTTGACCATCTAATAGCTACAGAGTTTTTTTTTTTTTTTTTGGTGCAAATGGTGAAATTATATTAATACTCCAACCATTTTGTAAAATAACATACCTCTGCTTTGGATAGTAGATACAGAGTTCAATGCTATTTTTGATCAACATACATGTAAGTTAATGCACTCTCTCGCTAGTAAATGTACTAGTGTTTCGTTTGTAGACAGTAATCGCTATGGTGTGAACATGGATTCTATGTTAGGCTGGATTGCCAGACTATGGTTACGATACCTACCCCCTTCATAAGTTCGAGACAAGACCTAAGTTATATTTACATCCCTGATTTAATCATACCCATTCCTAGTTCCATACCCTTTAACCAAACGCCACCTTCCAATGTAGCTTCATACAGCATATTCTTAATTAACAATGACCACATTTGCATGCAACTACGCTTAAAATGTAACAACTTAATTAAACTCGTAAAGTTACACTCACTTGTTTCCCATTGATGACATGTGTCTCAGCAATGACAGTATCAACAACAGCAGCATCTGCATAAGTAATAAACCCAAACCCCCTTGGCCTACCCGTCTGTCGATCCTTCATAATAACCGAATCTGTAAGCTCCCCATACTTTCCAAAGTACTTCACAAATGTATCTACGTACACACAAAAAACACATTAAACCCTACTATACCAAAATCCAATAACTAAAATAAACACTAACACTAACAAAAACAGTTAACTAACTAACCTATAGTAGTATCTTTCGCTAACCCACCAATGAAAATCTTCCTGTTACAAATAAATTAACAAAACTTCATATCTTTATCATTAATTATACCAAAAATAACAAAAAAAAAATTGAACGAATCTCATGTTTTTAACGTCAAATAAACTGAATCACAATAATGTTTGCAAATTTCATGTTTTAACACTAACCCACGAATAAAAACAAGATTTAACAATTAAATGTACACAATTTCATAACTCAAGCGGGTATTCGTCTAAGCTTAGTTGTAGGCTTATGATCTTATTCGAATCTTGATAAGCTAATAAGCTCATTCTTGTGGGCTTATGCTTTATCAAATTGACCATATGAGCTTATAAAATCCATAAGCTCAAGTAGATAAGCTCATGCGAGTTCATTAAATATTCAATAAGCTCATAAGCACATCAAATACGCTTACAAAAACACCCCCATGACTCGGCTTATATTTCTTAAGCTTATTTTTATGGGCTTATCAAATGTACAAATCAAATCAAATAAGCTCATAAGCCAAAAATAACAAGCTTAAACAAACATCAATCATATATGAAATCTTACAAAAGTTAAAAAAACTCATTTTTTTCATATTAACAAACATATAAAAACCTTCTCCTAAGAATTAAACAAACAAATTTAACTACTTTATCAACAAATTAACAACAAAATTAAATCTTTTTAGCAGATTTCATCTTTCTAACATAAACCCACAAATAAAAACAATAATTTTATCATTATTAAGCATAAAAACAAAATCTTTTTTACAGATTTGATGTTTTTAGGATGAAATATTAAATGGGAATTAAACAGATTGAAATTTTGAGTAAAGAAAACGAACCCAGGACTAGCACCATCTCCAAAATCAGGGCGTTTGGATCCCATTTTAGTGATTGGGGTTTTGGAGTGTTTGGATTTGGATTTGGGGGTTTATGAAGATGTATGAGAATGAGACGACTGTTTTGTGTGTGAGCGAGAGATAAAGGTAAGCTTGCTAGGGTTAGGGCTTTTGAAATAAAGGATTTTGAAGATGTGGGAAAAGTAAAAAATATAGGGTAAACTTTTACTTTTACTCGTTTGACCAATAAAAGTATAAAACTATATTTAAGGGAGAAAAGTTGAACTCATATTTATTATAGCCACTCATTTTTTTTATTAAAATATATTCACTTTTTTTTAAAAAATTAAATATCTTACAAACCGTTAATCGTTACGTTAAAAAAATCGTACCATTTCGACGAGAATTAAATTATCTTTCTATAGATATGCATTGTTATATACTTTCAACGAACTTTTTTTTTTTAAATTTCGTCCAAAAAAATCACATGTGATTTGTAAAAATCATATGTGATTTGTAAAAATCATATGTGATTTGATTTTTACGAATCACATGTGATTTTTACAAATCATATGTGATTTTTCTGGGCGAAATTAAAAAAAAAAACTTCGTCGAAAGTATATAACAATGCATATCTATAGAAAGATAATTTAATTCTCGTCACGATGGTGTATTTTTTGTAGCTTGAAGATTTACCGTTTGCAAGATATGTTGTTTTAAAAAAAATGTGGAAAATGATTTTTTATTAATTTGGATAAAAAATGAATGGCTATGATTGGTTCATTGGTTCTATGACAAATATGAGTTCTACATGGATCTCAACTCTATTTAAGGGTGTCAATCGAATCGTGTTCGGATTGATCTATTCAGGTTTTCGGGCTAATAGGTTGATATAGCATTTACTCAAACACGACACGGTTATTAATCATGTCAAGAAACTCAACTCTAATCCGCACTTGCATAATACGTGTGACCTATTTCTTACCCGTTTAACATGTTTAAGTAAATAGATGGAGCGGTGAAAAAGTTTTATGATTTATTGTTTCAATTAGTTTAAATCTAAAAATAATATATTTGCTTAAAAAAAATCTAAAAATAATATAACAATTTAAAAAAAAAATGGAGTATATAACAATTTCAATAAGATCCAAATTATAATTGTAATGTAATGTTATATTTTATTTTATTTTTTAGAACGGCTTGTTAGTTGTTAGTGGTTCAAGTAGCAATGACATTCAATTGGGCAGTATGCTAATCATGAACTCCGCCTGTACTTTCTCCTGTAGGAGTAAAAGTCTCGGGTGGAACTCGAACTTGAAACCTCCCCTAGCTAAACCTCTCCTCCCCAAGCCCTTAAGGAATCTTGGTGGCCAACTGAGCTGACCTAGTTGGTTGTAATGTAATGTTATATTAAGTAAATAACAAAATATATCTAAATCTAAATCCAAGATAAAATCCAAGTTATATATTTTACTTTTTGTAGGCTTGTATACTTAAACGGGTTCACGGGTTGACCTATTTAAAATTTACTCAACCCAAACACGATTCATTCATTAAACGGGTTAGTCGTGCTAATATGTTTTACCTAAACTTGTTTATTTTTAACTCAAACTTATTTAACTTCGCGACGGGTTCATGTCGTGTCAAGAATTTGTATAATTGTCTCAAAATAAAATATAAATACATTATATTGAATGGGGAAAAAGTAAATAACTATTATTATTTACTTTAAAAAATATATGTATGGTTTTAACTTTAACTATGTGTTTTTGAAAAAACAAAACTAATATGGTAGTAGTAGTCACATCTTTTATTACTCATCAAATCTTTGCATTGCAGACGATAGCGTAGCTATGTAGAGGTAAGGTGGGTAGGCCACCTATAGAGACTAATAATTTTACATATATATCATGCAATAAAGCCCAATATGATATATGATGTATCATGGAATAAAGCCCAATATGGTAAAGTGTATCTATTATTGATTTTTAGCTCATTTTAAAAACTACTAACGTTTATACTAATCCATATATCTAGTATTGATTTTTGGCTCACTTTAAAAACTGATACTAGGAATTTACATAATTATCATGCAGTAAATAGTATAGACTCATTTTTAGATGATTTTAATGATGCGGATGAATGTTGTGTGCAAGTAAAACGCTAAATAAACAAATTTGTTGCAACATTTTTATGTAGTTATATATTATGATGGTTTTTAGCATATGCTAGCGTCTTTAAAAAAAATTGCCCAACCAACCCCCAAAAAAATAAAATAAAATAAAAAATCTTGCTACGCCCCTAATTACAGAGTCATTTTATAACATGCAATCTTGCTAGAGCAGGAACATGCATTTTAAGGGGTAGTTTGGTATAAGGGTGTGAATTGAAAGAATGAAATGAGACCGGCACATATTTGTTTGGTTGGTGTATATTGAAATCAAACAATGATAGTGAATTAATTCTTTTATTCCATATATACTTGGTAGGTTTGAGAAAAAGATAAGTACAAGGATTCTGACATTTTGCAGTAATTGTGTCTAATTATTTTTCCTTCTTTCTCAACCACTAATTTTAATTATTTTACAGTATTCTCTATTAAATGTTGATCATATATTTTGGGTCATGCTAAGAGTGGAGGGTATGCAAAATCATGGCTCGCCGTGGGCTTATGTGGCAGCCTTGGCGTGGCTCTTCATCACACCGCCCCCCCTCTTCGTCGCTCTTCATCACTACCTTCTTCATCACCAAGGCAAAGGTAGAAAATGTACTTTTGTCAGATTTTTTTTAAAAATATGTAATGTTTTATTTAGTGATGGGTCTCAAACGAAGAGGTAGAGGTTTGTTATGAGGGAGGGGGTTTGTTGTGGTTAGTTATGGAGGTTTGTTATGCTGATGTGACGCTGAGGTGGTAGTGATGAAGAGGTTAACCTTCATCACCACATCTTCCGCTCTAATGAAACACCCCATTAGAGGGTGTTTGTACTTGTTAGCCTTTAATGTTGTAGATCAAATTATTATGTTTATGTTTAAGACTTTTAGTTATTATACGTATGTTTAATGTATATAGTGTATGGGTCAGTTTAGTATGTCTGCAATATGGGTCCAATTCTGTAAACCCAAACAGGCCCATTATGCAGCAGTTAAGGCAGTTATAAGGAACGGTTTCATCACAACAATCACAACGGTTATTGATGAAACAGTATGTCGTTTAGGAGGCAACGCTTCATGTAATATAAATAGATTAGGATTCTTTGTAAACAAGTAACCCATACGTTTATATTATATCAGATTAGTATAAAGGGTTCAAACCCAATCTCTTGTTCTTATATTATTCTTGATGATGATTCATACATGATGCTTGTTTGATTATTGATGATCCTGGAAGTATGGAGCCTGGAAAACGAACATGGTATCAGAGCGACGAGGAATCAAACAACACAACAATTCATGATTTTGATCATCACTCAAGATTCAAAAGCAGTAAGATTGAAGTCTGGTTTTTCACCATGGTTGAAGTTACAAGAATACTTGGCCATATGTTGTAGGACTTGAGAGTCCACAAGGATTTGGTAACCAGAAACAACAAGGACAACAACTTGTTGTTACGAGGAATCAAACAACACAACAATTCATGATTTTGATCATCACTCAAGATTCAAAAGCAGTAAGATTGAAGTCTGGTTTTTCACCATGGTTGAAGTTACAAGAATACTTGGCCATATGTTGTAGGACTTGAGAGTCCACAAGGATTTGGTAACCAGAAACAACAAGGACAACAACTTGTTGTTTACCAAGAATTTGCGAGTTCTTTGGAAATAAAGCTGAGACAAACAAAGTTGTCTAGGGCACGAAGTGTTTCAAATCGACACAAAAAGTTGAAGACCTCTTTGTTGCGACAAAGGTGGAGATGATGAAGACCATATTCAAGCAAAGAAGGAAAAGAGAAAAGGGTACACATTGAATTGTTTTGAGTGACAAGTATGGAATGATTGCGAAACTTCAAGGACTAGATACCAAAGATGATGAAGCGATTCGCGATTGCATGTTATAAGAAGTTTGTTGATCTCATTGTAGTCGCCATGAAGCTGCTAATGTACCTTGGGGTGAAAAGTCAAAAGATGTAGTAGACGCAAGCAATGATGGCTTGGCCATGGACCTGCAAGACCAGAAGGGAAAGAGAGTGAAGGATGGAGCAATAGAGACAAGTCAGAATCGTTTTGGTGTTAGTCTTGAAGATGATGAAGAAGACAACAATGATTTAGATGTCATTGTTTGAAAAGACCAGAAGGATCACTCAAGAAGGATTTGATGCTAAAACATTAGGGGGGAAATTGTTAGCCTTTAATGTTGTAGATCAAATTATTATGTTTATGTTTAAGACTTTTAATTATTATACGTATGTAAGTATGTTTAATGTATATAGTGTATGGGTCAGTTTAGTATGTCTGCAATATGGGTCCAATTATGTAAACCCAAACAGGCCCATTATGCAGCAGTTAGGGCAGTTATAAGGAACAGTTTCATCACAACAATCACAACGGTTATTGATGAAACAGTATGTCGTTTAGGAGGCAACGCTTCATGTAGTATAAATAGATTATGATTCTTTGTAAACAAGTAACCCATACGTTTATATTATATCAGATTAGTATAAAGGGTTCAAACCCAATCTCTTGTTCTTATATTATTCTTAATGATGATTCATACATGATGCTTGTTTGATTATTGATGATCCTGGAAGTATGGAGCCTTGAAAACGAACAGTACTTGTTATACGGTCATGCTAATCAATCAAGACCACGTGAAGCTCCAAGATTGGTTGTAACAAGTTTGATATTGGCGAAGTGGGAATGGTTGCGGATCCACTCATGCTTTTGAATTAATTAGAGCACAAGGTATGCTTGTGTTATTGGTATGCCAAAACCAAAAACAATACCAATCACATGCCATTGCCTTACCATCTCTTTAGCCATTTGCATGCCAAACTTCCCTTGAGCCATTTGAATGGCTCACGCCATATGTGAAGCTTTGTGTTTTTTTTCTTTTTTTAATTTAATTGTGAGTGAGTGGGTATTTTTAGTGGGGGGACCCAATAACATGTTAGTGGTGTGTTATGAAGGAGGGTGTTTTAGTTATTGGTGAGTTATAAGGAGGTGTATGATGTGGCTGAGGATACCAATAACGTGTTATTGGTATCCACAATACCTTGTACTCTTAGGGAGAGTGAGCCTCACGTGTAGCATGCAGCAGATATATTTAGCACTTCACTTTTCAATTCAAAGTAACATTAAATTATGCTGGGACCAACAGAGTAAAAGTAAAATTCATTTTCACTTAACATTCAACTAGTAGGGTACCTGCGCAATGCGGCGGCGGGTAACCTAAAATAAAAAATTTCAATGAACCATGCTTTATAATCTTAAACGTTTTATGTGACAATTTGCGGATGCCAAAAGTTTCATGTCGCATATTTCAACTCTTAAGAATATTATACTAGGGTACCCGTGCATTGCGGCGGCGGGTATCAAGTAATAAAATTTTCGAAAAAAAGTGTTTTCAATTTTATGTTTTCTCTTACAATAACTTTACCAATAGAGAAAACATAATGAGTTTGAGTAACTTTTAAAAAAGTGGTGGATAATATCAAACTAATTCATATAAAAACAATCGAAATTGCCGTGATTTTGCGTCGCGGTAGTCAATAATGTTATGGGGTTATGGTCAAATTAGTTGATAGTAGTCCGTAGTCACAAGTAAGTAGAAACATTTTTTTTTTATGAAATATATATATGTAATAATCAACATCTCGTAATAAGTAAATAAAATATATTTTTAAACATGTTTTTATCATTAATATTGTTTATTATACTTGTCCCATATAGATAAAAAGATATAAATAAAATAGTGCTTATAATGTACACATCCTGTAAAGTATATATTTATGAAAATGTTTATCCATGAAAAGTAGAATAATTAATATACTAATATATTAAGGGTTTTTCTAACATGTGCCCCAGGGGCACATGTTAAACACACAAAAAGAACGGCGGGACCCACGAAAAAAGACGTCCGGACCAACATATTTTATTTTAAAAGTGTATTTTTTGTGGGTCTGGGCGTCCTTTTTCGTGAGTCCAGCCGTCCTTTTTGTTAGGCTTAACATGTGCCCCCGAGGCACATGTTAGAAAAATCCATATATTAAATATATTTTTTAGGGTCCTGAATTTGAGGAGGATTTCTTTGGCTCTGCCTTGTTGATCTCAACCTACATTAACAAGAAATCGTTAGCAAATCTTTTCTTATCTGACAATTCGTTTATAGCAAGAAACCAAAATAAGGGCAGAATTCATAAAATAGCAAAGCACTTTCCGAGATGGTTTAATTTAGTTTTTCTAAGTCTCAACCTCATAAGTATAGTTCTTTGAACGGCTAGTTTAGAGCATGAAAATGTAATCTACGGAACCTGACCAAACAAAAGTCTTTTACTAGAGTATAATTACCAATATGAGCAGAGAAAAAGTTTACTACCACGCTAGCCAATAGCGTAAGATTGTAAGTTCAATGACCAAGACATAGACCAGTATAATAACCAAACCAGACCATTTTTGAAAAGTAAGTTGCCGTTTTATGAAGAAAAAAAACAAAATAAGGTAAATAAATGTTCACGGAATGAGTAAAATTATCATGAACATCCCATATAGAACTCACCTGAGTGCCATTCATATCAATCATGTTTCCATCAACAAGGATGGTATCAACGACTTGTTCATTATCAAACACAACAAATCCAAATCCACGAGAACGCTTTGTGACATGATCTCTGATAATCTCATGCTCAACCACTTTCCCAAACTTTGAAAAGAAAGCCTTCAACTCCTCTACATAATAAAAAAAGATATAAATCAAACCATTGATGGTGATCACGAACTAGATTTAAGTACATGATATGATAAGTTTCAGATTTTCAACTTTTCGAAAGCTAACCTTCAGTAAGCGGCGTTGGGATCCCACCAACAAAAACCTTCTTCGTTTTGAAATCCTGGGAACGTTTTGGGATGGTCCTCTTGATCTCAACCTGCCAAGCATTAATTTGCATGTCAGAGGCAAAACTAACATAGGAACTAAGAATAGGATACAAAACAGTTGAAACAAATACACATCTATACATAATTAACAAGAATTAAGCAACATGGTTATTAGTTATATAACATATCAAAGCAATTTGCGGATACCACTGAAGCAAATGTTTGTTAAAAAAATTCATGTATCCTTATCATACAAGATTCAGCATCAGCAACATATTATGTTCCACTTATACATTTGTGTACAATATCAACTTCAGTTTAAACTATGATCCAAAACAGAATAAACCAAATTCAATTTTAATTTGGTTCGAATTTTATTGAAACCATTCTAGATAATGAACACACGTATAAGATACATCTGTATTTATTAATACAACTGAAGCGATACTGAAATTGATGGACCAATGACCACCAAAAATATTAAGGCACGGTGGCACACAAATGGTGTGTCTGAGAAATCATAATATCAGCATTCATTTTCTATTTATACATCTCACTATATTTGGGAGTGTGTGGGACAGAGTAAAACATGTAATGTAGCAAGAAACAAAACTTTATATTGATAATTGTATTTATAGGTGGTGTTTAGTTTGCAATAACAAGGTCATGATGCACAATATACTAAACATTTAAGAATAAGGTCGCGTTTGCGTTGAACAAAGGAACCATTATATGTGTGTGTTTGAGAAGAGATAAGAATGAGGACGGGTATCATATTTTAAATCAAAGCGTTTAGGTGGGAACAACGGATGCATAATTTTACTGGTATCAAACTCATTCCCTTAAAACAAATATATTAAAGTACCATCTAAGTAATACCCTAGAACCTAATCCCTCCAACCAAACACGCCCTACAACCAAAATCTATGAGATTCGGCATAAATACATATCCATGTAACAGTTTCTTCACTTAATGGCATAAAAGTATCCTATCAGAGAAGTTCAACAATATATGGTTCAATATGTAATTCACCAAAATTTAAGTAACTGCAACTGCACATTTCAAGTAAAGTCTAATCTAAAGTACCAACAAAGTTTACAAACCGCAAAACACCAAACTGACTAAGCTATCAAGTATCAATAGTTTATACACAACAAATTCATAAACGCTAAGTCGCTAATGCATCTCCTATCATGGACTCGAGACTTGTTGGATCGATATACTTTAATCAAACTATCTTAACTAGCTTGTTAAGGTTTAATAACCTCGGATAAATCCTAAGTTATTAACAAAGAAACACTGAGCAATCTTTATTAAGTACGCGAAATTTACTTAACAAAGCTAAGAAGAATAACCTTTTATTATAAACTCTAAATCTGCTTATTATGCAGACACTCTAATACAACTCTAAGATAATCGAACTTCTCTCTAAAACACTAATTAACTTGTGAATTCGTAACTCTAAAACTCATAGACTCATAAGCAATCGTACATCTAATGCCAATCTAGAAGTCCTTTTATAGGCTCAAGGATATCCTAGTCGGTTTACAATTGATAACCTTGTACGACAAGTAATCTAAACATAGAATACAATACTTTCCATAAACGAATAATAGTTCTTTAGTTCTTTGCAGTACTTTGACTTTTAGGTGCAATACTTTGACTTTGTCTTTAGCGATTACTTTGACTCTTTGACTTTTCCCAGATTGCTGCACTACGGTACTTTCATATCTTCAGTACTTTCATGTCTTCAGCACTTTCATATCCCAACAGTCGATAGTGTACATAGTCTAAGATATCCTATTCTGATCGTTATCCCAGCTGTAGAAAGTACAAGACAGATCCATGACAAGTGATCCTCAATGCGCTCTAGATATCTTTAACAAATAAACGATGGTATATACATAACAAATAACAAGCATACGCGTCATGATTCGTGGTAGAAACATACATCCTCAAAGGGAATTCATATCTGCTTAGACAGGAAAGAATACTAATAAACAAAGCAACATCGACCATCTAACAGCTACAGTTCATTGCTATGATTTTTTTTTTTTTTTACTTGATATCACATCAGAATCGATAATGCTATTTTTAATCAGCATACATGTAAGTTAATGCACTTTCTCGCTAGTGAACGTGCTAGTGTTTCGTTTGTAGTCGCTAATATGGTACGAATATGGATTCTATGTTAGGCTGGATTGCCAGACTATGGTTACGATACCTACTCCCTTCATAAGTTCGAGACAAGACCTAAGTTATATTTGCATCCTTGATTTAATCATCATACCCATTCCTAGTTCCATACCCTTTAACCAAACGCTACATTCCAATGTAGCTTCATAAAGCATATTCTTAATTAACAATGACCACATTTGCATGCCACTACGCTTAAAATGTAACAACTTAATAAAACTTGTAAAGTTACACTCACTTGTTTCCCATTGATGACATGTGTCTCAGCAATGACAGTATCAACAACAGCAGCATCTACATAAGTAATAAACCCAAACCCCTTTGGTCTACCCGTCTGTTGATCCTTCATAATAACCAGAATCGTAAGCTCCCCGTACTTTCCAAAGTACTTCACAAATGTATCTACGTACACACAAAAAACACATTAAACCCTACTATACCAACAACAGTATTCCAATAACTAAAATAAACACTAACACTAACAAAAACCGTTAACTAACTAACCTATAGAAGTATCTTTCGCTAACCCACCAATGAAAATCTTCCTGTTACAAATAAATTAACAAAACTTCATATCTTTATCATTAATTATACCAAAAAAAAAACAAAAAAAAATTAAAAAATAAAAAATAAAAAATAACAAATCTAATGTTTTTAAAGTCAAATAAAGCAAAATCACAATAATGTTTGTGAATTTCATGTTTTAACACTAATCCACCAATAAAAGCATGATTTAATAATTAAATGAACACAAATTTATAACTCAAGCGGGTATTTGTCTAAGCTTAGTTGTAGGCTTATGAGCTTATTCAAATTTTGATAAGCTCGTAAGCTCATTCTTAATGGGCTTATGCTTTATCAAACGACCTTATGGCGTATCAAATTCAAAAGGTCAGGTAGATAAGCTCATATAAGTTCAAAAAGTTGAGTTTGCGAGTTCATTAAATAGTCAATAAGCTCATAAGCACATCAAATACGCTTAGAAAAACAACCCCTTGACTCAACTTATATTTCATGAGCTTATTTTTTCTGGCTTATTTTTATGGGCTTATCAAATGTAAAACTCAAATCAAATAAGCTCACAGTGGCGGAGACAAAGGGGGGTCCGCCCCCGGCGAAAAAAATTGTAGTGTAAATTTTCAAAAAATTTCGGCTATTTTTGTAATTTGCCCCCTCAACGAACCAATTTTTAGTGTAGTTTCTAAAATTATCATATTTTGCCCCCTCGACAATAAAGTTCTGGCTCCGCCCCTGTAAGCTCATAAGCCAAAAAAAAAAAAATCTTAAACAAACACACCCTAACTGTTTTTAACATCAATCATATATGTATGAAATAAAAACCTTCTCCTAACAAGTAAATAAACAAATTCAACAACTTTATCAATAAATATACAACAAAATAAAATCTTTTTAGCAGATTTCATCTTTCTAACATAAACCCACAAATAAAAACAATAACTTTATCATTATTAAGCATAAAAACAAAATCTTTTTTACAGATTTGATGTTTTTAAGATGAAATATTAAATGGGTATTAAACAGATTGAAATTTTAAGTAAAGAAAACGAACCCAGGACTAGCACCATCTCCAAAATCAGGTTGTTTGGATCCCATTTTTAGTGATTGGGGTTTTGGAGTGTTTGGATTTGGGTTTGGGGGTTTATGAAAGATGTATGAGACGACTGTTTTGTGTGTGAGAGAGAGAGATTTTGAAGATGTGGGAAAAGTAAAAAATACTAGTGTAAACTCAACTTTTTGATTTTGTTCACGTTTGACCAATAAAACTAGTCTTTATTTAAGGGCGGCAATCAAATCGTGACCGGATTCATCTATGCTGGTTAACGGGTTCGTATAGCCTTTAAAGGGCCGTGATCGAGTCGTGTTAGTGTTAACCTATTCGGGTTCGCGTGTTGGCGGGTTAGTATAGCCTTTACTCAAACACGATCCATTTATTAATCGTGTCAAGAAACTCAACTCTAACCCACATGCATAACAGCGTGTAACCCATTTGTGACCCGTCTAATCCATTTAAGTAAATAGGTCAAGCAGTGAACAAAGCTCGTGGTTTATCGATTTAACTAGTTTAAATGCAAAAAATTATAAAAGGATCTAAAATATGATAAGAATAACATAGAAATAACTATGCGGCATTTTTTATGAATTATTAGCGTCAATTTTTATGATATCTAAGGTATAAAATTATAATTCACTCATACTAAGTAAATAACAAAATACATTTAATCCACATCCAACATAAAAACCGGGTTATATATTTTATTTTTAAGATCTTATATACTTAAACGGGTTCACGGGTTAACCTGTTTAATACTTACTCAACCCAAACACGACCCGTTTATTAAGCGGGTTAGGCGGTTGACCCGTTTTGACCCAAACCTGTTTATCCTCAACCCAAACCTGTTTAACTTCGTGTCGGGTTCGTTTCGTTTATCGTGTCGTGTCGATAATTGCCACCCCTACCTTTACCCAAACATGACATGTTTATTAATTGTGTTAAGAGCACATGGTATGCTCTTTATTTAACACGCCAAACACAAATTTTTTGACCAATGACATGCCAACTATCATACAATACACTACATGCCAAATGGTTTTGAGTTACTAGAGTGGCTCAAGCCAAAGGTCTTTTGTGTTACTATTATTATTATTTTTTGTGTATTGTGAGTGTGTGGGATTTTTAGTGTGGTATTTTGTGGGACCAATTGTTAGTGGTGTGTTACGAGGGGGTGTTTGAATGATTGGTATGTTATTGTGGAGGGGACACTGAGTTGGCATACCAATAACATGTTAAACGTCAACACGATACCTAGTGCTCTAAAAAACAAAACCTTATTTTACACTTGCATAATACGTGTGACTCGTTTTTTTACCCGTTTAACATGTTTAAGTAAATAAGTGAAGCGGCGGAAAAAATTAGTTGTTTATAGTTTCAACTAGTTTGAGTCCAAAAATAATATAACAATTTAAAAAAAAAGGAAAAACAACATATAAACAACGGAGTATATAACAATTTCAATAATATCAAAGTTATAATCGTAATGCAAAGTCATATTAAGTACATAACAAAATATATTTAAACTTTTTAAATATACCAACATGTGACACACTTATTTGCACACTTTAGTATTCATTGTGAACACGCAACAACAAACCATAATAGGTTGCAGCTTAGCTTTGACACTCAAACTATTACTCGCCAAATCTTTGCGTTGCACAATCTTTTCTATAACATTCGATCTTGCTAGAGCAGGAACATGCATTTTAAGTACTTTTTGCTTGATACTTGTGACGGATGTAAAAGGTTTTTCCTTTACGTAAAAGATCGAACCACAAATATAGTAGTTAGGTCTTATAGTGAAAACGGGATCCTAAGTCTATGATTGTAGGTTTAAATAAATCAAACAATGATGAGTAGTTAACATGGTGACCGGTGAGAATCGATGATGTTTGAACTTTAAACTTCTATTTTTTTTTTCATTTTTACATTGATAAATATTGAATATGTATGAACTATAATCATTGTTTTTACGGGAGGTTTGGAAACAATGCAAGGTGTAGTTGAGCCAACGGAGCTCTGTAGAGAAGGTAATGAGAAATAGAGGATATGTGCGAAAGCAAGGGCAGATTCATCTTATGTTTAGGGGCGGTGCTCTCCATGTTTCGCTAAATAACATCAGTTTTTAGTGTAAAAATAACATATATGACCTTTTTATTAAAGTGAACCCACCACAAAATCAAATTGTCCCCCACATTAAAACCAAACAATGTAAAAAAAATTATATATCTATCTTAATCTTTGTGTGCACCACGACTTTTGAGGGAAAAAATGCTCCTTGTCTTCTAACGGTTCCGCCAAAGGTTATAAGATAAGAGAAGTTGAACATCAAAAATATATCATACCAGCTATTTAAACAAAAAAAGAACATATTTATGTTCTCATTATGTAGCTCCAATTTTAATAAATATTTAATCCATAAAATCATCCAATATGTTGTTAACAATTTTTGGTTGAAAATGAAAGCCCCAAATATGTACGGTACATATTTTGAGGCCCTAAATTTTTATAACCATTTGCCGTTGCACACTTTTACACACCCTAGTACACGGTTCTTAACAATGTTTAACGATCACGTTATGGATCTCACACAAATAGCGATATGAAAATTAGGCAAATGAAAAAGTACATTAATATTTTTGTGAAAATTTTAATTGAAAGATGAAAAAAAAATGTGTAAACACTAAGTCAGTGTAATGATATTACATAATAAATGCAATTACATGTAACATTCTATGAGGTTATCAGAATCATGATATTGCATTACATGGCCAATTCTATATATGTATCTGTTTGTTCCTTTGTTTTCATTCGACTTTCACCGAAACATATAATGAAAAACTCGTTTTTCATTGTATCAATACTTTTAGTATTGAATCTTCTCAATCATACCAATGCTTGTTCAGTATTCGTAAAAGGATACACTATACACTTCAAGTCAGACATTCAAAATGAAGATGTCGAGCTTCGTTGTCAATCAAAAGACGATGATATAGGACATCATGTGCTTAATTCATCAAATCCTGAAATGCAATGGTCATTTTGCTCGAGTTATACTGGAAGCACTCTCTATTTTTGTCATTTTTGGCGGCCAAGTTATGATCAACATTTTGATGTGTTTAACAGTACCATGATCTCAAGGTGCCATCACGGAAAAGATGACCACAATTTGTGTGATTGGGATATCAAAGACAGTGGATTTTACTTCTTTGAACCTCATAACGCAGTATGGGTTAAGAGTTTTAACTGGAACCACAAAAAATATAGGAAACTCATAAGCGAGTACACTCTTTCTCCATGATATTATTATAAAGTTTTCAAATAAATAAAAAAAAAAAAAGGTTAGCAAAGTATGTATAAATCATTATCCGTCTCCTTTTTGTTTTGATCTTCATAGTATTTATTTGGTCAATATTTTGCTACAGTAAAAGCATAGTTGAAAGAAATAACTTCAGCTGAGAAGCAATAAATTTATTTGGATGAAAGTAATAAAGATATCTTACAAAGTGAAATATTGAAACTTAAAAGTGAGATAAATAAAGGGGCTTTTGCATATATATCCTTTCGAAAATGCAAAATTGCATATATATTCAAAACATGCATAAAAACCATTGTACTATGTGCATAAAAAACTTATACAAAGGATATATATGCAATTATTCACTTTGGGAGGGATATATATGTATTTTTGCCTTATAAATGGAATACTCTTATTAAAATACCCCGTTACTTAAAAGTACAATAATTTATTCACATTGTACAACCAAATAAAAGCATATATACCAAATTAAAAACAGCCAATTTAAACACCTTTTATTAAAAAGTACAATATAATTTTCACAATGTACAATTTAAACAAGCTACAACATAATCCAGAATAAAAAATAATTAAACACACTAATTAATATTATTTTTAAAACACCCTAAAATGAAAAGTACATGTTATTATACACATTATACAAATTAATAAACCAAACAAAGCTTCATACAAGCTAACAAGTTGATGGTATATATAGTTTTGAAAATCGGACCGGACCAAATGGTTCAACCAGAAACCGGTGTCGTCACCGGTTTGGCTAACCAATAAAAGCCATCCGAAAACGAACCAAAGAGGACCCGTTGAAACCAATACAAACTGGTGGAATTAGGTCTCGTCGAGATCTATTTATCCGGTTAATCGTCACAGGGTACCCGCCGCCAAAACATGTTGATACCCTGCTATACTATATATAAAAGAAAAACCAAAAAGTAAAAAGTGAAAAGTTGAAACTAAAAAGAGAAATGTTGAAAACATATACTTCAAAACGGAACTATTAATACACATCGAAAACTGGGTTGACCCGGGACGCTTCAAACCCGGCGGGTTGACCCGGTTTAATTTGACCCGTTTTCGACCCAAACCATCGGGTTGACTCGGTTCATCGACCCGTTTTCTACCGAATCGGGTTTAAAACATTATGTTTAATCCCCAAATCTTCAAACTTTTATTATTTTCCGTTTATAACCCAAAAACTTTTTTTATCACTAAACAATCTTTCGCTATAAAATCCCGTTGCAAACTTGACCTTAAGTTTAAGCGAGTATACTTGAGCATTACAAGCGGGATGTAAAATTAATCAACAATAAGTATGCAGTTTCTTTTGTTTTAATTAATCTCTAAATAACTACTTGTTAACATCTTTACCCGACACAACTTTGTTTCTTGAATCTTGAAATTATGGACCTTCTTTGTAAAGTGAGGTAACCAAAGGGACTATTTGTGTAGCACAAACAATCCTTAAATTTAACTCAAGAACCGTTCTTGAAATTGATAAATAACTAAACGAACTATTTGTCTTCATTTTCATTACAGAAACAATCACATATTTAACTTAAGGATGTTTGCAATCGCATTTAACGATAGAGACGAACTTTGCAATTCGTTAAGGACTATTTATGAATCACGACTAAACTGGAGGGACTATTTTATCATTTATGAAAGTTAGATTACAATAGATGAACAGTAAATCCCACTTTCATAAATGTTATCTATGCTACTTTATAATGTATTCGGGATATTCTCAAATGAAAGGCTTAAATTTTAAGACAACATCTATATACTACATATAATAGAGGAATGAATCTATCTCCCTATAGTCTTAATTTACAAGTCATCATACTTATTGTACAATACACAAAGCACAAATAAAACTACAAAAACCACTACTCATTTATTTAATACAATAAATACACTATTAAAAATACTATTTCAACAAAAAAATACAACTATTCAATCACAATTTACAATCTAATGAAGCTACTAAGCCAAATACTTAGTAAGGTTACAAGAAAAGAAGCATAGTGTACAACACTTTAATGCACATAATTTTTAGATGTACAAAACAAAAAGCATAACGTACACCACTTTAATGCACATATTACATATAATACTATATGTGATTAAAAGCTATGAAATTACATATAGTTATCTAAAAACTTTCATAATTTCATGTAATTAAAAGCTATGAACTCATGAATTATATTGTGTTAATACTACGTAATTATGATAATATATAATGCATGTCAAATGGCATATATTATAATATTAGGTGAATATTAATTAAACCTATGACATTAACCTTGCATGTGAAATTATATATATATACGTATATGTGCTTATTTTACCTTCACAGCTTGGAGCTAAATTTATATAATGAAAAACTTATTTTTCATTGTTTTCATTCTTTTGGTGTTGAGTTGTTTTAATTCTTCCAATGCTTGTTCATTTTTTGTAACGGGGTATACTGTATACATTAATTCAACCATTGTTAATGAAGATGTAACAGTTCATTGTCAATCAAAAGACGATGATTTGGGATATCATGTGCTTAATTCTTCAAAAGTTGATTATGATTGGTCATTTTGCCAGAATTTTTGGGGGGCTACGCGTTTTTCTTGTCATTTTTGGCGGCCGAATTATGAGCAAGTATTTGATGTGTTTAATACTACCATTGCTATACATTGCAGGCAAGGTAAGCCCGATAACAATCCATGTAGCTATGAGGTTAGAGATGACGGATTCTACTTATTTGAACAAAATAACCATGTGTGGATTAAGAGGTTTGATTGGATTTGGAACCAAACATCCTCTACAAAACTACCAAACGAGTATACCCTTTCTCCATGATGTTGTTACGAGGTTTCAGATTATTAAAATGTAGCAAAAAATGTTTGAATTTACTTAAGTTATGTAACTTAATGCATGATCTAAATCAATATCCATCTCCTTATTGTTCTAATTCATGTGGACATGTGGTAGCATTTGCTTGTGATGTGTGGTTGGTAGTTATTCACTCTCTTTTCTTTGATGCACATATATTTATTTGATCTAGTTTCCTGCTTTGTTTTGAAGAATAGTTGATATAGTTATTTTAGTTAAGAATAAATAAATATGTTTGTATGACATAATAAAGATGAGAGTGACAAGAATCACAATATATTTTCAAAACATATGTATACTCTCATCCCAAGCTTGACTATAGTTCATAGTTGGCAGCACGAATAATTTGAAATTAAATAAAAAAAATCATATGATGTTATAAAAAAAAAAAAAAAAACCTTTGTTTAGCTAAATGGCCTATTTGTTTTCGCAATATCAAAGATTTTTTTTAAAGGTAAATACACACAATTAACACATTCTCAATCATAACAATTTCAAGTTTATCTCTTTAAAAAATTTGAACTCAAACCTCTTGATTTTCAAAATATCAAGCTTCTATCTTACTATATAAAATGGAAAAATGGTCAAAGTGGAAAAAGTGAAAAATATTGAAAGTTGAATGTTGAAAACATGATCAATGGAGAGAGAAATAAATAATATAATTAATACTCTTATTAAAACACCCCATTACCTAAAAGTACAATAATTTATTCACATTGTACACCCAATTAAAAGCACATCTACCAAATTAAAACAATCAATTGAAACCGATACCGGGTTGACCCGTTGAAACCGATACGGGTTGACCGGGACGCTTCAAACCCGTGGTCCGGTTTAATTTGACATTTTTTTGACCCAACCTATCGGTTTGATTCGGTTTAAATCGATTGTTTTTTATCGAACGGTTCAACCAAGTTGAACCACCCGGTGAAATCGGGTTTCAAATTTGACAAAATTATATGAGAAATGATGAAGTAGTTGTGGAACCCGTGACAATTTTTTTTAAATGAGAGACCAAGTAATTGTAGTTTTTGGTTTATTTTGTTTTGACAAATGTAATTTATTTTAAAAAATGTTGCTCTTGCACCATTTAAGGGACTAGCATATATGAATAGTCGTTTAAAAGTTAATATATATTGTATAGCCCTTTGTCCAGTGTATCAATAATGTTATGTAAGTTTATTAAAATCACAAAAAATAAATAGTATTGTTATCTTTAGCGATAATTATTTGTACCTCAAATAAATAGCTTTGAACAATGCATAAATATCTATACAAATTGATAGTACAAAATAATCTTATATGGTGATATCTAATTTGCAAAGTTACAATTTTAAAAGCCATACACCAAATGATAAACGCTACACATGTAAAAAAAAAAAAGTTATCACTGCCTAAATTACTGACAAAACAAGAAAAAACGGTCACACATGTTGGCTATACCTATAAACTACAATATAATATTGCGAACTGCATAATACCGTTGCTTTTTGTAATGCTTGAATCTATTATTACTAAAAATCTTAATAACTTAAAACAATCCTATTAGAAAATATACTCACACACTTAGATCAACTCCACATAATTTTTTAAAAAACTATATATTTATGCTGCGATGCAACCACGCATCAGAATTGTAGTTATTCGAAAACGATTCTCTAATGCTACAAATACAGTTTGTTGAAAGAAACTTATGGGTCGTCGGAACTTTGCAGAAAACTAGACATCGCTGCCGCTAGGCGCGGGTACTCGTCTAGTTAGTATATATACTTGTTTTGTTAACAGTTAGTATTAAACGCTAGTCGTCCAACATGTCAATATTATATCGACTCTATATCGATATGAAATTTAGGCTCAAAGCATGAAGATTGTTAAATGCTATTTGACTTGTCTATCGATTTTCAGAGATTTAATCGGCTCATACATATGTTAGATTAAATTACCTTTTTTATTAGAATATTCACGTGTTGCAGTGCGACAAGAATGTTATTAATTCGATAGGACGTTTTACTTGCTAATAACTTTACGAATGTCGAGAATTTAGGTTCGAATAATATTAAAGAATAATAATGCAAACTATTTCATAAAAAAGATAAAATATAAGAGAATAAAAAGGATAACATAAGTATCATCTTAGAATATATGTTAAAGTAAGAATTTTATTACAAAATGAAATATAATAGTCATTCTTTACTTACTAATGACTAAATAATATAAAGGAAAATGTTACGTCACAAATTTTTCTAAAAAAACTTTCACAAAATGACTTGTAACCAATAAAGATTATTTTAATTAATTTTTCTTTCTTTCTTTTAAATCCATATCTTCCAATAAACGCATAACACATCCTTTTCTGAAAAAGTTTTTTGTAAAACTTTTGTGAATGCTTCATCTTTCATTTATAAATTAGTTTTGAAGGTAATCATTTAAATGTATAATGTTCAAGGTTTTATAAATTATATATAAGTTTAAGATACTAAAACATATTTTGAGACTCAATGGATATAAAATAAATATGTGTGATTTAATTAGATTGTTTAATTTTAACATGCTAGTAAAGAGATTGTTAAGAAACTTTTTAGGAAAGAAAAACTAAAATACAAAAGTACTATGAAATTTCTTTTAAAATATTCACTTTTAAAATATTCAAACTTAAATGTGAAATAACATCATGCTTTTATTCCATTTACAATTAAACTCAAAACTTAAAAAAAGAACCAATGCTAAATTTCTTCTATAAACTTAACTACAAAAATTATCTTAGCTAAAAGCCTAAAACCAAACAATATTAAATTAAATAAAACTATAGGTAAATTTATATCTAAAATAGCATAACACATTTATTAGCATGTAAATTGATGTGTATAATTTATTTTAACATAATATGATAATATATTGTAATACAAATAAATTTTATAAGTCAAACTTAGCATAACATAATAAAAAAATATTATGAAAGTATTTTATGCTTGTAAGTAAATTAAAGCAATTTTGTTTTATCCATACCATTTATACTTATCTACTTATTTTAAAAGTAATAGGAGCATTTACGCAATAAAGGCTTTTTAAGCTTATGCTGGCTCATGGACACCGCTAGATTGTCAAAATTATGGGTCGTCGTTTTTCCTTAAATGAAAATTCGGATTGTCTATTTTGTATATAATCTTTTAGAAAAAAATGATTTGAAAGCAATTTTAATTTTTGTTGATATGCACAGAACATTTTATTGACTAAGAGGTATTTTCTTGCACACAAACGCAATCTAAACAATGTTAAAAATAGACAAAGACCTACTTATTACAATATCTCTATCCAAAATGAAAATAAAGTTACATATTTTACAAAGAAGACAAGGAAATTGAGACATTATTTTCATTAGTAACTAACAAAGAAGACAAGAAATAAACAATATGAAACACCCTCCTTTTAAAAACGAGCTTATACGAATGAGTAAAGCATTATATTTAGTTTAATAATCTTAAACACTCTTTAAAATATTACCAACAACATGTAAAAGCTTGAAATATATGAACTTAAGTTTAATATATTCTATGTAATTTTACAATAATAACCTATTCATAAAACTGATTCGCATAAAAAAAACTTAATATAAACTCCGACTATTCGTGACACTAATGTGATGTTTGAATTTAAGTTAATTGTCTTAATATGGAAAAACCGAATTCAAAAAGTTACGTGAAAATTATTTGTTTATAATTTAATAAAAAAGTATGACTAAAAATTAAAATTGATAAAATTGAAGATCTTTGCATCTATTATTTAAATACTAAAGGTATGTTTATCATACAAAATTATTGAGAGATAATGCCTATTTTTGTTAAACAGTACTTATATGGCTTATAATTTTATTTATAACTTTTGAAAATCCAATCCTGCTTCATATAACTTTTAAAAATAATATTTTTTTGTAATATTTCAAAGGTAAATGATGCCTATATTACAATATAGGCAATTGCTTACATTTTCTTTGACACTCTATTCTCAAGTTTTTTTTAAAAGGAATGGAAGAATAAGAGAAGGAAAATAAAAAAAATTAGTGTTCTTGAGTTTTTTTAAGATGAAAAAGTAGGAGATGGGAAGGGGGGAGGGAGGGAAGTTACACTAATTTGTATGTTGATTCGTTCCGTCCATTTTTGGGGGATTAGCAAGGAAAATGGATCACTAACTAATGGGATTGTGTGAAATTACAACTCTATCCTCACTTACGTTATGAATGATAAGTTGGTTTGCAATGTCATGATGATTTTCTACAATATGTATTGATTATAGAAGTAGCAAGCTTTCTATAAAAAACTATTTGGTATTAAGTGAATCCAAAAATACATAGACATAAACTTCAGCTAATTGTTTATGATTTTGCATAAGTGAAAATTATTGTGCTACCCAATTTCATATTGGTATGTCCGCACATACCCAAACTTTTACTCATTTTCAAAACTACCCATCAACGTCGGGTATAAATTTACCCTACATTCATGACATTGAGGTGTATGGTCCATATTGAGTTTCCAAATTAAATCACTAACAATGTTGCGTATATACTTTAACTATATACACGACATAGTTAATTAATGTATCACTCGTACCATCCTAGAACAATGTCGGGTAGTTTTTTTAACTATATACACGACATCTTTTTTTAATGTATTATTTGTACTATATTTAAACAATGTCGGGTAGAAACTTGTACTATATACACGACATGAATAAAATATTGAAGCATATTAAACCCTAGGAAATGTCGGGTAGAAACATTCACTATATACACGACATGATTTTTTTTATGTATTATGAGACCAGTCTATGTTGTGTATAATGTGAAATGTAATGTTTTTGGATGTGAAATGTAGCCCTAGCTAATGTCGTGTATATATTTATATGAAATGAAAATGTAGCCCTAGCTAATTTTGGGTTTAGGGTTTTTTTCTATTCTCAAAATGAAATGGTAAAAGACAACCGAGATTTTTTCAAGTGTATATATATAGATCTAGAAACTTGTATTGTATAGACACACATATCACACACAGAAAATCTCTTCAATGTCTCAACGAAAAGATTTCTCACAACAATTTCGATGTCGAGACTTTTCACAACAATTTCCGGAGAACTTGGTGAACACCCCACCGGAAGATATCTTTCCGGTATTTCCACCGACTGAGTAATTGGTGAACACCCCACGGTAGATATCTATCCATTATTCCCACAGGTGAGAGCGTGGTGAATACTCCACCATTTGTGAAGCGTGAAGCCCCCCGAATTTGAGCGTGTTGAACACTCCACGGGTGTGATACGAAGACAATCCAGATTTTAAGCGAGGACCAACTACGCCAACTTGAACAGGATCAACAAGTAAGAAGAGAATTTGAAGAAAATGAAGCACGTGAGGAAGGCGTCGAGAGGGACGCGAAGCAAGGTATGAAGAATACCTCAGGAAAAATTGGTTTGACATTGATAATTATCAAGTTTATTCGGATTCTGGTGATGGTTACAACACACCATGATTCGTTGTTATTTGTATTTTCATTTTCATTTTTGTATCATTTAGTATATGTGCTATGTAATCCGTATTTTCAATTTAATCTTTAATGTATTTTCATTTCCGTAGCATACGAATCGTTTAAACATTACATGTATGTGCCATAACTATTTGAATTTATAAAAACAAAAAAAAATACAAAATACAAAATATAGTCCAACCACATCACATTTTTTAAAGTAGTGGGTTCAAACCCTTTGAATATGTGTAGAATTAATTTTGAATTTGAAAACACTCTGGAACCAACTACAAAACCATTTAAAGAGTTCATATGAAAGTCATTGATTAGTCATATCAATGTCATATTTAGTGTAAGTTTTTAGCGACAACGGCACTGTCAGTGAGTTGTCATATCAATGTTCGTACTTAAAAATGTCATATTTCGTATAAAATTTTAAGCATACACGACATTGTCAGTGAGTTGTCATATCAATGTTATCAATTAAAAATGTCATATTTCGTGTAAAATTTTAATCTTACACGACATTGTCATTTAGTTGTCAAATTCAATGTCAAAACAAATGTTTTTTTCTGCTAGGAATTGTCCTTCACTTTATAACCTAGCTAAGAATTGAAATAAACATAGATTTCTTACTTCTCTCTAGGGTAGCCATGAATTCAAATATTAAGAAGTTCAAGTGTGTATTACATTTTGATGATCAGCATCGAGGTGTCATTATGTATAATGATATGACGTACTCGGGGTTAGTTGGTTTGGTGGTGAAGAAATTCAAGTTAGATCCGAATGTTCCGATTTATTTGTCTTGTAAGTTGCCTTCATTTGACTATCGTATTGATATTACTGAAGATGACGAGGTAATGTTTTTCGTTGAATGTTCTTGTAGTGCTTATGATGGAGTGGCACAAATGTTTGTTGTTCAACCCAACAAATAAGACGATTGTGTTTATCTTTTTATCTTATGTGGTTTGTCTTTTAATAATGAACGTTTGTACTTTTATTTGAATGAATGTAATTTGAATACATAGGCTAACATTCATTCCAACATTGATAACGAAAATCATATAAATAAGACAATCTTAAAGCATACATGACACATATTCAGTGATATGATTATGAATACTAACGATTCTTCCATATGGCTTTATGGCGTTCATCCGCTTTAGCATCCTCATTCGAAAGTGTTCTTGTTCGCCCATTCAACCATTTGATCAAAAGTGTAATCTGATTGTGTTATGTTCTTTTTTCTGTCTTCGTTGTCACTTGTGTAGTCTGTTATCACATGATCCATTATTTCTGCCAAGGTAGCATTTGGGCATATATAATTTGCAATAATAAAATCGACACCCACATGGTCAATGTAAATTTCCAAGTTGCCTTGTGTTGCTGAAATGTCAAACATTACATGCATATCATAGTTGTTTCTTAGTTTGACGGTGCTTGAAATGCCAGTGTGTGGTACTTCATAATGAAGAGCATGAATCTTCACATCAACGATGTTAAACAAATATTGCTTTAGCTCTTCTAGCTTCATTCTTGGAATCGATGTTCATCTTCCAACCATTTACATACTTCGGTTTTCATACTTTGCAAACCAATTGACCGTTATTGTGCATAGTAAAATTGAAAATGGTTTGGGTATACGGTGTAGTAGGTTTAATTTTTTTCTTGTACCCGACTTTATACGGACACGCTCTTCAAGTTTGTTTTTTCTTTGAACCATTTCATGTAGATACCGGACACGCTCTTCACGCTTTAGTTTTGTTTCTTCTGAAATTACACCAGCAAATGATTCTTCTAGAGAACCATCATTTGGAATCAAAATTGTGCTTAAATCTATCGGATGCTCAGAAACAAAAAGTTGGAGCTTCTCAGCAACCTTTGCGATGTCATACATAACATCAATATCATAATCATTTTCAATTGGTTTCAGACCGATTAACGTTTTGTTTTGTGGCAATGCGTAATATAGATTGTTGACCCTCGTTGGTAATTTTCTTTTTAGATAACTAACCATATCCTGAAAATCAATTTCTGGAACATTGATATTCATGTTTGAACCATCTTGATATGTTACTGGGTTAAGTGTAAACTTTCCGTTGAAGTTGATAGTGAAGTTGAATGTAGGCGTATTAGATGTTGACATTTGATGAATGAAAGAAGTAACAATTGAATTTGATTCATTGAAACCACAAAGTAGTGTATATATATATATATATATATATATATATATATATATATATATATATATATATATATATATATATATGATTAAAGGTGCTTAGTCATTTCTTTGTCAGAATAGGTGAATGAGTAATCAAATCGGATTTTTTTATGATTAAAATTTGAGCAGTCAAACATTGTGTTATCAAATCAACAATGTAAATGATCCTTTTTTTGTGAGTTGTCATTTGTTATTTTTGAAATAAGGTGGTTGTGGAAATACATACTAGCATTACAAAAAAACATACATATATGATGCATAACATAAACATAACATATGTTACAAAATAAATACAATGTAAGAAAAAAACATAAAAAATGTACTACTTAGTTTACAAACCAAATAAATTAAACCAACTATTATTCGATGCCTGAGTGTTTTGATAATTTAAATGTTGAGAGGCGTATGGTTGGGAGTCGTATTGTTCATAACCTTGAGACGGGTTTTGATGATCATTTTGTTCATGACTTGGTTGACCTTGGTCATATGGGTCTGTTGTGTAAAACATTTGATCATATGGTTGCGGTGAGTATGTGTTTTGTTCAAACGGTTGCGTTGGGTATGGGTCATAATTAGGGAAGATGTGATCATGTGTTTGAGTCGGGTATGAGTCGAACGAAGTTGGAGTTTCATGTTGCTCGTTAACTGATTTTTTTTCCTTGGGTATTGTTTCCGTTTGAGTGGATCAGGGATAAATGGTTTTTTACATTTGATAAGGTTTTAAAAGGTACCTTTTTGAGGGGTCGTTTAAGCCCTTATTTGATCACTTTTGTATCCGTTATTACTTAATATCGTTCCGTTTCACTTTTTAGGTCTCTTGAAGGCAAATTGCTGTAATGGCACTTATTTTGACGAAAAGGCTCGAATATACGAAGAAAATGGCCAAAGTCAGAATCGAGACACTCAAAGCTGCTGAAAACGCAAGGTGACGGCGTCACTTGCTTATCTGACGCCGTCGGAGGATTTTGTGACGGGACAGAAGCCAAAACTCCTATTTTCAAGTGACGACGTCAAGTTATAAAAAGAGTAGGCCGTGCAACTCGGGCGGCCTAGATGCAATCCGCACGGCGTCGAGGCGAAGAAGGGCGGCGTCACAAGCACAAGGTGACGCCGTCGCAAGTCTAATGTGGCCAAGGCGAAACCCTAATGGTGGCGACACGGCGGCGTCACAAAACATAAGGTGACGCCGTCGCATGTGTAATCTTATATATAGAATCCGAATTTTTCAGTATTTGTGTGTAGTCTTTTTGAGTAAAACCTAAACCGAACCAAGGGTGTCTTGTACAGTATTTTAGGGTTCCAAACCCTATCTTACACCAAGATAAGTGTTTTACTTCATTAATAAAATTATGTCTTTGATTATTTGTGTGTATGCTTGCATGTTCTCCATGTCCGGCTAATTTACTTTTGTGTTTGCTTAGGGAATATGAAACTTAATTATTGAATATTGATTGGTTGTCTCTTATCTTAGTTTGTTAATGATCTAGTAATGCGATAGGTCATTCGTTGTGTACTTAATGCTTGATTAAATCTTTGTGAACCTTAGAATATAACTCCGTGAGTAGTTGTAAGCTAAACCATCCAAAGAGTGCCTTAGAGTAAGAGTTTATTATCCCTAGTGGGTTTTGTAGACGAGACCCTTTGGTAAGTTCAAAGAGTTAGGGAGAACCGCATACCCTACAACCTTAGACACACAACGCAACTAAGAATAAGGACGTGACAATTCAACCACCAATATGAGATAATTAAGGAGTAGTAAAACCTAAGTAAACACATCTTTAAACTATCATACGAGCACACAATAATTAGACATAGACTACATACACCTTAGATTAGATAATTAGATAAGTAGAGTAATCGGTAGAAATACCAACCCCCAAATCCAAACCCCGAGATTCGTACCTTTCTAATTTCTAAAAACATAAAAAGATAAAAAATAATCTTCCTCAACCCCAACCTTAGCTTAGTAACTTCTCACTAGCCTTCCTATTCCCCTAGAGAACGATATCAATACCCGTGGCTTACCCTAATACTACACTACAACGATTAGGTTCACTGCCTAGGGTGTTGAAAAACTTGCTCGACGAAAAGAAAGTTTCCTTTGACCCCGACGGCGTGTAGCGTTATCAAGTTTTTGCGGGGAATAGAATAGCTAGTTAGTAGTCCACCTCGTTTAGGTTTCTTTGCTTGATTCCTATCAAGTAAAATTTTTTTCTCATTCTTAGCTTTCTCGTAGTCTATCCCCCTTCTTCATGACTTTTGTTTGTAATCCCATCACTTTTCATCATGGAAGGTGATAACCAACCACCACTAGATAACCCAACACCATATAAATCACTATCACTCAAAACCCAAACCAATGACCAACACAACCGCCGAAGCCATTATGTGAGTAGAAACACCGACCTTCAGGACTTGCAGAAAATATTAGATAGTACAATTAGGGAATTTGTTGAGAAAGTAGTCACTCAGTAGTTGGCTCTATGATTATGATAATTGGAAGATGGCATGATGAACAAAAATGTGAATGTGGAAGATAGTGCTTACTTCAATCTTTACCCCACTAAAGAAGAGGTTGCTTACCATCAATACATAATCAATAATCCACGATCACCTATCATTAGGATATGCCTAAAGATTAGGAGAGGAAATCCACGGAACCTAAAATCCCTTGTATGATCGGATATAGGAGTGTAGACCAGCTTACATAGATACGGAATCTCCCATTAATGTGATGTCATTTCTTTGTCTACAATGACATTATGAATGAGCGACTTAATATTAGGAGAGACCCTAAGTATCAGTGGAGTTTGCAACTTTGTGGTAAGAGTCAGGGCGTGCATGTCTTTATAGGAAATTTCACCTACCTAGTTGATTTTATGGTCCTAGAAGATGTAGGATGTGTCATTGACTATAGCTTATCCCAAGTGGTGCTAGGGAAACCGTTTGTTGAAACATCTAAAATGAGCCATAACAAGCATGATGGAACGGTTAGGTTTAAGGAAGGAACCGATGAGATCACTTATAGGATGCCTTGGAAAACAAATGAATATGGTCACCTGCCCATTTATGAACGAGACAACATCAAAGCTTTTGAGGACAAAAGCAAGGACGATGTTGAAAAAGGTTATAAATTTATGTGGGAAAGAAGGAGGCATTATTAAAAGGATTGCTTGACCCTAGGGCCTAGGTATAGAGTCGATGAAAATTTTGTCAACATGATAGAATTCTCATTGAGAATGCAAAGCGAAGTCACGTAGGGGCACGACTACGAGTCTAGCTACAAGACTCTTAAATAAAGAAAAGCGCTTCGTGGGAGGCAACCCATGCTTAATTGTTTGCTTGTTAGTGTCATATGTCTTTTATTGATTGTTTATTCTCATGTTTAAATTTGTGAAAATGATTTATTTTGTTTTTAACCTCGTCTTAATTGCATATAAAGGTATTTTACATAAGGGATAAGTGTAGAGAGGATTACACACGTTTTCAAAAGAAATGTAAACATGAGAATAACAATTCATTAAAAGATATATATGTGTGTTTGTCCGAGTCAAATGCTTGTATCGAGTCATAATGGATGTTTTTCAGAAATTTTTCGAGATTCTAAAGATGTAAATTTTCCAGAAAATCATGACCAGTTTTTGTCGGGATAACTGGCGTCGGAGATCGCAACTGACGGCGTCGGGAAGGAGTAAAACATCGATTACTTTTTCTCAATTTCAAGCTACTTATAAATTTTGGAATTTTCAGGTCTTTATTTTCAAGAAATTCGTAAACATCCATTCCACAAGCATTATATCCTAGTTTAAATCGAGTCTTATATATATTATTACCGCCGATTTTACGCGAAGGTTTCATTTGTATTCTTCAAGTGTGCAGGTTTAGTTTATCAAGAAGAAGTTACATAAGATTGGAAGGATCTCATCACGCATAAATTCTTCTTGGAAAGGATTTAACCACTACTTCACACACGGATCCTACCGAGCTAATCAGGGAGTACTAGTTTCTTTCGTTTTTAATTACCTTCCATTATCATAACTTTGATACTTTCGGGAACATTGGGGACAATGTTCAGTTTAAGTGTAGGGAGGAAAATAAAACGGGAACTTTGAAACTATGCTTATCCTTGATTATTTGCTTTGTCCAAGTGTATTTGTGTAATAAACCATGAGAAAATGTCGGTTAGGGTAATTTTGGCACCAAATTTTTAATTTTTCATGACATATAGGAGTGGGCCATTAGTTTTAACAAAAGCGTCTCACGGATAGGATGTTGCATGACTAGCACAAAAACCCTTTACCACCTAAATTCCACCCAAAATGTGAGGATTGCCCTTAGATTAGTAGGAATTAAAGCATTCATCTTTAATGCTTAGAGTGTGAACCGGTAGTATATTAGATTCTAGAACTTGTTTTGTGATGCATTCCGAGATCGCTAGTAAGACTACACTTGTGTAGTTAGGAATAACTAAATGATAAGAGGCATTAGGATAACCCTTGTTTGATACCCGTAATATAATTACTTCTTCCACCTCGGTTGAGTAATTCCCCACACCCTTTGCGTTGTACTCATCTTTAGTACACGATACCCTAGTTAACCCCTCAGAGCCTATCCTTTTCGCGGTTCTCGTGATGTTTTGGTTTTTCCAGAATATCAATGAAGAGCATTGTTTACACCCACCCCCAAATATACACCCAAATCGCCTTAGCCTACCTTGTATGCACTCACTTTTAGTGCATTATTGTTATCACTCTAAACCCTTAGTTCAATTATCTGGTTGCTTGCATGAGTTGCTAAGTCGATTCATATCCTTTGTATCAGATTTTGGGGCGATTGGGATTCATGGGAAAAGTTAAAATTTATGAAATGACGGGAAGGGAACGTTAAATTCAAAATTTCCTTTTTTGCGTAATAATGTACCCCAAGTGTTTTGATCTTTTCAATTCGGGTCAAATTAGTGTTAGAGTAATAAAAACTCAAATGTAGGGATGTGCCTATAAATCCCTATCATTTTGATGTTACCGTAGAGGATGGTAGAGTAAAAGTGTATGTGAAAAAAAAAATCGAAAAAAAAGAGAAAAAGAGAAAAAAAAAATAGAGTGAAAAAAAAAAAACAAAAACAAAAACAAACGGGCTACCATTTTACATCTATCCTTTTAATTTATGTATGTTTATTTCCGTTAGCTAGAGTCTAGAGTATCGAGTCTTGGCTTAGCAACGCCATTCTTCGTATGCATTTAACATAGAGATTTTTGACTTGCCACCACTAAATAGCCTATCCCACCAAACCCTTTGTTTCCCTACCGTAAGCCTAACGTTATAACCCTTTAAAGACCTCTTTGATAGTCTTTCCTAGGTGCTTACGCCAAAGCGATGGAGGTTTGATCTATTCTCAAGCCTATGGTAATCTATGTACTAGGACCGGTTAATGAGTGTTTATCTTCCATTTCCAATTTGTTATATTTCATATACACCCGAGAGAGATGTGAGTATCCAAACACCCCATGTGAGGTGATAGTATGTAATTTCCGTGCTTGTTATGACTTTTGCAGGGCTTATATGTGTTGTAGACTGTTTTAAACCAATGCTTCATGACCCCTAACTTATAAATTAATTGGCTAAAAGCACATTTTTTTGAGGACAAGAAAATACCAAGTGTAGGGATATTTGATAAGGTTTTAAAAAGTACCTTTTTTATGGGTCGTTTAAGCCCTTATTTGATCACTTTTGTATCCGTTATTACTTAATATCGTTCCTTTTCACTTTTTAGGTCTCTTGAAGGAAAATTGCTGTAATGGCACTTATTTTGACGAAAAGGCTCGAATATACGAAGAAAATGGCCAAAGTCAGAATCGAGACACTCAAAGCTGCTGAAAACATAAGGTGACGGCGTCACTGCTTATCTGCGACGCCGTTTGAGGATTTTGTGACGACGAAGCCAAAACTCCTATTTTCAAGTGACGACGTCAAGTTATAAAAGAGAAGGCCGTCGCAACTTCGGGCGGCCTAGATGCAATCCGCACGGGCAGTCGAAAGGGAAGAGGGCGGCGTCACAAGCACTAAGGTGACGCCGTCGCAAGTCTAACGTGGCCAAGACGAAACCCTAATGACGGCATCACAAAACATAAGGTGGCGCCGCATGTGTAATCTTATATATAGAATCCGAATTTTTCAGTATTTGTGTGTAGTCTTTTGGAGTAAAAACCTAAACCGAACCAAGGCTGTCTTGTACAGTATTTTAGGGTTCCAAACCCTATCTTACACCAAGATAAGTGTTTTACTTAATTAATACAATTATGTCTTTGATTATTTGTGTGTATGCTTGCATGTTCTCCATGTCCTGCTAATTTACTTTTGTGTTTGCTTAGGGAATATGAAACTTAATTATTGAATATTGATTGGTTGTCTCTTATCTTAGTTTGTTAATGATCTAGTAATGCGATAGGTCATTCGTTGTGTACTTAATGCTTGATTAAATCTTTGTGAACCTTAGAATATAACTCCGTGAGTAGTTGTAAGCTAAACCATCCAAAGAGTGCCTTAGAGTAAGAGTTTATTATCCCTAGTGGTTTTGTAGACGAGACCCTTTGGTAAGTTCAAAGAGTTAGGGAGAAACGCATACCCTACAACCTTAGACACACAACGCAACTAAGAATAAGGACGTGACAATTCAACCACCAATATGAAATAATTAAGGAGTAGTAAAACCTAAGTAAACACATCTTTAAACTATCATACGAGCACACAATAATTAGACATAGACTACATACACCTTAGATTAGATAATTAGATAAGTAGAGTAATCGGTAGAAATACCAACCCCCAAATCCAAACCCGAGATTCGTACCTTTCAATTTCCTAAAAACATAAAAAGATAAAAAATAATCTTCCTCAACCCCAACCTTAGCGTAGTAACTTCTCACTAGCATTCCTATTCCCCTAGAGAACGATATCAATACCCGTGGCTTACCCTAATACTACACTACAACGATTAGGTTCACTGCCTAGCGTGTTGAAAAACTTGCTCGACGAAAAGGAAGTTCCTTTGACCCCGAACGACGCGTGTAGCGTTATCAACATTGCTCACGTAGGTGGCCCGCTTCACCACACCTACCACAATGTGTAAGTCGTGGTTCCTCACCCCGAGATCGTATACGGCCAGTATTTTTTGGCCGAGGGTTGTGGGTTGTCCATTAGGTGGAGGAGTGATGGGTTGTATATACCCTGGATACTCCCATTCGTGAAACTCTCCAACAAAATTAACCGAATCTGCGACGTCGCTGGTATACTAGTTTTTAAACCAATCTTGAACAAATTGCAAACAATCCGTTTGATTCAAAACCTAGTAACGACAATAACGTGACCACAAGGTATGCGAAAAGTCGCCATTTCGCGGTAGTCACATGACATGTTCTCTAAGTTCACTTCATGATTGTATCGCCCATCATAAACACGGAACCGATTTTTCATTAACCCCATATACACTCCAAGTTAAGCTTTTTATTTTCTCTTATCCACCTTATGGGCAGCCCAATCTGTTATTTCATACTTCATTTTCGCTATATGAACACAAAGACGTGAATAAGTTACTTTGTAGTAAACAAAACCATTTAAAAAATAAATTTTCTTTTGGAAGACAAATACCGCGACTTGTCGCCGTTTAAAATACCAATCTTGCACCATTGATCGATATTGCTCGGTCAACATTATGATTGGAAGCTTCCTTGATTTTACGGTACAAGCATTAAGGACTCAACATTTGTTAGATGTACAATAATTGCAAGCGAGTCGCGTGGGCAATACGCTCGGACCATCTTTGCACATCGCTTCAAGTAACTTGTTGTGCGCCTCGGGCTCAATAGCATGCAATTTGCATCGACTATCAAATTCTTGATTGTATACGCTTTGCATATGCTCCAATATAGCCCCTTTGATTTTTTTGTTTTAAAGAAATGTTCATCAAAGATGGCGACAACAAATACCATGAAAGCGCCAATGGGTATTCATTATGCGTCTTGCTAACGCAATGGCGGGATGCCTATCGGATATTATAACCAAATCACGGTTTTCGCCTCGCATTCTTTAAGTACCGAAAACCACCATGACCAACATTCACCGGTCTCCCCTCTGCATATACCGTAAGCAATTGGCACAATTTGGTTGTTTCCATCCATGCCTCACGCTAACAAGTTTGTACATATGTATAAACCCTTTAAATGTGCCCCATGACTATAAGCAAAGAGCGGAGATGTTGCCGAAAGTCTGAATCTGCAAAAATAATAATTGTAAACACACGTTATAATAAACTTACAATAATGCTTTCAGATTTATTTATTTTAAAAATATGCGTGTCACTTACTGAAACACCAATGGCAACGAATAACATCTCAAAACTCCTTTTCGTTTGTCTTGATCGTGTGATAGTGCACGGGTTTTTCTAGATTGTGACAATAGTACGGTAACATTTCAAAAGATTCCGTCGATGAACCCCTTATCGTTTGTAACCCATAATCCTTTCCTCTCCATGCTTGTTGATAAGATATATTTACTTTATACTGCGCCAAAAAATGTGACCCATAACCTTTTTATTTGCATTTCGATGGTTAGGATATGTTTGAGTTTTGGGACACGTGTGAGTATCTTCCATACCTGTAACTTGAAACACATTTTTATTTTGCACACGTTTAGCGCAAATTCTCCATTTTCATTCTTTAAAATGATAGCATTTACAAGAAAACCTATCTGGTTCCGACCTTCCTACCAAAACTGGTAACCTTCTTGTATACATTTCAACCTAATTGCAACGTCTAACTTTTCTCTTGTGGGAAAAAACTTTCCGACAAAAAGCGTCAAGATCACTATTATATTGATTTGAAATTATTGGTTTAATTTGGTAATTAGGTGGTTCCGGAACGCGTCGGGATTAATGAAAAATATTCTTCCAGTCATGGTGAACTGGTTTTGGGTTATCATCTACACCAACAAAACCATCATTTTCTTCATCTTCGCATCATCATCGACCGAATGCAAATGATGATCCTTGTTTTTTGAAATTCGCCTCATCTTTATACTCGGACTCATTATTTTCATAATCATTTGATTCAAAATTTTGAGATGGGCCATCATTTAAAAAAGACGTATTGTTTTGAAAAGTAGATGACCCGATGTTTTGGTTAGGTGTTGTTTCAAAAAATTTATAAAACGTTGGGTTTTCTTGGGTTGACCTAAAATATGTAGTTTCTTCCAACTGTATCGCTTTAACCACATACGGATGAGACATTCATGTATTCGCATAAGCGTAATCAGCAAAAAAAAGTTATCTCGTCGTCGTCAGTGATATCCATTCGAACATCAAATGAAGGGTGCTTAAATTTAAAATTAAGTTGAATATTGGGATCCAACTTAAATTTAGAATGCACAAACTCAACTAACCATGAGTATTTGATATTAGTGTACATGACCACACCTCGTTGGGTAT
The DNA here is from genome assembly GCA_910596185.1 of Chrysanthemum makinoi. NCBI lineage: Eukaryota > Viridiplantae > Streptophyta > Magnoliopsida > Asterales > Asteraceae > Chrysanthemum > Chrysanthemum makinoi. Next base: position 40,840,799 of record OU343222.1, on the reverse strand, counting down.
TATCAAAATGTAATATACAGTTGAATTTATGAATTTCTGAAGTCATGGCTATGTATATGCGAATTTGCTATGTTTGGATATACATTTCGGTATATATATATATATATACACACATACAATGCTGTGTAAATTTTTACCCGAAATATGACACAGATGTGACAAGTCTATGACAATGATTTGACTACTCTATGACAATTTCGTGTATGTGTAAATTTTTACCCGAAATATGACACAGATGTGACAAGTCTATGACAATTTCGTGTATGTGTAATTTTTTACCCGAAATATGACAGATGTGACAAGTCTATGACAATGATTTGACTACTCCATGACAATTTTGTGTATGTGTAAATTTTTACCCGAAATATGACACGGATGTGACACACTCTTCTTCTATTTAAGTCTTACTTTGTTGCTTAATAAAAATCATTCAGTAATTTATCCCTTTACATTAAAAAAATGTCGGACAACATACCATTCCACCTTCAAGTTGATATCATGAATAGACTTCCAGTTAAGTCTTTACTACAGTTTCATAGTGTGTCAAAGAGATGGAGGTCTTCCATAGACTTTTCCAACTTCATCCGTAGTTACGGCTTTCGTGAGACAGATATGTGTTGTTTTAATTTAACATATATGCAAGGTAATGTAGGTTTTATGTTTTCAGTAAATGGAAGTTTAGCTTTCACGCATCTAGATACAACTATTAATCTTCCAACTCGTAAGCCAATTGATACTTATGAAGGTGTCTGGTGCTTTTCATATGGTTCAAATATGATGGTTGTTATTTGGAACCCATCAATAAAAAGATCTATAGGGGTATTAGTACCTAGTTTGTTGAATCCACCTGATTCACCAAAAATGGTCATCGATTTTGGTGTACGTCCTGACAATTTAGACCCAACCATTTTAAAAATTAATTACCCGTATTACGTTCAAGGACCATGGTACGTGTCAGTGTATACATTGAGTTCGAGACGCTGGAACCATCTTGAAAATGACCGTTTACCCCGAGAAGATATTAGAATAAAACGGTCTAGCCAAGCAGTAGTGGGTGGTAAAATTTTCTGGCTTGGTTATGATTTTTTTTAATGATGGTATTTTGTACAAACAATATATGATTGTTTCATTTGATTTGGTTAGTCACCAATTTCTAGAATTAGACATACCTGAAGAGATAAGACTCATGGTTCAGCCTCCATTCTATATATCTGTAACACCCCCAAAAATGGCTTAGCGGAAGCATACAAGTATTTGGGGTGCTACTAAATTGGTAACACAACATAAGCATAGAACAATTGGTTTTTCATAAATAAACTTTTATTCATTTTTAAAAACAATGTTTACATTATTGATTAGTGCGGAAAATGGCCCATTATAAACGAGTGGTCCCAATACATAAATCAGAGTCATCTATGACCATGCCATGCCTTTGCCTTTCGCCTCCAAAGATAAGCTATCACTTCAAAACACGAAGATACATGCTAAAGGGGTCGAACTTTGGTGAGTTCATAGGTTTATTTAAAAGGAATTTCGATTACACGTCTCAAATTTGGTTTTGATGATCATTATGTCTTGCATAATGTCATAAAGTTTATGGTTTCAATTCATATATGATTTCATAAAAGAGATTTCATTAGTGGACCATAAGTAGAGTATATGTACATTACAACGAATATAATGTCATATATTGAATCTATTACGCTAGCACTAAGTTCATGCAACCGAAACTACGGCAGTTCTTGTATGCACAGAGAAGTCATACAAATACGAGCCCATGGCGAGTGTTTATCCCAATACACTCGGTCCCGACATGCTATATGTTTCGCCTTGACCCAAACGGGGTCAACCGAACGAGAGAGTCACCCTCAATAGATCTATTTATAACATTAGCTTCCAGAATTGACGGTTCATGAAAAAGGGCAATTTGGGATTTAAGACCTTAGGCTAAGCTGCGTAATATTCTAGGTCAAACATTTTGGTATGCTCTATAAAACATCTATGTATGATGAAGACTTTAAACATGTAAAAGCATAGTATGCATGGAATGCACAAGTAAAATGATTTAAGTAAAATGAGCATGTATCTTCCCCCAAAACAAGTATAAAGCAGTTAAAAGTAGGGGCTATGAAACTCACCTTGGCAATGTGCAATATGAAGTCTAAAGGAAATTAAATCAAGGAGTGATAGTGCACGGCTCCGACACGCAACCTAGATATGTATGGTGTGGTTTTTAGTCTAAGTCTTGTATTCAATAACAACGTTTGTAAGTTTACAAGTATTTATGTTTTTGAAATGCTTGAAGTTCAAAAGCAAAAGTATTTGGATCTTTAAAATGCTTGGAGTTAAGAACAAATATTAATATTTGTTCTATAACATTTTATGTAAAGTTCCATAAATTATTTTGATTGTCGATAATGATCGAAAAGTGTAGTTGCGAAGATGATTCGCACGTCTTGGCTCTTGGAAAAGATGGAGGAATAATGTATACGAAACTTTCGTATAAGAGTTGAATCGTTTAGTGACTCAATTATTCTCACGCCAAATAAGGAATAGATGATCGACACAGTCGAGAAAAGTACTGGCGAGTACTCGAGTCGAGAAGGAATGACAAAAGAAGTCAAAGATATAGCGACAAAGACAAACATCGATGGAGAAAGTCAATTAGTACGTTTCGGTGTTTACCCCATGTTCCCAAATAGTTTGATAAAACACACATGTTTTATGGATAAAGGTAAGTTTGGATTAATAATTCAAACTTCAAGAGTTGTACGATATTTCAATACATTGTTCATCATTTGATGAATTTAAAATAAACGAGTTATTGAGAATAAAGTTTAAGTGTAGAAATTTTATAAAATTTCGTCATGACCTCTTCATTTATAGAACGTTCCCAAGTCATTTCGACTTACTAAAACTCATGTTGCAAAACAATATTTCTCCACAAGTTTATATTTTACAAGCCGTTATAGTTGAATAAGTGTTTATTGCATATTTTAAGTTTGTTACGAGTCTAATATATTAAATTCTTTACGAGTCTAATATATTGTACCGTCTCAAGTCCAAAATGTTCAATAAGGCTCATACAACTACAAACGTTTGTCCGAAATAATCTAAATCAATTTTTAATAATTTTCGTCCAATAACGTCCAAATCCAATGATCAAATCCAAGCATAGGCTTTAATGAATATTTCCAAGTCCAAAATATTTAATCCATTAAGTATTTGTTTTGTCCAATTATCCAAATCAAAAACAAATCCCATATCAATCCCGAGTAGTAATCCAATAAGTATCCAAGCGTCATTGACTAAAATAAGGATAATAAGTTACGTTATGAAAATAGAATATCCGAAAAGTACAAGGCATATTAAAACAATACTTTTCGACATAACGATATGCCCAATTTGAGGTTATCTAAACCGTGCGGTTACCGAAATTATTTCGTTTTGGCCAACAAATATAACCAAGTCCCCACGACACTTCGTGTGTCGTGGTACACAAAACAACACTCGCCGCGAGTGTCGTTAACTCAATGTTTTCACAACAAATTACCAAAGTCAATCTAATACTCCAACATCAATAATATTTATTCAAAAATTTCTTACGAGACCTCGACCTCGGCTAAGTGCCTTGGTTAACCAAACTAGCGGTCGCGACTCATCATGAGTCACGTTTCATACCAACGACACCTTTAACAATTTCCACGACCAAGAATAATTACCACAAACCAAGTCCAAACCCATGACTAAACGATAACTACCATAAAACAATATAAACCAAATCATCACCATGCCGTGACTCCCTTGAGTCACGGCTCAACCTATGAGCCTCAAAATTAATTACCATGGCTCGCACAACATGGGGACATCAAGACCGTGACTCCCATGAGTCACGGTTCAACCTGTTAGACCTACATACAAATCGGCCAAACTGAAAATTTACCCAAGTCCGCCGGACTCAAAATCAATAACAACAAGCACGAACATAAGCTTTAATACACAATAAAAACATGGATTAAGCATGGAACGGGTCCGAGTCAACTCAACTCGTGAGTTAAATCGGCGAGTCAAGCTGACTTCGGGCGAGTCACGGTGAGTCATGAGCCAAGAATAAAGATCCACCACCGTTTTAGTTAAAAACATTAAGTTTTTGTTTAGGTTTTGTATTAAAACGTTTTTATTAGTTAAAACCGCTTAGGGTTTTAATAAAAATGATGATTAGGAAAGATTAAGGGCGCGTGGCCTTACCAAACGGGAGGAGAATAGGAGGAGGGTGATGGTGGCGAGGAGATGGTGGCGGTGGTACTACCAAACAACTCGAATGAGTTCCTTTAACACCCAAACGTTCCAGAAATGACCTTTGTGTCTTGATCTATGCGTTAGAACAAGAAAATGGTTGGCGAATTTTGGCGGAACGGCGGCGCGAAAAGTTTTCGTGGTGGTGGTGATGTTATTAATAAAAGAGAACCCTAATTTTGGGTCTTTTATACCCCTTGGAGGTACCAAACGTGGACAAAAGAAAGTTCAGGGGTGGCTACGTAAATTAATAAGGGGTTGTTTTGAAACTTTTAATAATCTTATATAATTAACACTTGCGGGTCCCATTTGACGTAGCAAACGACCGATTAAAATATACGGAGTTGCCATTCGTCCGAAATAACTTTTCGATAAAAAGCAGTATTCATATGTATAGTTTTCTCGAATTTAAATTAATTAATAAATCAAATTAATTTAAGAGTTTAAAGTCGCGCAAGCTCATTTATTTCAGTAGTTTTAGCGTTTCACGAGATATCCGCTAGTTTTTAAGCTCAATTAGGGTTGGGAAAGTTCGAAAGCAATGCCTTGAGAATAATGAATATAACTTATTATTAACATCGGTCGAAAAATTTGGTTTGTTGTTTGAATGGAGATAATTCCATAACGAGAAATGTATATACGTATACATTATAAAACGAGTTAGATTGTGTATCGTTGTATAAAATGCGACACAATGAGAGTAGAAAAGAGTTGGAAGTTAAAACATGAACTTCCTCGAAGTTTCGGTATTTTATTTACGTTTTAAAACATGAATTGGAATATTTCATTACGTTGGAAGCGGTTAACGTGTAAAATATGTTTTTGAGTGTGTTTTTATAAAGAAATATAAAACATCAATATTGATTCTAAAATGTGTTTATTAGACTAATACCATACTTTCTATTGGTCGGTTAGATGCGAGCTCGTGTTTTTAATAAAGTGAGATAACTTCTCGAAACAATAGATTAAGCTTATGTATTCTTAAATTTTAACTTGGACAATAATAAATTCCACATTTATTTTACAGACACTTAGTGGACAAGTATCATGTGTGCGGGGTCAGGTTCTTAAGGAAACAAGGTGACCTCTTGTTTTTACATTTAAATATTAATAACTGTCAGAAAAATAACCGATTTGAATTTTCTAACGTAATAAATATTATTATAAAAATCCGAAATTTTACGGGTTGTTATAGTCTACCCGCCTTACAGGAGATCCGTCCCGGATCTCAGTTTACGTTACCCGATAGGGTGTCGGAAACAAGGTGATGGTATTTGGAACAAGTTTTGAATGTTCCCTAGGTTGTCCTAGGGTTTCCTCTTCGGGTATGGGTACCTAGGTGTTGTGCCAGGAGCACATCCTCTATCTGAGGAGTCATGATTTTCTGGGATAGGTTCTTTGGGTGAAGGTTCAAAGTTTTGATGTTACGAGGTTTCACTATTTTGTTAGTGTGAGTTCCTTTAACTTCTCATGGTTTTATCAAAACGTACCTTTTATTTATTTATTTTTTATTTTTTTTATTTTATTTATTTATTTATTTATTTTTGGTGTTTAATGGTTCTAAAGTGTATGGGTTGATTCTTAAGGTTCGCTATAGGTTTGTGTGCTTTCTTCTTTAAAGAGTGAAAAAAAACATTTGTTTTCGAATTTTTCTTTCGAGTAAATGTTTGCACAAATTTTGACTAAGACCAGATTTCAAAATCGATAGTTGTGTAAAAATGACACATTTTCACAAGATTGTAAAATTGGTTCTCAATTATGGGGTGTATAGGGAAGTTTTGTGAAACTTTTAGTGTTTCAGCATTTTGTCTCATTTTAACGAGGGATTTGGAAAGTATTATTGTTGGATTTTTAAAGAGGAATCCTCAATTTTGGAGAATATATTGCAGTAAGGATGTGTAGCATGGTATAACGTTTACCCATAGTTACGAGTAGGGTTTAGTTGTCTAAGTTGGGTAAGTTTAAGGATTTAATTGTTGATGAACCTCATGGTTTACCTAGGGTTTTAGGCAGAGGTGTAGGATACATCCTAAGGTCAGGCTTAGCTATCAAGGAGGACATTGATCATTTTTGTTTATGGGGTATTAACTTAAAACACATTTCGAGGAAATAAGTAACCAATAGAGTGGTTCTGAATAACTTTCAAAGTATTAAGGAACACTTTATTTTGGTAAGGTATGGGTAGAATTGTAGTTTATTTTATGGTAAAATGGTAATGTGGTAATTTGGTTTGTAGAATGATTCATGAAGTGATTCATGATGTATTCTGATTATAATAGTTTGAGGGATAATCGGAAATAGTTTGTAAGGCAACTCTTTTGTTTGTAGTAGGGTAATCAGGTAAGCACGGTTATTCTTAAGAGGTGGGTGGAGTTTCTAGGTATCGAATTTTCAATGGTGAAATTTTCAAGTTTTGCGGGATTATGGGTCATTTACTGTGTCTTTCTACATTTTGCCAAAGGTTTATTGTTCTTTTGTTGCCTATTCCCATTAGAGAATTTTTCTCATAGGTGCTATTGAAAGGTTGCTCCTAAAATGGTTTGATTTGTTCATGTGGTGTAAGGTGTGGGGTAGGAGTGACTATAACATAACCCGATTGTGATATGAAATTATAAAGTTTATGATTAAGAAGTAGTATGACGCCAGTGAGGGGCTTATGATTAAGGAATATTGTGACGCCAGTGAGTGGCTTGTGATTAGGGAATGTCAGTGAGTGACTTACGTTTAGGAAATGCCAGTGAGTGGTTTATGTTTAGGAAATGCCAGTTAGTGGTTTATGATTAGGGTATGCCGGTGAGTGGCTTGTGATTAGGGTATGCCGATGAGTGGCTTGTGATTAGGGTATGCCGATGAGTGGCTTGTGATTAGGGTATGCCGATGAGTGGCTTGTGTTTAAAGGATGGTGTGACGCCAGTGTGTGGCTTCAGGGTAACCGTCAATGTGTGGTTTATTGAAATGTTACATGTTTATCAAAATATTATCATCTTCTCTCTGGACATACAGCTATTATAACTATCCTAAGTACTGCAAAATTCACCTCTGAGTCGGACATAGGTGATCAGGCTATGTCCCATTGTCCCTGGTTGAATATAGGTGATCAGTCTATATTCACCCGAGGTTCAATGAATTTTGAAATACTTAGCTTAGTTACGCTAGTAATATGTGACAATACTTTTAAAGGTTGTCTTGAAGGATTAGAACAATTATTCTCTTTGTGTGAGGGAAAGGTGTAGTGTTGTGATACGTAAATATACTTATAGGGAAGATAATTGTAACCTATAATGAAATTAGGTGAGGAGTGATAAAACATGTATCTTATCAAGTATGATCTCAACCGGATCATAAGTGAGGCATCACTTGGCGTGCACGCATTGTCGGTCATAGGGTTAAGTTTTTGTAAAAGTGGTTATAGTCTAGGTTTTAAAAATACCCAGTTCTCTATAACCTAGGCTCTGATGCCAATCTGTAACACCCCCAAAAATGGCTTAGCGGAAGCATACAAGTATTTGGGGTGCTACTAAATTGGTAACACAACATAAGCATAGAACAATTGGTTTTTCATAAATAAACTTTTATTCATTTTTAAAAACAATGTTTACATTATTGATTAGTGCGGAAAATGGCCCATTATAAATGAGTGGTCCCAATACATAAATCAGAGTCATCTATGACCATGCCATGCCTTTGCCTTGCGCCTCCAAAGATAAGCTATCACTTCAAAACCTGAAGATAAATGCTAAAAGGGGTCACTTACTGGTGAGTTCATAGGTTTATTTAAAAGGAATTTCAGATACAGTCTCAAATTTGGTTTTGATGATCATTACGTCTTGCATAATGTCATAAAGTTTATGGTTTCAATTCATAACAGGATTTCATAAAAGAGATTTCATTAGTGGACCATTAGTAGAGTATATGTACATTACAACGAATATAATGTCATATATTGAATCTATTACGCTAGCACTAAGTTCATGCAACCGAAACTACGACAGTTCTTGTATGCAAAAAGAAGTCATACAAATCTGAGAGCCCATGGCGAGTGTTTATCCCAATACACTCGGTCCCGACATGCTATATGTTTCGCCTTGACCCAAGCGGGGTCAACCGAACAGAGGAGTCACCCTCAATAGATCTATTTATAACATTCGCGCTTCCCAGCAGAAATTGACGGTTCATGAAAAAGGGCAATTTAGGATTTAAGACCTTAGGCTAAGCTGCGTAATATTCTAGGTCAAACATTTTGGTATGCTCTATAAAACATCTATGTATGATGAAGACTTTAAACATGTAAAAGCATAGTATGCATGGAATGCACAAGTAAAATGATTTAAGTAAAATGAGCATGTATCTTCCCCCAAAACAAGTATAAAGCAGTTAAAAGTAGGGGCTATGAAACTCACCTTGGCAATGTGCAATATGAAGTCTAAAGGAAATTAAATCAAGGAGTGATAGTGCACGGCTCCGACACGCAACCTAGATAAGTATGGTGTGGTTTTTAGTCTAAGTCTTGTATTCAATAACAACGTTTGTAAGTTTACAAGTATTTATGTTTTTGAAATGCTTGAAGTTCAAAAGCAAAAGTATTTGGATCTTTAAAATGCTTGGAGTTAAGAACAAATATTAATATTTGTTCTATAACATTTTATGTAAAGTTCCATAAATTATTTTGATTGTCGATAATGATCGAAAAGTGTAGTTCGAAGATGATTCACGTCTTGGCTCTTGGAAAAGATGGAGGAATAATGTATACGAAACTTTCGTATAAGAGTTGAATCGTTTAGTGACTCAATTATTCTCACGCCAAATAAGGAATAGATGATCGACACGAGAAAAGTACTTGGCAGTACTCGAAGTAGAAGGAATGACAAAAGAAGTCAAAGATATAGCGACAAAGACAAACATCGATGGAGAAAGTCAATTATGCGTTTGGTGTTTACCCCATGTTCCCAAATAGTTTGATAAAACACACATGTTTTATGGATAAAGGTAAGTTTGGATTAATAATTCAAACTTCAAGAGTTGTACGATATTTCAATACATTGTTCATCATTTGATGAATTTAAAATAAACGAGTTATTGAGAATAAAGTTTAAGTGTAGAAATTTTATAAAATTTCGTCATGACCTCTTCATTTATAGAACGTTCCCAAGTCATTTCGACTTACTAAAACTCATGTTGCAAAACAATATTTCTCCACAAGTTTATATTTTACAAGCCGTTATAGTTGAATAAGTGTTTATTGCATATTTTAGGTTTGTTACGAGTCTAATATATTAAATTCTTTATGAGTCTAATATATTGTACCGTCTCAAGTCCAAAATGTTCAATAAGGCTCATACAACTACAAACGTTTGTCCGAAATAATCTAAATCCAATTTTTAATAATTTACGTCCAATAACGTCCAAATCCAATGATCAAATCCAAGCATAGGCTTTAATGAATATTTCCAAGTCCAAAATATTTAATCCATTAAGTATTTGTTTTGTCCAATTATCCAAATCAAAAACAAATCCCATATCAATCCCGAGTAGTGATCCAATAAGTATCCGAAACGTCATTGACTAAAATAAGGATAATAAGTTACGTTATGAAAATAGAATATCCGAAAAGTACAAGGCATATTAAAACAATACTTTTCGACATAACGATATGCCCAATTTGAGGTTATCTAAACCGTGCGGTTTACGAAATTATTTCGTTTTGGCCAACAAATATAACCAAGTCCCCACGACACTTCGTGTGTCGTGGTACCAAAACAACACTGCCGCGAGTGTCGTTAACTCAATGTTTTCACAACAAATTACCAAAGTCAATCTAATACTCCAACATCAATAATATTTATTCAAAAATTTCTTACGAGACCTCGACCTCGGCTAAGTGCCTTGGTTAACCAAACTAGCGGTCGCGACTCATCATGAGTCACGTTTCATACCAACGACACCTTTAACAATTTCCACGACCAAGAATAATTACCACAAACCAAGTCCAAACCCATGACTAAACGATAACTACCATAAAACAATATAAACCAAATCATCACCATGCCGTGACTCCCTTGAGTCACGGCTCAACCTATGAGCCTCCAAATTAATTACCATGGCTCGCACAACATGGGGACATCAAGACCGTGACTCCCATGAGTCACGGTTCAACCTGTTAGACCTACATACAAATCGGCCAAACTGAAAATTTACCCAAGTCCGCTTCAGACTCAAAATCAATAACAACAAGCACGAACATAAGCTTTAATACACAATAAAAACACGGATTAAGCATGGAACGGGTCCGAGTCAACTCAACTCGTGAGTTAAATCGGGCGAGTCAACTGACTCGGAGCGAGTCACGGTGAGTCGCGAGCCAAGAATAAAGATCCACCACGTTTTAGTTAAAAACATTACGTTTTTGTAGGGCTGTAAACGAACTGAACGTTCAGCGAACCGTTCACCAATCGTTCGGCGGGAAAATCGTTTATGTTCGTTTATTTAATAAATGAACGAACATGAACAAGACTTTTGGTCCGTTTACTTAAATAAACGAACGTGAACAAACGCTTTGTTCGTTTATTTGCGTCCGTGAACGTTCGATTATTTCGTTCGATTATATTCGTCCGATTACGTTCGATTATGTTCGTCCGATTATGTTCGTCCAATTACGTTCAAAGCTCCCTAACAATAATATATTAATATAGTACTTAAATATAAAATACTTATCAATTTATTTTAAATAATACATATAAATTTGATGAAACTTGAAAGTACCACCATAACAATGAGCGGGAATTTTGGCGCCACTAATTGTTCTTGTACAAGTAAAAAGTATTTTTTTTAATATAAGATATACCATAACTTAAGACTCTCATCTATACCACAAAGTTCCACCTTATCTTGTTAAGATATTTATTAACCATACTGATAACTATTAACTAACTCTACGGCTGATATTGTGGTTTTATAAGGTAAGGTTGAACAAAGTCATTTTGTTATCTTAAATCACCTTTCAAGTTACTTCTACTTTCTAGTCATAAATTTGTTCCAATTTAATATAAAAGATCTTACGTGATGGACTTGCTGATAAAAGTAAACTAAGTTGGGATAATCTTCTTCAACCATGGCGATTAGAATACTCTTTCACACTTGAGATCCAGCTAAGCAAATTGAGTAATTACAAGACGCACTTGATGACGTAGGCTACTGGTGATTCATGTTTTTGATATGTAAGATTTCACATGTCATTTTCTACTTTAGTCTGTGTAAGATAAAAGTTTGATTCTTACTTATTTTAGTTGTTGTAAGATAACATATGGTTTACTCTTTGTATACCTTTCAGTTGTTTGTATATGTTATTCCAATATTTGCGTGACCTTGATAATCTATATTGACTGATTTTTTTATGCAAGCCAACTGTTTGATGAAATATCTCAACAAACAAAACTACTACAAACTGAATAAAGTAGAAAATATTTGTATGCGTAGATTCCGTTAGTAGCTCGTAAGTTAGATACATGGATTCTTTTTGGTTATTGATTAGAAATTTGGGATTGCGTTTGCATAACGGATTATGCATTTGCTAAACGGCGTTTTGTTTTTAAGGAACCACAAATAGTTTACTTGGTACTCATTTTTCAAACTGAATAAAGTAGATATTTATTGTTATAGATGCTAAGATGCGGCCATTGTTCATTGTAGATGGCTGGATCTGAATCAAGTGAAGGCACTCCAATAATGGAAAGAGTTCCTAATATTATTAATCTAGAAGCTAGTAATTCAGAAGAAGGTGTTGCAGCAGCAGCCGCTGCACAACAAGCAAATGTAGCTGATACCGAAGAACATACACCATTCAGGAAAAGAAAAAGGAGAAAGACTTCAGAAGTTTGGCCACATTTTAATGAAATCAAGTTGAGTAATGGAACCGAGATGAATGAGTGCAAACATTGCCGTGAAAAAATAAAGAAGACTAAAGATAGCTCCACCACTCCGTTACACAGGCACATTGAAATTTGTCCGAATCTAAAAGCTTTCAACAAAGGACAACTAAACTTAAATGTTGTGCACGGAAAATCGGGTTCTTCATCAATGGTGCAAAACTGGAAGTTTGACAATGCTAGGATAAGAGAGATTGTTTCCCATATGATCATGGTTCATGAATTGCCTTTCAATTTAGTTGAATATGACTTGTTTACTATTCTTATGAAGGAAGCTAACCCGGCATTTAACAAGATCTCACGTGCAGCAACTAGACAAGATTGCATTTCCAGTTATAAAATTGGAAGGAAACGAATTGAAATTGTTAAATTACAACCGTGTGAGCATTACAACTGATATGTGGACATCGAATCAAAATATCCATTATATGGTAGTCACTTGCCACTTTGTAGACTCTGATTTTAAGTTAAACAAGTGCATACTTAGTTTTGTTGATGTTCCTCCTCCATATTCTGGTATTGGCATCTATGATTGTCTATTCAAATGTCTAAAAGAGTGGAATATCGAGACGAAGGTGGCTACTTTGACAGTTGACAATGCAAAAACCAATGATGTAGTAGCTAAGAAGTTAAGAGAAAATTTAAATCTACAAGGAAAACTAGCTATTGGTGGAAAGTTGTTTCATGTGCGGTGTTGTGCTCATATTCTCAACTTGTTAGTTCAAGACGGCCTCTCAGAAATTGAAGATATAATTCATAATGTTCGTGCGAGTGTAAAACATGTGGGTGCATCTCCGGGTCGTTTGCATGTATTTAGTGAACTTTCCAAGCAACTATTAGTCTCAAAAAAACATCTGATTTTAGATGTTAGCACTCGCTGGAATGCTACATATGCTATGTTGTCTATGGCATTGGAGTTCAAAGAAGTTTTTGTGAATTATGCTGACCGAGAACCTACATACACCACTTTGCCAAGTGAGGAAGACTGGGAAAAAGTTGAAGAGGTTTGCTCATTCTTGGAACTTTTCAACGAGGCTACAAAGATAATTTCAGGTATCTCTTTTAAGTATCTATTTTATTACAAGTCTTTTTTTCACGAACGACTAAATAATTCATGCTATTATCTTATAGGGTCCGAGTATCCTACGTCCAATTTATTTCTTAGTGAGTTGTATGGGATTAAAGAAGAATTGGACGGAGTATTTTTGGATGCCAGTGATTGCATGAAAGACATGGCTATTGAGATGAAAAAGAAATTTGACAAGTATTGGGGTAGCTCTAATTTGCTAATTTCAATTGGAGCTATTTTAGATCCTAGATACAAGATGGAATTGATTGATTTCTCTTTTAAGGCCATATATTCCGTGGATGAGGTTATTATTCAGAAGAAAATTGTTCGAGACACTTTAGATGATTTATATAATGAGTATGTTGAGGCTCATAAAGCAGGCAATGTTGTTTCGGATGTAAATCTTGGGAGTCAAAGTGGTGTGGCTAAGAGTAGTCTAAGCTCAACATCTAAGTCGGGTAAACGTATCAAAACGGGCACAGCCAAGTATGATCAACATATCAGAAGTGAGGGCACGACTATAAGTGAGAAGTCAGAGATTGATACTTATTTGGAAGAAGAAGTGTACATTGGTGAGCCAGGTGTATACTTTGATGCATTAGGCTGGTGGAAGGAGAAAAGTTCTAAGTTTAAAATTATATCCAAAATGGCTGCTGAGATATTGGCAATACCACTCACCACTGTTGCTTCGGAATCTGCTTTTAGTGCCGGTGGGAGGATTATTGATCCACATCGTTCTTCTTTAGGAACTAACATTGTAGACATGCTTATTTGTGGAGCTGATTGGTATCGTCACTATTATGGGCTGCAAAAAAAGAAAACCAAGGTACCCTTTTATCATTCAAATTGTAATAATTTTTTCTTACAATGGTGGAATAATCCAATATCTCTTTTTGCTTCATGTAGGAACAAGTGGATTTCGTAAATATCGAGCTTCCTTGAGTAATGACAACCTGATCACGACTTTTGGATGACTTCTAAGCCTCTTCTTTTGGACACAACTTTTGAACATCTTTTTCATACAACTTTTGGGTGACTTCTAATACCTCTACTTTGACGACGTTCAAAAAGAATTATATAGAAGTTGTTATGTATATATTAACTAAGATAATGATGTTGTTTAGATGTCTTTATGTAACATCAGCTAGGACGAATGATGTTATTAAGACCATATTTTGGGATAATGATGTAAGTATATATTATATGTAATATAACTTGATCATATGGATCGTTTAAAGTAACAACTTTACTTCTACGTTCGTTTATGTCCGTTTACGTTTATTTATGATCATTTATGTCCGTTTATGTGTATTTATGTTCGTTTACGTTCGTTTAATTTATTAATGAACGAACATAAACGAACATGAACAAGTTCAAATCTAAATGAACGAACATGAACAAGAATTTTGGTCCGATTACACGTTCGTGTTCGTTTATTTGTCCGGCTAAAATTAAATGAACGAACACGAACATACCTCCGTCCGTGTCCGTCCGGTTCGTTTACAGCCCTACGTTTTTGTTTAGGTTTTGTATTAAAAACGTTTTTATTAATTAAAACCGCTTAGGGTTTTAATAAAAATGATGATTAGGAAAGATTAAGGGCGCGTGGCCTTACCAAACGGGAGGAGAAGAGGAGGAGGGTGATGGCTGAGCGGCGGCAGGAGATGGTGAGCGGCGGTGGTACTACCAAACAACTCGAATGAGTTCCTTTAACACCCAAACGTTCCAGAAATGACCCTTGTGTCTTGATCTATGCGTTGGAACAAGAAAATGGTTGGCCGGAATTTTGGCCGGAACCGGCGACGGCGCCGGAAAAGTTTTCTGGTGGTGGTGATGTTATTAATGAAAGAGAACCCTAGTTTTGGGTCTTTTATACCCCTTGGAGGGACCAAACGTGGACAAAAGAAAGTTCAGGGGTGGCTACGTAAATTAATAAGGGGTTGTTTTGAAACTTTTAATAATCTTATATAATTAACACTTGCGGGTCCCATTTGACGTAGCAAACGACCGATTAAAAATACGGGAGTTGCGCCATTGCGTCCGAAATAACTTTTCTGATAAAAACGAGTATTCATATGTATAGTTTTCTCGAATTTAAATTAATTAATAAATCAAATTAATTTAAGAGTTTAAAGTCGCGCAGGCTCATTTATTTCGTAGTTTTCGCGTTTCACGAGATATCCGCTAGTTTTTAAGCTCAATTAGGGTTGGGAAAGTTCGAAAGCAATGCCTTGAGAATAATGAATATAACTTATTATTAACATCAGTCTGAAAAATTTCGGTTTGTTGTTTGAATGGAGATAATTCCATAACGAGAAATGTATATACGTAATACGTATAAAACGAGTTAGATTGTGTATCGTTGTATAAAATGCGACACAATGAGAGTAGAAAAGAGTTGGAAGTTAAAACATGAACTTCCTCGAAGTTTCGGTATTTTATTTACGTTTTAAAACGTGAATTGGAATATTTCGGTTACACGTTGGAAACGGTTAACGTGTAAAATATGTTTTCGAGTGTGTTTTATAAAAGAAATATAAAAACATCAATATTGATTAAAAAATGTGTTTATTAGACTAATACCATACTTTCTATTGGTCGGTTCGTGCGCGAGCTCGTGTTTTTAATAAAGTGAGATAACTTCTCGAAACAATGGATTAAGCTTATGTATGCTTAAATTTTAACTTGGACAATAATAAATTCCACATTTATTTTACAGATACTTAGTGGACAAGTATCATGTGTGCGGGGTCAGGTTCTTAAGGAAACAAGGTGACCTCTTGTTTTTACATTTAAATATTAATAACTGTCAGAAAAATAACCGATTTGAATTTTCTAACGTAATAAATATTATTATAAAAATCCGAAATTTTACGGGTTGTTATAATATCCCAGCTACGGAACTCTATCGTAATTTCAGGAAATTTCCTTGCAGATGATTACGAAGTCATGTGTGCATGGGTGTTAGAAATTGATGGTGGTATTGTATCATCGTGTACAGTGCTATTCACCATCTCATTCCCAATTGAGCATGTGGTAAAATTAGTTGGATTTACCAAGGATGATGAACCAACTGTTGAAGCTAAGAGGAACCAACAGATAGCTCACTCGCTACAAGTGTACGAGCGAGGCTCTAAATTGTTTCAAAACATGGGTATTGAAGCAAATGTTGGTTCATTTTTCATTGGCCCATATAAAGAATCACTAATTCTTCTTAATGAACCAAATAATACCATTGTGGTTTAGTTTGTGTCTTTAACGTTATCAATGTATGTATTTTAAGTTTCTACATCTGTACTATTTTTTTAACTATTTAAATGCAAGTTGTTTCTGTTTTTTTAACTATTTAATGTTCTACATAGAGTTAATATGAATGTAATATTGTGTCTCATAGTGTGTGAAATGATCCACAAAATTAATTACAAAATTGATACGTCTATGTTGTAAATATTAATTTTAGATAGTTGGATTGCTTTCTACTTGAACCGAGACTTGAAAGGATTATAACAAAGTTAACACAACATGCAATAGAGTAAATGGTCAACTTTATTTAGACGATTTGAAAACATAAAAATTAGAACTCACATTTTTAGCAATGTGATTTTTAGCAACATGATTCTAATTTCTATATTGCTCTATAATAGTTAATGAATTCTTGCTTCTCATCAATGCTTCTCAATAATTCTTCTCGTTTTGCCCTTAAGTTGTTTGCGGTACGTATATCCGCTTCTTGAGTCATCAGAAGAGTATGTAAACCGTAGCTATTAAGGCTCATTATTGGCATAGAATGGACCATCCTTATTTCTGCTTCAGCGCTACGAAGTTGCTCATTATAACGAGTCAACTGGATCAGTAAGTTATTTACAAGTGTGATCTCAGCTTCTAACTCGATTTGTAGTCTTCTAATAATTGTTTGACGCAGTTCATTTGCAGAATTAGCCATACTTTTTGAACTAGAAAGTATTTGAGTGTGTATGAGGTAGTGTGTAATGTAACTTATAAGGGGTATATATACAACAATCTAGTGGTAGCACGTGTTGATAAGACATTTATTATTTTTTTTACCAAATGGCATAATTTGTGTAAAATTATAAGTAGGTACAACAATATTGATAATGCAGTTATTTTTTACCACATGGTCAGTGAGTCACAATTTCAGCTTTATTCAGTTCATATTCTGTATACTGACATTGATTTGACAATTCCATGACATTAATGTGTATGTGTAATTTATTACGCGAAATATGACAAAGATTTGACAGTTCATATTTTTTACAGTGACATTGATTTGACAATTCCATGACATTAACGTGTACGTGTAATTTATTACGCGAAATGATAAGGTTTTAAAAGGTACCTTTTTTAGGGGTCGTTTAAGCCCTTATTTGATCACTTTTGTATCCGTTATTACTTAATATCGTTCCTTTTCACTTTTTAGGTCTCTTGAAGGCAAATTGCTGTAATGGCACTTATTTGGACGAAAAGGCGCGAATATACGAAGAAAATGGCCAAAGTCAGAATCGAGACACTCAAAGCTGCTGAAAACATAAGGTGACGGCGTCACTGCTTATCTGCGACGCCGTCGGAGGATTTTGTGACGGACAGAAGCCAAAACTCCTATTTTCAAGTGACGACGTCAAGTTATAAAAGAGTAGGCCGTCGCAACTCAAACGGCCTAGATGCAATCCGCACGGCGTCGAAGAGGACGGCGTCACAAGCACAAGGTGACGGCGTCGCAAGTCTAACGTGGCCAAGACGAAACCCTAATGACGGCGACACGCGGCGTCACAAAACATAAGGTGACGCCGTCGCATGTGTAATCTTATATATAGAATCCGAATTTTTCAGTATTTGTGTGTAGTCTTTTGGAGTAAAAACCTAAACCGAACCAAGGCTGTCTTGTACAGTATTTTAGGGTTCCAAACACTATCTTACACCAAGATAAGTGTTTTACTTCATTAATACAATTATGTCTTTGATTATTTGTGTGTATGCTTGCATGTTCTCCATGTCCGGCTAATTTACTTTTGTGTTTGCTTAGGGAATATGAAACTTAATAATTGAATATTGATTGGTTGTCTCTTATCTTAGTTTGTTAATGATCTAGTAATGCGATAGGTCATTCGTTGTGTACTTAATGCTTGATTAAATCTTTGTGAACCTTAGAATATAACTCCGTGAGTAGTTGTAAGCTAAACCATCCAAAGAGTGCCTTAGAGTAAGAGTTTATTATCCCTAGTGGGTTTTGTAGACGAGACCCTTTGGTAAGTTCAAAGAGTTAGGGAGAAACGCATACCCTACAACCTTAGACACACAACGCAACTAAGAATAAGGACGTGACAATTCAACCACCAATATGAGATAATTAAGGAGTAGTAAAACCTAAGTAAACACATCTTTAAACTATCATACGAGCACACAATAATTAGACATAGACTACATACACCTTAGACTAGATAATTAGATAAGTAGAGTAATCGGTAGAAATACCAACCCCCAAATCCAAACCCCGAGATTCGTACCTTTCAATTTCCTAAAAAAACATAAAAAGATAAAAAATAATCTTCCTCAACCCCAACCTTAGCGTAGTAACTTCTCACTAGCATTCCTATTCCCCTAGAGAATGATATCAATACCCGTGGCTTACCCTAATACTACACTACAACGATTAGGTTCACTGCCTAGGGTGTTGAAAAACTTGCTCGACGAAAAGGAAGTTCCTTTGACCCCGAACGACGCGTGTAGCGTTATCACGAAATATGACAAAGATTTGACAGTTCTTATTCTGTATACTGACATTGATTTGACAATTCTATGACATTAAGGTGTACACGTTATATTTTACGCGAAATATGACAAGAATATTTTCTTTATCCCGACATGATTTGACAACTCCATTAAAATTTACCTATAAAACCTCATTTACTTCCATTTTTCTAAACACATACCAACATTGTTGACATTTCTACTCTCTACAAAGAAGGTTACTCTCCACAATATGTCCCAACAAAACAAAACCGGATACACCAAATGATACAAAAATTCACCATTCGTTCCACCATCCCAAGGAAGGGACAAAACATATGCACCCCAACATAACGTTGAGGGTTCTTCAATCTCTTCAAACAACCCAACTAGGATAATACCCGGTCCTGCTGGTATTCTTCAAGCGGCTATTCTCCGCAAAAATTCAGACATTAGGGAATGTGGCCCCGAATATTGTGTAGTGCCAACACAAGAGTATGTAAGGAAAATAAATGAGGATGTCAAGGAGGATGATCATTTTACGCGTGGTCCATGGCTAAGCGCGATTCATAAGCTGCTTAATGATGAAGATGTCATCGTAACTGGTTGTCTTGGTGATATAAAATAGTATTGTGTGAAAGGTAAACTTGAACTTGTTGTAGCTGTAATCAAGACTTGTACACCTAACGCGCTTGGTGAGCTAACAGTGACACTAAAAGATCCAACAGGGACAATGTCTGGTACAATTCATCACAAAGTCCTTACAAAAGAGGCAGGTTACAAAAACTCTATCAAAGTCGGAGCTGTGTTGGTACTTCGTAATGTTTCGGTGTTTACCCCAAAATCAACACCCCTTCTCTTAACATTACATTGAGGAAAATGGTTGCGGTTTTCGACAAGGATACCGTTTTTATTGGATGAATATTTTGATACGCGTACAACGCGCGTTCGAGGTCAAAGGAAACTTCATTTTCTTCGAGCAAGTTTTTCAACCACCTAGGCAGTGAACCTAATCGTTGTAGTGTAGTATTAGGGTAAGCCTCGGGGATTGATATCGTTCTCTAGGGGAATATGAATGCTAGTGAAAAGTTACTACGCTAAGTTTGGGGTTGAGAAAGATTATTTTTTATATTTTTATATTTTTTATAAAGCTAAGGGTAAAATCTCGGGGTTTGGATTTGGGGGTTGGTACTTCTACCGATTACTCTACTATCTAATTATCTAATCTAATGGGTAGTCTATGTCTATTGATGTGTGCTCGTATGATGATAAAAAATGTGTTTACCTAGATACTATTACTCCCTAGTTATCTTTTATTGATGGTTGAATTGTCACGTCCTTATTTTTAACGCGTTGTGTTTTCTAAGGTCGTAGGGTGTGCTTTTATCCCTAACTCTTTGAAGCTACCTTAAGGTTAATGACTACGAAATCTCTAGGATTCAAAAACTTAACACTAAGGTTATCTTTGGATGTTTAGCCTACAATTCCACTAGTAATTATAAACTAATTGTTAATACAAATAAGCCGTAAAAACGTTTATTTATATTTTACGATCTTATAATGTTTTGTCGATAACAAACGTAAAATCATTTTAACGAAACAAATAAAATACGTAAATGGTTTGAACTAATAGTTTCTAACATATTCACATTTTCACATAAAACACTAAAACAAGTATAAGTGATTTTATGATTTAGTAATACATATGTACAACAACTAGTGTTTACATATTTGGATAAAATATACACATAACTAGTATGTATTATATTGGGTAATATAAATGGGTAAAAACTTAAGTATCACAATCCATTGGGCAAATACATTGAATGTAGTTTGGTACAACCCAAAGCCCATAACCCATGGATCTTGACCCATAACCCATTGCATGACATCATGCTTATATCATACATGGATAATATCCATAACCCATGGATCAACCCATACCCAAGTGACTAAGTGCATTGCACTCAAAG
Organism: Chrysanthemum makinoi; assembly: GCA_910596185.1. Lineage (NCBI taxonomy): Eukaryota > Viridiplantae > Streptophyta > Magnoliopsida > Asterales > Asteraceae > Chrysanthemum > Chrysanthemum makinoi. The sequence continues at coordinate 40,819,794 of OU343222.1, read as the reverse complement.
ATACATTGTATCTAGCCAAAGATCCATGGTTCAACCCATGACCCATGACCCATAACCAAAATACCCATGGGCAAAGAGGAGCGTTCCACGGATCCCTAGCTTTGTGCTAGCCGGATCCCTTGTGGTAGGGATCCATGGGATCCGGGGAACAGTAGGATTTTTCCTCTATAAATAGTGAGCCATTTCTTCATTATTTCTCACCCATTTCTAACACACTTTCTCCCTGAGTTAAAAACTCACTAACCTCAGATCCAAGAGATCTATGTTTGTAGTTTTGTGTTTGTGTGATCTTTTAAGTCCCTCTTAAAGGCAAGATCACCACCTTTGAAGTCGAGCAAGCTCAAGTCTATGAGTTGCCATGCTTCCTCATCATCAAGGCTACTGAAGTCTGCTTGTTGATGATTCCTTTCTTTCTTCAAAGAAGTGTAGTGTTGAAGACATTAGTGAAAGATGTCTCAAGTGTCAAGACGAAGATATTAGTGAAGGATATCTATCGTCTATAGGATAAGCACTTGTGGTAGGTGCTTAGAAGTCAAGACAAAGAAGCATTAGTGAAAGGTGCTTAGAAGTGAAGACACAAGACATTAGTGAAAGGTGTCTTGTAGATCTAGCCAAAGGTATTAGTGAAAGGTGCCTTAGATGTACATTCGATATGGTGTGCTTCGATGTACAAGATATACTAGTATTAGATCCAAGGATATTGATATCCTTGATGATGTTGTAAAGGAGTTGATCTCCTTTGGGATTAGTCGTTGGTGTAGTGTGGTAGTAGTTCCTCCATTGCAATGGAACTAGGTGCTCAGCCTAGTATCTAATAAAGGGTAGGCGACGTTGTGAAGGTGTAGTTCACCTTGGAGTGAAAGAACTAGGTACTTAGTCTAGTACCTTATAAAGGGTAGGCGACGTTGTGTAGGTGTGGTTCACCTTGGAGTGAAAGAACCCGGTGGTTAGCCTAGCACCGGAAAAAGGGTAGGCGACGTTGTGAAGGCTTATCCGCCATAAGGAGATTGGTGTAGTGATTACGAACTCTCGAGTAGGTGACTCGGGGAGTGGAGTAGGGCAAGGAAGGTGTCCTTGTAGCCGAACCACTATAAATACTCGTGTTGTGGTTTTGTGCTTCTTACTCTTATCTTTTCATTACTTACCTTTATATGCTTGTTTATCAACATCCAATACACACATCCAAATAGATTGACATAAGTCGATCTAAAGAGTTTAAAAGGAAGTTTTAATTGGCAAAACTATTCAACCCCCCCCCCCCTTCTAGTTTTCCACAATTGGCATCAGAGCTTCGTTACCAAGTTTCTTGAAGTATATTGTACTTTAAAAACTTGATATGATCCAGGGTTAATTGAAAACTACAAAGAAGGTTTTTCATAAAAACAAACACCATGTCTTTTAAAACTATATGTTTGGATGTTGATTTGATAACAATTTTCTTATTTACTTTTTCATTTAATTGCACTAATCTTCTTTGTCATGTTGATTAGTCAAAGCTCATACCCACCAAGCTGTAGGATTCGCTTGGTAACAAGAATACCTTCCTTAAGAAGGTATCTTAAACGCAAAGGAGAGGGAATTGTCTAAGTGGCATTTGTTGTGTCATTTGTAAAGACATTCCTAAGTGCGCTAGAGGTATGATTTTCTTTTTACTTTGCTTAATAATTAAGTATACCTATTTAGGTATTTATATGATTATCTTTTGTGCTTATACATGTTTTACATGAAGCTTCATTAGGAAGCCTTTTTCTCACATACGTGTTTTATTTCTCGTCTAAAGTCGTGGTATATAAAACTTATGATTTGTTTCTTTTAATCCAATAATAAAACAAAACACGAATTTCAAAAATTCCTCCTTCCCTATAAATAACCCCACCGTCGACCACTCTACCAAACCCTCACTTTTTCAAATCCTCCAATTTCAAAAACTTCATCTTCCTCCTCATTTCATCTCAACCGAAACCAAGAAGATCCATCATCAACATGGTTTACATCGCACTCGTGCTCATCGCCCTAACACTCATCGCACTTGTGTTCCCTATGATGAAGTTCACATACGGAGACATTTACTTTGTGTTGTTAATCTATATTGGGGTTATATACCCAATCCTTTGTATCATCCTTAGTATTGAAATGCAATATTATTAATAATCTAGTTTATTTTGGTTATTATTATCATAATGTGTGTGTCACTTGTTTTGATGTATATGTTTTATATTCTCTCGTGATACATTAGAAGTCATGTATGCATGCTAAAAGAAAATGTAGGATAAAACATATTTTCGTGGTATAAAAACTGTAAAACCTATGTTTTTATCAAATCTGTTTCTGTTACTACAGATCCACGGATCCCGGAAGATATACTAGCCGGATCCCTTTTGTAAAAGAACCGTGGGATCCGTCCTACTGGAAAACAGTTTTCATGCAAGATTAAAAACCACTATCTTTCTAAATGTAATAATACACTAGAAAGTCAAAACCTTGAGTGAGTTAAAGTGTTAAATACCATTGTTAATAAAAATCTAGTAAAAACATTAGATAATCATAGGTTGAACACAAACATCTCTTTTTATTAACTTATCATTTCTATAGGTTCAACTATGACGCATGAATATGAGTTTGATTTTTCACTCACTAGCGTCTACACTCCGAACATCTCTCTCGAACCCAACACACCTGGCAATCATGTCCGTGGGTTCAATAATCTCGAAAACCGTCACTTCCACGAAGGACGTATTGTAGACACCTCTCTAGAATGTCTTCTGAGCCATAGGACTAGAATGTCTTCTTGAAATCAACGAGAAGATATGTCCAAGGTTCATAATTGAATTCTTCCGTCAAGTCGAACTCGTTCGTAACGAGGATCGCTCTCTATCTCTTTGGTTTTATATCAAAAACCAAAAGTTCACTCTAACCCTTGGGCATTTTGCTCACATCCTCCGGATTCCAAATCATGGACAATGTGCATTCACGGAAGATTGGTCTCTTGATTCTCTTTTCAACTTTCGTGAAGAAAATAGTCCATATTGTTCACACATACCCTCTCCGGAAGATTTAAATCGCATGATATGCAAACCTCGACCATATTACTCCGATCCAAACATTATCTTTACAAGGGATATCCGAGAAGAGTACAATCCTCTTGCACTCATCCTACGTGAAAATTTTTGGAGCCTTAGGGGAAATCGAGAAATTCTTCCCGCTTGTTTTGCTCACATGTTGTACTGTTTGCTAACACAACAACCATACAATCTCGCCTACTTTTTCGCAAGGAGAATTGCAAATCTTCAAGGCTCCAAGAATAAACTCATCCCTTACGGAATGTTCTTGACACGCCTCTATCATAATGTTATGCACTTCCATCCTCAATTTCAAAGCCCGTTGTACGTACTTGTGAACAAGATGATGGAACCGCTAAACATATCTCTCATGAAAACCTTCTTCATTCTTGATTCCACCAACACTCATCTATCACATAATGATCCTCCTAGCGAAAACACTCAAGGAACCTAGTAGTATTCCAAAATATGATCAATTCTCTTGTACTCGTGCTTTATCAATGAAATCCAATCTCTTTCATGAAATAAAACATCTTACATTTGATATCTTAGTATTAGAACTCTTTTTAGACTATCCTTGAGATATAATGCATTGTCAAGATCATTGCATACCTTTAGTAAAGGTCCTGCTGAGCAGATGGGCGGATCCCAAAGATTATGCTAGACGGATCCCTACACTTAGGGAACCGTGGGATCCGGCAAACAGAAAATGCAATTGCAAGCATCATATTTCAAACATATCCTTAGAACACCTCACACTAAGCTAAACATAGTGTCTTAAGGCAAATTAAGTCCTTATCAAGATAGGTTGATCCTTCCTACTCACACATAACTCACCTAGATCACACTCTAAGACGCTTGTAGATCCACCGTTTCATTTTTAATCCATTACTCTTCCGCTCTCAAACTCACACTTCATTTTTTACTTGATTCCTCACATTTAGCCTTAGAAATATTTTGATTATGGCAAAATTGATCATAAATCATCCTTACCTCAAAATTGATCAAAGTTGATCAAATTCTAGTTTTTCCCATCTCAAAGCTTCTAGGATATTTTCCAAAACACTATCCTAAGTCACAACCTGATCTCTAGGATCATTTAAGCTTCAATTGACACTCTCATCTTTAGTGTCATCCTTGCTCATCCATTGGTACTCATAAAAAGTTCCAAATCCTTTCATAAAAGACAATCATTAGCTACATCACTCATTACCTTCAAGAACTTAAGCACCCCTTCATTTAAAACACTTAGGAGGACTGAAACACTCAAGATGTTATAGGTCTTAGATCTTAGAAACATCATTTCCATTCTTTCATAGCTGCTGAGAGCCGAATCCTTAGGATTAGCCTAGACGGATCCCTCTGAGGAGGGAACCGTGGGATCCGAATGACAGTCTATGTCAAATCTTGCTAAAAAAATCATTTCAACTCATCTTCCTAACTCAAACACTCCATCTCTTCTTAAATGAGTTCCTAGATCAGTGCAAACTCTGAAGTTGACTCTTGTGCATGTTAATCATCACATTCCAATGAATCCTAGTGGCTTAAGTCTTAAATGCACTTGCCAAATCTCTTGGTTTATAAACCACTTTGTTAAGACCTCCATAGTCATCACTCTCATCCTAACTTTCAGCTCTTGCAAACCTTTTGAAATCATCTCATCATGAGGAAAACCCCAAGTAGTAACTTATCCACCAAAGAACCACCCATGAAAAAGGCGCGTGTTATACACGAAATCTCTTCAACTGAATCATCTCCGGTCAAGCCAACAAATGATAGGATCCTTCCTCATCCAATCAAACCAATTCCTAAAAGAATAGTACCCACAAAAGTACCAATGCCAAACACCACCATACCTCCTAGGCCAAACAATATTATCTCCACTAAACCATCACCATTGGTTCCTAGAGCTATTTCATTTACATCCCCACTATCATCACCACACCTCTACAATTTAGAGGACTTGCCTCCTAGACCGTCTCATCCGCTTCCGCCGACAACATTCTCCTCATTAGGAGGAATAATGGTTCAAAATCAAAGTGTTGAGTCAACACTTGCTCTGGCTTCCTTTTCGCCATTTCCATCATATAATCCCATTTGGATTATGAGAAATCATCAAAGTCAATCACCCGACCATATGGAAGTTGACACTTCTCTACCACCACCATCATTCTTGGTTGAGTCATTCTCAAATGCGCCTCCACCAATCCCTCCATCGTTTGAAGCTCCACAAGCCGCTTCACTTGATCCTTCGCATCAAGCCATTTCATTTCTTCCACCACCACTACCTAGCCATGACAAAGATTGCTATCATTGTCAACATGTTGAAAGTTTATACATGAAGTACGAGAAGACCAACGTTTCATGTTCTATCATCTCCTCGAACGTTTCGACGAGATCAAACCTAAACAAAACTTGAGCTAGAAGATTTTTATTGGTGTCCTAGCATCAAGCGATAGTTGTTTTAGAAATTCCTAGTCATGTATTTTCTTATTTTCTTAGTTTTTAGAGTCATGTATATCATAACTCTAGTTTTATTAAATGGAATTACATGCTACTTGTTATTTTTATGAGAATATGATCACTTTGTATTCATGTCTCATTTTTGTGATAACATTACTTGTTATATCACCTTTGCTGAAATTAATCAGTTAATACGGATCCCTCAGAATTGCCTAGACGGATCCCTACTAGGAGGGAACTGCGGGATCCGTGAGACAGAAAACTATTTTCTACTAACTTGGACCACATTTGCAGGAAATTGTGAATTATACTTGCTTTCTAACCTTTGTTTTGTAGTTATTCAATTCACACATGAAGACTTTGACATCCTAAAGCTAGGGGGAGCTTTATGTCAAAGCAATACATTGCAAATTACTTGCAATACTAGGTTTACATTTCGTGACATCCCCTTGCAAAATTGCAATCATCAAGGGGGAGCACATTCGTCTCTTAGATGAAATCTTTTGCAAACTTATTTGAAAACAAACTAGATTAGTATCACTTACTTGACGCCCTTACATAGGGATGGACTCGTCAAGGGGGAGTAAAGACGAGATCCTTTCCCGTTACTTGCTCTCTATTTCTTTTTACTTTTACTTCTTTCACATGTTTTTTCTTAAAAACGATGTGTTGCTTTCCTTCAAACACTTTTTGTTTCTACAAAAAGGGGGAGAAGAAAGTAAAAACTATAAATTCAAACTTTTATGAATTTTAGCTTTTCCTTCAAATAATTTTATGTTTTGTCATCAACAAAAAGGGGGAGATTGTTAATACAAATAAGCCGTAAAAACGTTTATTTATATTTTACGATCTTCTAATGTTTTGTCGATAACAAACGTAAAATCATTTTAATGAAACAAATAAAATACGTAAATGGTTTGACCTAATAGTTTCTAACATGTTCACATTTTCACATAAAACACTAAAACAAGTATACGTGATTTTATGATTTAGTAATACATATGTACAACAACTAGTGTTTACATATTTGGATAAAATATACACATAACTAGTATGTAGTATATTGGGTAATATAAATAGGTAGAAACTTAAGTATCACAATCCATTGGGCAAATACATTGAATGTAGTTTGGTACAACCCAAAGCCTATAACCCATGGATCTTGACCCATAACCCATTGCATGACATCATGCTTATATCATACATGGATAATATCCATAACCCATGGATCAACCCATACCCAAGTGACTAAGTGCATTGCACTCAAAGATACATTGTATCTAGCCAAAGATCCATGGTTCAACCCATGACCCATGACCCATAACCAAAATACCCATGGGCAAAGAGGAGCGTTCCACGGATCCCTAGCTTTGTGCTAGCCGGATCCCTTGTGGTAGGGATCCGTGGGATCCGGGGAACAATAGGATTTTTCCTCTATAAATAGTGAGCCATTTCTTCATTATTTCTCACCCCTTTCTAACACCCTTTCTCCCTGAGTTAAAAACTCACTAACCTCAGATCCAAGAGATCTATGTTTGTAGTTTTGTTTTTGTGTGATCTTTTAGGTTCCTCTTAAAGGCAAGATCATCACCTTTGAAGTCGAGCAAGCTCAAGTCCATGAGTTGCCAAAGATACATTGTATCTAGCCAAAGATCCATGGTTCAACCCATGACCCATAACCAAAATACCCATGGGCAAAGAGGAGCGTTCTACGGATCCCTAGATTTGTGCTAGCCAGATCCCTTGTGGTAGGGATCCGTGGGATCCGGGGAACAATAGGATTTTTCCTCTATAAATAGTGAGCCATTTCTTCATTATTTCTCACCCCTTTCTAACACACTTTCTAACACACTTTCTCCATGAGTTAAAAACTCACTAACCTCAGATCCAAGAGATCTATGTTTGTAGTTTTGTGTTTGTATGATCTTTTAGGTTCCTCTTAAAGGCAAAATCACCACCTTTGAAGTCGAGCAAGCTCAAGTCCATGAGTTGCCATGCTTCCTCATCATCAAGTCTACTGAAGTCTTCTTGTTGATGATTCCTTTCTTTCTTCAAAGAAGTGTAGTGTTGAAGACATTAGTGAAAGATGTCTCAAGTGTCAAGACGAAGATATTAGTGAAGGATATCTATCGTCTATAGGATAAGCACTTGTGGTAGGTGCTTAGAAGTAAAGACAAAGAAGCATTAGTGAAAGGTGCTTAGAAGTGAAGACACAAGACATTAGTGAAAGGTGTCTTGTAGATCTAGTCAAAGGCATTAGTGAAAGGTGCCTTAGATGTACATTCGATATGGTGTGTTTCAATGTACAAGATAGACTAGTATTAGATCCAAAGATATTGATATCCTTGATGATGTTGTAAAGGAGTAGATCTCCTTTGGGATTAGTCGTTGGTGTAGTGTGATAGTAGTTCCTCCATTGCAATGGAACTAGGTGCTCAGCCTAGTACCTAATAAAGGGTAGGCGACGTTGTGAAGGTGTAGTTCACCTTGGAGTGAAAGAACTAGGTACTTAGCCTAGTACCTTATAAAGGGTAGGCGACGTTGTGTAGGTGTGGTTCACCTTGGAGTGAAAGAACCCGGTGGTTAGCCTAGCACCGGAAAAAGGGTAGGCGACGTTGTGAAGGCTTCTCCGCCATAAGGAGATTGGTGTAGTGATTACGAACTCTCGAGTAGGTGACTCGGGGAGTGGAGTAGGGCAAGGAAGGTGTCCTTGTAGCCGAACTACTATAAATACTCGTGTTGTGGTTTTGTGCTTCTTACTCTTATCTTTTCATTACTTACCTTTATATGCTTGTTTATCAACATCCAATACACACATCCAAATAGATTGACATAAGTCGATCTAAAGAGTTTAAAAGGAAGTTTTAATTGGCAAAACTATTCAACCCCCCCTTTTAGTTTTCCACACTAATGTTCAACAAAGATTAATCAAGCATTAAAAACACAACGATGGCTTCATGCACTCCTAAGCCAATTACAATTAAGATAAGAGACAACCAATCAATATTTAATAACTAGGTTTCATAAATCTAAAGAAACACACATGTAAATTAGCCGGACATGTTAAACATGCAAGCATACACACATTCAATTGAAGACATAATAAAATCAAGGGAATAAATAACTTATCTCGAACTAAAATAGGGTATGAGAACCCTAAAATACTGTTCAAACCGGACTACAATCGTTTTAGGTTTTTACTCCACAAGTCTACCTCTTTTAAAAGTCTGAAAATCGAATTCTATATATAGATTTACAATTGCGACATCGTCACCTTTTAATTGTGACGCCGTCAGATAGCCACCATTAGGGTTTCGTCTTGGCCATATCAACTTTGGGACGGCGTCACGTTATGGTTGTGACGCAGTCAGTCTTCAGTCATGACGTCTTTTGAATCTGGATCTAGGTCGTCTGAGGAGAAAAGTCTTCGTGAAGCCATACTCTTCAAAGCCTGACGCCGTCAGGTGTAAAATAGCAATTTCGCTACTGTGTCGTCCCAAAATCAGGGACGGCGTCGCCCTTTGTCTGGGACGCCTTCAGGTGCGTTTCCAGCAGCTTGAGTGTCTTGATCTTGACTTTAGCCATTTTCTTCACATATTCACTCCTTTTCGTCTAAATAAGCATCATTCCAGCATTTTGCCTTCAAGAGACCTAAAAAGTGAAAAGGAACGAAATTAAGCAGTAACGGATATAAAAGTGGGCGATTAAGGGCTTAAATGACCCCTTAAAAGTGTACGTTTTAAATCCTTGTCATCTTTACATATTCATTTCCTACGTTTAGGTTTAATATTATCTATGTAATGTTTATCTAAGTCAACGTCATCTCTATGTAATGTTGATTTAGTTGAATAAAAGTTTAAATTTACATCAAATATAAGTTAAACATAAAATATAAAAATATATACAACTTCCATTAAAAATCACTGTTAATCATATCCACACATACTGGTCTCCTCACAACGACATTCGTAAAACTTCTTAGACATATATCTAACATTGTTGAAAAAGCCTTCAACATCAAAACTCCATTGTGGTAGAAACTTACCCGTAACAAACTCATGCATGAGCCAACAAGTGATGACTCCACAATCTCTAGTGTTAGTTTGGTGTGGGATCGGATAACTTTGGTCGTTGTAATGGAATTCGAAATTGTAGTGCCGACGTTGGGTTCTTGTGAAATGTCCTAGCTCTTCTAAACATTTGTTAAGAACTCCGGTCCATTCTTGAACATACCCTCGTAAATAATCACAACGAGCCCTGCTAGGAAAAGAGTCGAGAACCAAAAAAGTGGATATCCTTAAATCAATAATTGTTGTGACCCAATGATTCCCTCCTGCATTCATCGGCATCACCACGTGCATCGAAAATATATTCAAATATATACAGTTAAATAAACTAGTAAAGCGTAATTTTATACAAAGTTATTAAACGTTGAAAGACATTTACTTACCCAGTTTACTTCATCCCATGAGGGGTACGGATGCGTGATACCATCTAATGTTCCCATAATCGAAGGAGCTATCAAAAGCATGGGTACACGACCACCATTATCTGTGGGGTGAGTGGATGATGTCCATGATGTCGATACTGTCCATGGCGCGCCAGATGGCCTACTTATTATTAATATCTCAACCCAACAATTCATTTGCTGATTCAAAAGATTAAACTAAATCATTTTACGTTCTTGAAGCTAAAATAATCTAAACGTTTAAAAAAATATAACAATATACTTACGTCGTCAGACAACCAACCAATTTTACCGAATTCTCCTGGATCAGTGTCGTTCTTGTATAATTCCGGAAGTAGTTCTTGAAAGAAGTTAAGACCTGCTACCCAAACCTTTGGATGGCAGTCAAGGTATATCGGACATGGTTTTACTAGAAATTGCTCCAAACTAACATAATGACGACGCCTTACCTGGAAAAACAAACAATAAAATACAATATCAAACATTGTTAATTAGCAACTTCATGTTAATAAATTTAAAGGGTCCGGTATGCCTTATTAGAGTCAACATTATAAACTACAATAGGTCTGGTATAACGAGTACCAACATAGGTAACACCACCATCATACTCAACATTCTCATCAACCGCTTTTTCTTCTAGATTAAACGATGGAATGTTCGAGGTACTCTTTTTTGCGTCCTCTTAACGACACGTTTCTTAGGCAAGATTGTGGTTGGTCCCTGTTCGGTATAAGGATATTGCAGATATTTACCCGGACGACAATCCCTCTTTGGTCGCTCGATCGCATCCTTAAAAAAGAATAAACAATAAAAATTTTAAAATCAATATAATCACTAGTAACAATAATAACCATGAAATATTTTATGTAATTAATAGGTTACCGGGATGTCAACACCAGCGTCATAGGCGTGAGATGGACCTGCCTGATCATCAACAAGCGTGGCAAACGAGCCGAACCCAACTGGCGTACGGGAAGCAGTATGTCCGATGGAGGGAAGCCAGGATGGACAAGTAGACTTCAACGGCGGTGTAGGTACATGAACACCGTCAAAGAAAGAGTCGTTCGGTGGCTCGCCAAATGGACGGTCGGTCTTTGTTATTCCCTAAATGTAAAATTATAACGTAGACTTGGTTATTTTCCAACATATGTAAATATAAGAAACATAAAAGCCCGTAAATATACTTGCGTGTTTTGAATAACAATAAATAAATTAACGTAAGCTACTTACCCCAAAATCGTCACCAACAAATCGTGGATCAAATTGTTTCAACATCAAGTCATGTTCTTGTAACTTCGACTCCAGTGCCTTCAACTTTTGTAGAATTTCCGGGCCAATAAAATCGTGAATAGGTTCGTTTACTGGAGGCTTTATCACTGGAATTGGGGTCGGATTCCCAACAAAATACGCTCTACTTTGAGCCCACCACTCGGTATTTTGCTCATAGTCATCCGGCGTAAGCCTCAGCACAGGTGGATTTACCTTTAAAAAACATGGACAATATACACAACATTAAAAAAAACCAACAAAAAATTATAATCATATTGTAAGAAATTAAGGTCATATCTCAAACTCACATTCAATTGGTCATCCAAAAACTGGTCTAGATTATCTCTAAATACCAGGCTTCTATAGCTCCACGCAATTGATCGGGGATACAACTGTCTATGATAAAAAAAACCTAGGGGTCGCACCATGAGGGAAACTCTCCAATATCCACGTCTGTAAAAAGGAAAATTTGTTAAAAATTTGTTAACGATATACATATACATGAACTTTAGAAATTTATATATGACATACCTTGAAGGCCCATATAAAGCCATTCAAGTTGTACTTAGGAAGTTTGTTAGGATCCCTCCCCTCGGCAAAGTGCTTTGCCCTGCGCTCAATTGCTGCATCCTTTAGATAATCGTACAAGGTTGGCCATACGTACGACCCATACGGGAACACATTTCAAGCATCTAGATCCTCCACTAACCTAAATATAAACCCGTCGACTGCATTCCTAAGCTCAGTCCCTTTTAACACCAACATTAACACGCCTATCAAAGAAAGACCAACAACATCTTTGTCGCTCAAACGACTAAACTCCTTGATTTCTAGTGCACGTAACAACATACCAACTTTTATTTTTGAAGAATCAGTTGACGAAGGGAACACTCGTCTCCTAAAGGAATTAGGTCCATCTTCATAATTCTTTCTAAAATCTGTTCCAAACCTTAGACCAGCAACTAGACAGAATTCCTCCCTACCAAACTGAACCTCAACCTCACCTACCCGATCAATATCACGTACACGATATCTCAAAAGAACAATATTTGTCTCTCCCTCTTCACATGGCACTTGGCATATAAAATAATGTACTAACACGCTACTCTTGCATTTTTGGCAAATCTAACAACCAACCAAAACATGTTTGTCTAAATAATCTTTCCTTAGAGGTGTTCTCAATCATACTTTTAATATCACTAATTATGGATAACCTACTCCTACATGTAACTTGCGCAGGATAATCCTAAAATAACATAAACATATAATAATACACATATACGTAACAAATAAAAAAAACTACAAGTGTAAAGGAAAAAAATTGCGAAATACCCGGTAATCTGCCATATTCACAGCCGTATCCACCACCACCACCACACCTGTCACCACAACACCACCACTGCACCACCAACAATTTTTTTATAACCACCACAACCAACACCACAACACCACACCTGTCACCACGCTACCGAACATTTTTTTATCACCACCACAACACAAACAACACTCACGTATCCACCACCACCACCACACCTGTCACCACAGCACCACCACTGCACCACCAGCAAAACCACCAAACTCACGCACCACAATGTCACCACCATAATGTCACCACCACCATAAGATGAAGAAGATGTTTTGATAGTTTATGAGCAATGTCGTGTATATTGTTCAAGAATGCTATTAAACACTCACAATTATGAAGAAGATGTTACTGAATATAGTGAAGTTTACTACCCGACATTGTTCTAGAATGCAAACACGACATTGCTAAGATGAAGAATATGTTTTGATAGTTTATGAAGAAGATGTTACTGAATGAAGAAAGTAGCTCATGTATGTGATGATTTATTTAAGTCAAAATCTCATTTACTTCAACCTCATCTACCCATTGTCGAATGATCAAATCAAGCATCAATACTTTTGCTTTTCAACTTTTCCAATTTGCTCCTTCCCAATGCCACTGTCACATGTCTCGTGTATATAGTGAAAATTCCTACCCGACATTGTCTAGGGTTTAATATGTGGGAATATTTTATTAATGTCGTGTACACAAGTTAAAGTTTATACCCGACATGGTCAAGGATCGTACTATGTATCAATATAAAATTGATGTCGTGTATATAGTTAAAAAAACACCCGACATTGTTCTAGGATGGTACGAGTGATACATTAAAAAACTATGTCGTGTATATACTTAAAGTATATACGCGACATTGTTAGTGATTTAATTTGGAAACTCAATATGGACCATACACCTCAATTTCGTGAATGTAGGGTAATTTTATACCCGGCATTGATGGGTAGTTTTGAAAATGAGTAAAAGTTTGGGTATGTGCGGATACACCACTATGAAATTGGGTAGCACAGTAATTTTCGCTTTGCATAATCTCATATTAGAACAAGTCACTACCGACTAAACCCCTATTTCAAGTTTTGTTTATTTATTGTTTATTGTCAGACACTTATTTTGGCCGATACAAAGTCTAGATGTTTTGGACTTGTCTCGTAATTCTTTTGAAAATGTCGTTAATTCTTTCGAGGGTCGCATCGCTGATCAATTCACAAAATATTCAAGTCTTATGGGAGACTGCATAAAACACATGTGATGAGTAAATTATGTTTTGAGGGTATATTGGTAATTTGTGTAGCTTTCTATCATTTTCTTGCAACTTAAAAACAAAAACTTAAGAACACAAATAAAAATAATTACTTTCTTCACAGTGTCATTCCTTACTTTGACCTTCTCATCTCATTTGCTTCTATTATTTAAAATTTAGACTTGAGAACAAAGCGTGAAAAAAGAAAATGACAAGAGAAAAACATGTATCAATGATATACTGCAAGGACTAAACAATACATTTTTTTTTACAAAGATAATGTAGGCAATTGCTTACATTAATGTAGGCATCATTACCTCATGTATTTTAAATACTTCTAACCAAAGTTTTCAAGATCGAGATCTTACTCAGGATCATTTTTATTTTTACATGATCGAAATCGTAAGATCAGATCGGGATCATAAGATTCTACTATAATGTTATTTTCTTAAATAATAATTGTAATATTTTTCAAATCTACAAATTATTATTATATATTACAAACACAAAATTATAATAATTTTTTTATAGAAATGTTGTCCTAAATTATGCATGGAACGTTTAAGAAGATTAACATGTTATTTTTTAAATTCTATAAAATATAATTTCATAACTTTGTAATAGTTTTTTAGTTTGCAGTTTGAGAAAAGTAAGATCGGATCAAATTAGATCTTAAAATCCTATGGTCAAGATCTTGATCTTACAAGATTTTAAGCTTGCTAAAATTCTACGTAAGATCAAGATCGTCTTTGCTTTTTAGTATCGTAAAATCGTAATATCTTGTGTTGGATCTTAACAACTATACTTCTAACTAGGGATGGCGACGGGGCGGATTCGGGCCGGGTTTTAGTGTACCCGTACCCGCACCCGTTTATATTATCCGAACCCGTACCCGCCTTATTACCCGTCGGATACCCGCTTAATATTATCCATCGGTTTTTCGAGTTTCCCCGCGGGTATCAGTTATCCTCAATTGAATATTATATGGACAAAATGACATCCCCAATTGAATATTATATGGACAAAATGACGGTATTAAAATTAAGTTACACTAAAATCTACCAACAAAACAAAGGAAAACATCCTAATATATTCAAACTTTTTTAAAGTTAAAGAAAATGAGTATCGTATCAATTGATTTAACGCTTTTGAATTATTCATGTACAAAATAAAATGTGTTATGTAATAGAGATAATTATATAAAAAAAATATAATGAAAGAAATTATATATAATGTATATATATTATAGTTAATTATAATATCAATAGAGAGGGTATAAATTCGGGTAAACGGATATGGGTACGAGTAATCGGACGAGTATTATCAAAACCCGTACCCAACTAAAAGAATTTATTAATACCTAAACCCACGTCCAAACCCGCCAACCCGAACCCAAACCTGAACCAACCGGTTCGGGTTTTGGTTTTCCCCTTCGGTTTCGGGTGCTTTCCACGTCCCTACTTCTAACGATAGTTACTCTGGTAGAAGATATTTTTTTTTTTTTTTTATTTGATAAAATAAACAAAAGTAAATGAAAATGGAAACCGTGACAAACACCAAATCCTAAGAAAAAACACAAACCCTTCATTTGCGCCAGCAATGGAAGGATCAAAAGTGCGATCAATGTTTCAAATATGCAAAAAGATTCATACTTTATCAACAAACAAAACAAACCCTAGTGACACAATCAAGAAAAAGATTCTTGAAATGAATAAAGACAGAAAAAGAAGGAATCCAAGAAGGGATCGTTTGTTTGTTGAAACACCAGAATCTTTGTCGTGGTTGGATACTGCAAGCATGCCTATGTTTGCTACTGCTGTTGGGATTGCCCTCTTTGCTAAGCTTCTTATGATGGTATGTTTTTTTTCATTTTTTCATTTATTGTGTTGATTTGATATGGATATATTTAGGTTTAGGTTTGTAGAAATGATTGTGATAATGTGAAGCTGTTACAGTTATAGGGTGTTTGGTATTGTCCATTTTTTCGGCTTATAAGCCAAAGCATATAAGCAGCTTAAGAAATAGTGTTTCGATTTGCTTATGGTGTAAAAAATTGCGAGTAGGAACGAAGCGTCATATTTTAAGTGTTAATTAAGCACTAGATAAGCATATAAGCAGAAGCGGTTTGTTTATATCCGAACACTCCAAAGTGCTTATCTGCTTAAGAATAAGCAGGTAGTTTCATCTCAAAGGGATTGCACTCTTTGCTAAGCTGCTTATGATGGTATGAATATTGGGTTTTTGTTTGATTTTTACTGTGTTGATTTGTTTGTGTTTGTGTTTAAGATATGACGTGGTTAAGTTTTGTGGAATTTGGAGTGGGCAAATTGGGATTTTCGTTTAGCATTTAGGGGTGTTTGGGAATTGGGATTGTGTTAAAAGGTAAAAGTATGTATGTATGTTGGATGTGATGAAATGCAGTGAAAGAGATGGTGTTTGGATTTGTTTATGCTGTAACGAAATGAAATAAGTGAATATATGAGGGTTAGAGTGTTTGACAGTTTTGCTTAATTAGCGGGTGTTTGTGTTGGCTTATCTTGTGAGATTATTAGGTTATTTAGAAAAAAAAAAAAGAAGCCCAGTGTAGTGTTTGGATAAAGTAATAAGCTTAGGCTTATTAGCTTATCAGGGGAGGGGGTGATAAGCTCCTTTTTTGTGGCTTATGGGCTTATATAGGCTTATAAACTCTTTTATTCCCCCTTATTATCATAAGCTAATCCAAACTGTCAACTAGAGGTTATGAGCTTATTCATCACAAGCCATATGCTGATTATTGAATATTAAGCTTATGCCTACAAGACAAGCTATGACAAACACCGTACTTAAGAGGTAAAAATTTGATTAGCCAGTTTGAATATGCAACTCTTAAGCTGCTTATTTCACCCTCAAATAAGCTTATAGTTATATGCAATTTGTTCAGTCTAAACACTCAAAAAGAATTATCTGCTTTGTCAAAACGCGATATGTAGATTAACAGTTTTAGTAAGCAATTCCAAACAACCTCGGACTTGTATAATGACCCTTGATGATCATAATCAGTTTTGTTGCAGCTAAGATTGTTTGATAACTTTCAGTCAGACAATCAGAATCCTTATTAGTAATCGACTACCTGTGACCTGAAAATGCTCTCAGATTATAGCTTTTATAAGGCGTGACAGTCACCCCCATGCTTCCAGTAGTTTCTATGGATGATTGCTGATGTTTTTTATTTAGAAAAATGGTAACCCATTATGATTCAAACACAAAAAGCGCAGGTTTAGACATTGTGTTTTACGTTTTCCTTTTAAGATGTCTAAGAGGGAGAGCCCGAGAGGGGCCTACGGGATGGGTATCTATCTACTCTCTTAAGAGATCTTGAAACCAAACCACAGTGCTGGCAAGCGTCACTGAGTGCTAGTATTGCAAATGACCACTTGCTATGATTGCTTCAAGTGGACAATAGAGTAAACACAAAATAATACAATCAGGTTGTTATATCTATATGAAGAATAATATTCCGTTGCATAGGGCTGAAGCTGCATATGGAATTCTGGAACTTTGTTCAGAAGTTGTTGTGACGATTAAAGTACTAAAGTTGACTATTTAAAATAACATGGAATGATGGAAATAGAAAAATGCAATGAACTCAGACGGCCCTGGTTTCTTAATTGTGTTAATCTTGTCAGTAGACCTCTTCAAGAAAATACATCCGGCTTGCTACAACTCTCTTTTAAGGTCTTGGAAGAAATCATTTGAAGCCTGACTGGATCTGCTAATATTAGTGTTTCTTATACCCTTTATCAAATGTAGGTGAAGTTTATCCTTGTTTATGTTACATTATTTTAGATTAACATGACATCCAAATTTAGCTTACAATTTTTTTGGGTAAAGGGTTTGTACAAATTTAGCAGCTAGTGTTTGGATCTGTGTGTACTAAAGTGAGAACATCTTATTGTGATGTATAGTGTATACCAAGTTTTTAGTCTCTTCCTAGTAATAAAGCATTCCATATTTAGATGCTTAGTTCCCTTTTTTTATTTATTTTTTCTGTTGAGCTTGACGTTTTAGTTGGAGTCACTAAATGTATAAGAATCGTAATATGTATGATTGATATGCTTTTGTTGCAGTATGATGATGCACATTCACAAGAAACGGTAGAGAAGAAGATACAAAATGCTCCAGCTGGTCAAGGCACAGTGAGGATGCTTACTCGAGAGGAGTGGGAAGAATTTCGGGAAGTGAGGCCGAGGACTCCTTTTGAATCTAAGCTTGCTCGTCCTAATGCACGCATAAGAACTGGGGAGCCACTACATATGGTAAACCTTCAAATTTTATCACCAATATCGCTTTGTCATTTCATTAGTCTAACCAAAACTCTTATTGGTCTTCAATCTTCATGATGGAGTAAATATTAACTCTCTCGGTGTTTGTATATTCTTGTCATCACCTTTACATACAATGATTCCTGGTCCGTCCTCAAGTTGCCAGGCTTATTTGTTAACATCCATTGTGTAATGTGTACTGCATAGGTCTTGAGCTCAATTTTTAGGATTCATGCCTGGGTCTTATTGTGGCATTTTCATGCTTGTTAATTGTGTGTGTTTGTATTCTCAACTTCAAATTATTTTATCGGCCACCACTGATCTCAGATTGTTGTATGCTTCTCTTTTGTGCTTCAAATTAAATATTTAGCAAAGATTTCATAGATACATGGCCTAGTATGTCTTGCGGAGGTTGAGAACTTGGTTTCGCTCTCCTCTACTGTCTGCACGCAACTTCTCTGTTTATCGGTTGATCTATTAATTGCCTGATATCGATAGTATGATTTTTAAAGAAAGGCTCAATAAAGGTATTAAATGGGACTGTTTGACACAATTTAATAAAAGAAGTACTGCAATTGGAGATTATAAGAAAAGAAAGCAGGTTTCATACATTTGTGATAGGATGCACTCTTATCTTATTATTGTCTGTTGTAGCCATTTCCATCAGTTTTAACTGGTACCTTAGGCATTCTTATTTGCTCTCTTAAATTAAAACTGAACTTCCTACTTGCATAAGCACTTGTATAGACTATGTTTGAAATGCCTGTACTAGCTATTTAGATACAGTAACGAGTTAACTGCAGCTTATTTATCCATCCATATTTGAAAAGACAAACATAACCTGTTCCTACTGAAATGAAGGGAATTGTAACTACCTAGTGTCATGATAGCTTCTTATCTTAGGGTAATGATATTTTGGTCAGAAAATATTATAAATTTTTATATCTGTGATGTCGTAGAAGATCAAACTAATTTATGTTATCTTATATATCTTGATAGAAATATTAGATTCCATATCCTTTTGTTTAGAGAACAATATTCGTAATATTTTTGCATTATCATATCTAACTATCTCAACAACAACAATACACAATCCCGCCGGAGCGGGGTATGGGGGTGATTCCTCTTTGACATAGCACCACACCTGGACAAGCCAACACGTAGACAGTCGTATCTAACTATCCATAATGTTAAATTACATTTATCTTGAATTTTTTTACTATTCTCCTCTCGTTGTACTCAAAAGTTTCCCTTGCATCAAATAGACTGTTTGACTGTTTCTTAGGCCCGAGTTTAGACACTCAAATCATATAAAAGTAATCTTGCAAATTGGTGCAAGGCTCAACACCAGACTCGGATTGTATATTATGTTTTCTTTCTGCGTAGCCTAATTTTCAGATACCTCTTCACCCAGTTCAGAAAGAAAAATATGTTTGTTCTACAGTGTCTTTTGTACTTCCTTTACCATATTCTCCTGTAGTCATCCAGATAAAGGGATCATGTTCGTTTCCATTTCTTCAATTGTATTCCCCATATTTGCAACACTCTGTTTTTGTGGGCCGCATCACTATCAGATGGACCTTGTGTCGGATATCAGTTTTATCCATTGCAATATGAAAGGCAGCCATGGAACGAAAATGTGAAATGAAAAAAATATGGCCTAAAGATCTCTCTACACCTGTGTCTAAAATCAGTCCGTTAGTATTTGCATATACTTTGTTCCACCAAATCAACTCCCATAATTTTCTAAAATACCCATGATATTATCTGATTTAATTCAGATGATCATACAACTTCACTAGACGAGTTATATGTTGCACTGCTGTATCTGGAAAATGTTGACATTGTATGACTTTTGCATATCTTGTAGTCTTGTACCAAGTCAGTTAAAATTGTGTTTGTAACACTGACTAACTTGTGAGTGTGTAATTTGCAGGAGGATGTGAAGGATTGGACAATTGATGTGCTAACAGATGCTCTTACGAGGGCTGAAGAATGTGTGAAACAAGGATCAAAGTAGACGTTATCCTCGAACAACTAGAGATAGATAACCCAAAACCTCACGGGCATATGAGTCTTAGAACATATCCAAGTCGAAACGTAATAGGTTTTCCTGAATTTATCAGCATGTTGTAGGTGATTCACTGGTTTGAGAGATCTCAAAACTTTAAAGCCAGTTTGATGATGATCCGAGTATACCAATAAAACTGTTTTCGCTTTGGCGAATCTATAGTTATGAAAATTGCTTTCTTCAATTTTGTAAACTTCTCAGATGTACATTATTAATCGCCATTCCTCGAGGCCTGTGTGAAACTCAAATAGAATAAAATGCCCATTTATGATAGAAAGTTTATTTAATTTGATTAGTTAATGATGAACTTTTATGTAATTTTGATTCAATTACAAGATGAAATGAAAAAAAAGAGGGGACACATAAGGAATGAAAATGATAGTTTTTGATGTAATCTGATAGGGAGGTGATTTGCACACTTATAAATGATCAGGATACTCAAATTTTGAGTGTTTGGACATTTATACCTTCACATTATTTTTAGTTATGTTTATCCTGTAAGGGTATAAATGTTCAAACACTCAAAATTTGAGTGTACCAATCATTTATGAAAGTGTGCAAATCACCTCCCAATGTGATATATCTTGTAATGAATCATTACATTGCATAATTGTAAACAAACAAGATTTTTTCATTCCATCATAATAAATCATTTCCATTCTCACTTTGATTACAACATACCAAACATTACGTAAAGATGTTTCCAATGCCGATAGCAGTCCCCCTATTAGTTTTGCACCCTCTAACATCTCGAGATGATAATTCTCCTCACTTTTTCTTTTTCATTTATGATTTGATATCCTATGTTCCTTTCTAGTCTAGACTCCTCTTCGAATCTTTTCCATGCAACACATTCTTTTCAATCGTGTACTCGCTTGATCTGCGGAGGCTTTACAAGTGGTACACTGAACACCAACCCCATCTCGATGAAAAAAGTAGAAGCAACTAAAGAATGGTAATGAAGCTTCGTTGCAGTTTGCATCCCATAATGCTAAAGATTAGTTCAATGTTCAATTATCGCAAATGCTATGATATTGAAACCCAAATCATGGGTCTTGCGTGATGGTTTATAAAGTCTAGAGTTTACAAATAATATACTATTTAAAACTGCATGATCTAAAGCAGAAATAAATGAAAGTACACCGAACACTATCTCAATCTCAATGAAAACATAGAAACGGATAAAGAAGGGTGACGAAGCTTTTTGCATATGAATCATTAGCTCAATGTTCACTCGTAAATGATACAATAATTAGGCGAGTGGGTATGTTTAGCAAGACAGTGGTAGCAAATAACAATAGTAGCAATAACCAGTAGCAGAAAGCAAAAGCGTTTGGTAACATAGCTATATAGTCATAGTTTGAGTGGAAATGCTAGTTGCTCATAAATACTACTAGAAGTAGCATCTTGATTTGGGGCATTTAAAAAAAATAAAAAACGCTAGTTGCTTGTTTTCAAACAAGCATTTTGTGCAAAACGCTAACTATTAGTTGCTAGTTGATTCAAAACGCTTCTAAATACTTGCTAATGGTATCGATCTTGGTCGATCGACCGATCGGTCGTGCTTGGTCGTCCCATTATGGAGCATCGGTCGTGCGTGGTTGTCGAAGGACAATTTGCAAAACTCGGTCGAAAATTTGACCGAGTGTGTAACTCACAAAATGCCAAAAATGTGAAAGGTGTTGCGTTTTTTTTAACACTTGAACGTACAAAAAAAAAAACCTTCTTTTTTATTTGAAAGATGAAAGGTGCTGCGATTTTTTTTAAAGATGGATGAATGAAGGGTATTTATAAGTAAAAAATTTCGAATTAAAAAAAGAAAAAAAGAAGATCACTACTATAGATAAGTGGTCGTCTGAAGATCGCTGAAAAAAAAAAAAAAAAAAAAATCTAGCATAGCATAGGTTATGTTTGGCACACAAGATTATGAAGAGATTACGCTTATTTTTCAAAAAATAAGCTACTTAAAAAATAATCTTTGTTTGACAGACATAGCTTATAAGAGATTATAAAAAAAATAATCTTCCATAATCTCTGAAAATAAAAGGTTACTTCATGTAGCTTATAAAAATAATCTATTTTTATAATCTTTTTAAGTAACAGCATCAGCGCCAACATCAGCAACAGCACCAGCATCAGCATAATTTATTTTTGCCACCAATAGTGAATAACTAAACTTTTTAAAAGCGAAGGGTCTAAAGAAATAAATAAATGAAAGTGCACGGTACTTCCTATGCACACGGATCAAAAACATAACTTAAAAACAACTTCCACTTCTCTTTTAGTTCCAAACAAGATCCTTATAATCTTCTTGTCCTTCGATATTATTAATGTTGTTTTTGAGTTGATAACATAATCATAACAAAAATGGCATATGGGACATCAAGATATGATAAATTTTTAATGATGGTTGTTTTTCTTTTTTTGTCTATGTTAATGGGAGAAGTTGTGGGGATAAGATTTGTGATAGATAGAGAAGAATGTTTGTCACATAATGTTGAATATGAAGGTGACACTGTTCATGTTTCTTTTGTTGTTATCAAAGCTGAAACTGTCTGGCATTTTTCTCAAGATGGTGTTGATCTTGTGGTAAACCTTTTTTTTTTTTTTTTTTTTTAATTATATATATATATTTTTTTATCTATTTAGATACTGAACTGTTAGAGCTTTTGACCATTTTTTGGTATTGCATGTTGAATTTGCTTATATGATTATTGCTTTTTGAGTGTTTGGATATAGAGTTTACATTGCAGCGCGTTTTGTTAAGGCTGATTTTCTGTTTTAGTTACTATTTCACAAGGCATAAGTAATGCGGCTCTATAATGATAATCAGTTCTACGCTATGACTAAACTGATTATTTGAGCCTTAGATAATGAGTTAGTCGGAATCATATATAATTAGTTAATCACCTTCAAGAATCAAATGCCAAACACCCCAAGATGTTTGTTCTCTGATAATTTGTAACCGTATGTTTATAGTTTCCTTGTGGTTTTAAATTTAAGGAAAACTATTATGCATTTATTACGTATACTCTCATGCTTATCTATGTGTACAATGTGCCCGATTTATGAATTGTTCCATACTGGGAAAATGACTACCACTTCACATGATATCCTATTATTCAAAATATTCCTCAAATTCGTGTTTTAGTATATCAAATTACAAATTCACTAATGCATTAATCTATGCCGTTTATATTTATCTAACAAATCGCATTTAAAAATGGTAGATAAAAGGCCCCGGGGACCAACATATTCACGAACTACTTGATAGAACTAGTGAGAAATACGAATTTATGGCTCAAAAGAAAGGTGTATACCGTTTCTGCTTTAAAAACAAGTCTCCATATCATGAAACCATAGACTTTGATGTTCAAGTTGCGCATTTCGCATACCATGACCAGCATGCCAAGGACGGTAAGTGACGTTTATAAAGAATTGGCTAATCATTTTGTATATGCATTATATGGAGAAATTACTGATGTAGCTCTATTTGAGTGCGGTATATAACATATCCTCCTTTTTATATATTAAGACAAATTAATCCATAATTCGCTAAATCGATATTGTGGTTTCTTTAAATCTCACAAACCACCCAAAATTTGACAAAATCTTGATTTTTCACGTTGCTTAATTTCGCAATTCTTTCAAAATCGCAAAAAGTTCTGCAAAAATCATGTTTTAAGCGAACTTTTGCTTTTTTGGGAATTATGAGTTTATTTTGTAAACATTTTTAATAAGTAGGACATTTTGTAATATACACCACTTAAACAGAGTTAGATTAGTAATTTTCCCTTCTTGTATTGCTGTTTTGACCCTTGGATTTTAAACTATGCGCAGAGCATTTCAACCCATTGTTTGAACAAATATCAAAATTAGAAGAAGCTCTTTACAACATTCAGTTTGAGCAGCATTGGTTAGAGGCTGAAACCGATCGCCAGGCACTTGGTATAACCCTGACACCTCCTTCTGTTTAGGTCAAAGCTTGTTACATTTCTTGCATTTGATTTATAAGAACTAGATCACAAGTTCGACGTTACTACATTTTATTTCCACAATGATTAAAAACATGACACGGGAACACAAAATATCCTCATTGTTGCAAGCATTTGTGTCAATTTTAAGGTTTTGAGTCATGTCTTGTCTGACTCCACGAGTCAAACTGTATTTTTCCTATGCTTGCCTTTTTGAAGTCGATCCTGGAGTACCATTCAAGCTTAAAGTTAATCCGAATTCTTTCATGAATTTAACATTAGTTTTCCTATATTATAAACCTGTTCTAAGACTAATGTATTTTCATTTATTTGACTTTTTAAAAGTCCAAGTACTTTGTATAATATGACACTATCGATAATGATTTCTGGGATGATACGTAGAATTTAAATTTTTGTTTCACTTTGAAAGTTTGACTTGTTGATTTGTTTTAATTATTTAAAATACGAGTGCAGTAAATGAAGGAATGAGTAAGAGAGCTGTTCACAAGGCGATAATCGAATCTGCAGCGTTGGTAGGTGCCAGCATACTCCAGGTTTATCTTCTTCAACGTTTGTTTGAGCGCAAGCTTGGGACTTCAAGAGTTTAAGATGGCGACTCACATGATAGCTTTGTATAAGCAGAAAATTTCTTTAGTTTTTCTTTCTTTTATGTGCATTTTTAACATAATTTTGGAGTTGTATTGACTACGAACCAGGTTGAGGAATGTCAAGGGAGTTTCTTTTCCGTGAACACGAAATCTTGTAATAAGTACAGAGTTAAGTTAATTTTCAAAATTCCTAACTAAGAACGATTTGATGACTCTCTTGCCCTCAATGGATCAGTCATTCATGGTTACCTTTGTTACTCGTATTACCATGTTCAGGATGATAATTGCTGAAAAAAAACAGGCTGTATTACTCTAAAGAAAAGTAATTATCTTGTTATACCATGTTAGTATACAGCTGTAGTAATCAATATGGTGTCATGTCAAAATTTGTATCAAATAGGGTATGCTGCAGAAGTGCTGCACACAACTTCTGTGCTAAAACAAAAACAACTTGGTTTCAAAATCTTGAAACCGGTCAACAGGTGAAATGAAAAGACTTTACCCTTGTTATCTTTAACTAGCAAGGTTCTCGCGCGATGCGGCGACGGGTACTCTGTTACTATATTTTGTAGTAAGCAAATTTTGTTCTATCACATGTTTTCTTTTTAACAATAACCGTACAAATAATGATAATTTAAATTAAAACAACTTCGCGAATCATGCAACCAACCAACCATCTCGACTCATGAAGTCAAATAAGTACGCGACCTCGTGATTTATCAAACCAACCAAGTGACCAAAATTTCTCAATATCATGAAGCAAAAGGATCTCGTAACGAAACGTAATCTCGAAAAATAACTCCTAACCAATGAAATTAGCACAAAGGTATCCCAAAAAGATAGCCAAACCACGTAAAAATTATTTAGTCCAAATCCAAAATTTATGTCAAAAATTTATAGCCCAAAACAACCTTATACCAGAAAATAAAATTAGCTAACCATAAACTAACCATATTTTCGGATTAAAAAATGCTACCAGTCCAAATTAACAACCCTACTTTTATAAGTATATTAATACCAAGAAACAGCTAACCCTAATAACTTTTTAAACAATCACACGGCCCCATCTCTCTTCATATCACCAGTTGCGGTCAACACTTTCATCCTTATTTTTCCATACATCACAAACGTCTCCTACCTTATAACCCCAACACAGGAGCCTCATAACACAAACTTTCTTCTTCTCTTTCTGTTTAGTTCGAACTCAAACCCATAAAAAAATCACCACCTTTAATTCAATCTGTAAAAGATAACCAAGCACTCAAACACACTCTATGACTTTAGTTCTCGTTAGTAGTGTCCCGCAGATTTTGACATCAAGATCTTTGTAACAGGCAAAAGTCTTGAGTAGGCGTGACTTTGATATTTTGTTTCTTTTTAAGATCAATGATGGGTTTGATGTTCAAGCTAAGAATAATATTTTAAGATTTGTATAAGAGAACACAATCTAAGATCATTTTTTTTTTTTTTTTTTGAATGTTGTGAAGCTTTTGTTAGTTAGGATTGTGAGATGTGGAGTGGTTTGATCTTGTTGTTGGTTGTTTACAATTAGTTTGATTTGTCTTTTTCTTTTTTTTTTTCTTTTTTTTTTTCGTTTGACTTTCTTGTACTTATGATAGTCTTGGTTAAACCCACATGGTTCGGTTATCTTGTGGTAACTGAGTTTAAGTGGTTAGTCTCACAAAAATTTCTGGGAGTTATCAGTCGAGGGGACGAACCCTTCGTCAATTTTTGGAGCCGACCGAACAAGTTTGACCTGCATGTTGCAATAGTGGCGACTCGGTTGGCACATCGGCGATCGAACCGATCGATCAACTACTGCGGGCAGCCTAAGGGATTTATATTTTAGTGCTTGGCTTATTAGCTTGATTTGATTGTACATTGGGGATAAATGGTTGTATATTTTGGTGAAGATGTGAATTAAATAGTTGTATGTGTTAGATTTTTTTTTTTAGTTTTATTTGTGCTACATTTGTGTGTACATTGTGCTTAGTGATTTGTATTTATTGGTGAAAGGGTGTATTAATTGTAAATAAGAAATAGTGTTTTAAAATGAGAAGCATTTGTGTTTAACATGCTTGTAATTTATGTTTGGTGAGTTGTATTTGCTTAAAATTGTATTAATGGTAATCTTAAAATATTAATTAGGAAAGAAGGTCATTCATGCTTTATAAGTAGTATAGATATAGATATAGATATAGACATATACATATCAGCCTTCAGATTAAAGGCACAGATTGGACAAACCAAAATTGAATAAGAGGAAGACGATACAAAAGTTTTGTAAATGTTCTTTTCTTGATGATTGGTATAATTACACCTTGAGTAACAATGTCAAGAACAAAATAGCAATCAATATAACACGTTGTGTGCGAGCATGACCAACAGTGTTGATGCAAGAGTTAATTTTTTTCTTTTTGAGTTAAAAGCATCATATAGAGAGCAATTGAAAAAGTCCATTCCAGATTCAAACTAGATGAAAATATTAGGTATTGAAATCCTAAAATTAAATAAATCTTTTTTTAAGAAGGGAAGAGAGAACAAAGGCAATCATAACATATAGTTTTTTTGTTCACGGTTACATATTATCATCATAAAAATTAAAGCAGAATGAACTCCAGCATGATCCTACTTGGAGTTTGGACACAAGCAATAAGATACAAGCAGTCTCTCATCACTTTTACGCCATGCAGCAGAACCATTTTTTCTGCATAAACAAAGTTTATCCATACCCAGTCAAGTATATAGCAAAATGTGTCACGCCAGGCCCAGAGACCGCATTGATATTAGGTAGAGGTGACAATTTCGACCCATTTACTAAAGAGTGGGTCAATTAGCATTATAACTATTTCTAACGGATCAAAAGGGTGAAATAACAAGAAATTAGCTTAGAAGGAAATGGGTCAAATAAATAATGCATAAAACCTCGTTACCATAACTTGCTTATTATAAAAATGATATAACTTCTGCAACCATATTTGCCACACGGCACAACTATGTTTATGAAAAATATTAAAAATTAGGACAGGTGTACGCCAGCATGACGGGACACACTCTAATCTGTATATAAAGAACTTGTTTTGAGCTTTGACTTGCCCGATCTCCAGAATCGCCCATTTTGCCACCTCTAATAAAAATGTTAAATGTAGAGAAACAAGTGATACGTTCTTTGAGATGATTAAAAAACACGCATGTTAAGAGCTAGTCTTGAACCCCTAACCACTGAACTGATGTAATATCAATATGAGAAAAACTTGGTAATCTAAGCAAGTAAACAAAATGCATAGCAGCTTACAGTTTGAGGCTTTCCAAGAGTGGCGGTCCCAGGCTTATTATAAGTGGAGTCACTTTTAGGTGGAGAGTCTGTTGCGGCACCTGCCTTCTTCTGGTTCCTAGCCTTGTTGAATATAACTGTGAATCCCTCAGCTGATGCAGGGTCATTCACATCCCAGTCACCAAACTACGGCAAAGGAGGACCTTTTTCATGTAATAGTTGAACCCTTAGTAAGTGACGTTTTTATATAACTGCGTCTAAGTCAGCACATATGTAAATATGTTGAACTAGTTATAGTACCCACATTAAACATAACACAAGTCTTAATTAGATAGTATTCCGCCAATGTCAAATGTGACAAGTTAAAGAGAGTTAATGGGAAGTAGTCTCATGATGACTTGAAATTGGGCGATTTGGTCATTAATATGTTCATCAAATTAGCTCAATATACGCAGACATTCAAATAGGTTTCCGGGGAGGTTGGAATGCCTTTAGCATTCATTAGCAAGCAACATGAGTCATAAGGTATACCATTGGTGGGAACAGTTGGACCTTATAGAAAAAGAAAAGCACGCACGCAAAACATATGAAAGTCTTGCATCCCAAACTAGTTGGAGGTGTCAACTTTTATATCATTTGGAAAAGTGCCTGACATTCATCCAAGTATTCCTAAATAATTACTACAGGTGAAGGGTAGCAATCCATTGTGTACTTAGCAAATAATGATAATATTTACGAGACCCCTTATAAGATGGCCTTTCTAAGTTATCTTCTTTCTAGCTTCTATCGCTGACCAATGGGGGTTGTTTGGTATTTGCTTATTAGAGCTGCGTGTTGCGTTATAATACAGAAGATTAGCAGTTTCCACTTTTCAGTGTGTTTGGGTCTTTGGTTGCTTATCTAAACGAGCTGTCTTGTGTAAACAGATTGGATTAGCTTATTCCAAACTGCTTATTTCAGAATAAATGGAGTTAAGTAGTCTTAAAAGAAGAATCTCAAACGCCCCTTAATTGAACAAGTTACAACAGCAACTAATCAAGGCTGACATGAGAATAACCAGTTACGCTATAGAAGATATAAAGCAAACTCACAAATTATTTTAACCTGCCTTTGAAATATATATAAAGATCATGCATCAGCACAACACAGCTCATTTATATAACGCATTCAAAACATCAAAACACAGCAATAAAAATCGGTGGATGAGTACAGTTATAGTACAGTTATAATGGCCATTTAACCATAAGTGCACATATTTGCAGTTCAGTACAATCAAAACCAAAATAAGCTGCATTTCTAGTTGGTGTGCATGTGTGCAACACCAACAAGTCTACTATTGCAACTTAGACATGTTTCTCTGCATAGATGATGACCATAATTCTAATAAACATGATGGCCATAATTCGAATAAAGATTTTAGGAAAGTCTACAATGCCGGAAGTTTAAAAAGGCACAAAATGAAAGATCAGTACTTATACCAATAAGCTTAAGTAACTCAAGAATGACAAAACTGAGGATTGGCTAACTAAGTAAAAGAATTTACTTTCATTCGCAAATGTTGTCATCCGAGTAGTTCAAAATTTACAAAATTGAGGGTTGAGTAACAAAAGCAAAAGAAAAAAGAACAAGTTTACTTTGTTGTGCACGAACAAAAAGAAGGTAACCAGAAAAGTTTTTAGTAAAACTTTTTATTTAATACATAAGTCGTAAATAAGGCAGCAATCTCAAAGCTAAAAGAAATGGGCCAAAATGGGTGGTCATCAAGAATGCAATAAAAGCTAGAGTCATTAGTAACTGGTGGCACCAATAATAATGCATGCTTTCAATAAATCTAGTTTTTGGCCTTTTTGGACACAAGTTTAGTTCATTATTACATTGTGAAAGAACCCAACCTTAAGGTTGGGTAGGGCTAAAATCCAATCAACTTAAAAGTATATTCAATGCAAGTGAGGTCAATTGACCCTACACAATAAAACCACCTATCTAGGTAAAGCTAGCATTTTCAAATGCTAACAAAGGTAGGTTCTTTCTATTTTGTAAAGTTCTAATTCACCATCCTATTTCATTGATCAAGCTGAAGTGATGACTCAGCATGGTCCATGCTATTGATCATCACATAAAACCAAAAAACACAACATGATACTAATAATTTCAGTCCTTCCTGTTTTCTTCTCTCTGTGGGTTCTGCTAATGGGTTGGTGGCGGGGAATAGGGGGTTTCTATACATTGGACTTGATCCCGTCTTAGTAAAACTGCAAACTTTGTCCCCTCCCAGCCAAAAATAAGTAATGATTATTGTTGCACATGTGGGACAGCTTTAGCAAATGATTGAACCAGTCTATTGCCATGAAACAGAAAATATCACAAATATGTAACTGTTGGCCACACATAATATGAGGTGAAAATACTGTGCCGACAGAATATAATAAGTTCCTCAAGTAGTCTCTCGACTTATGTCAGAAAAACGTGACAGCACGGAGGAAAAGATAGAGATGCTATGCGGATCAACAGATTCCTTCTACAAAACCAGTTATGATTATTTCTTTTATGAGTGACTTATAGTATTTACATGTACGAGCAGATAGCCACATGTAGATTGTGAAAATTCACAAGTAGCAAAGTCCCCTTTTTACTCAAATGAAGCAGATTTTTTTTTTTTTTCACAGAAATAAAAACTTTAGATAACATATGCCTTAGTAAAACGCAAAACCTTATTCCTATATAATATTTTATTCTATTCCAACGATCTAAAACGAGTCATACAACCAAATCCTCGAGGTTCGATTCCCTTACATTTAGTTCATTGTTTTTTTCAATAGCTAAATCTCCTTGAGCAGTCTATCTACTCTTAAGAAAAGTTTATCATCTACATACATTAAACTATAGCGATATTCTGTAAAGCAGCAGATCCCTTCTAAAAAGCTAGTTATAACTAAATTATCGTCCTAATCATAATTTTATGTCCGAAGATGACTGAGAGGAATCTGTCTTCCTACTTAAGTGAGTAAATCGTATAGTTTTTGTAAGTAAACCTTATCCAAAGTCCCGGATTTACTCTTCAAAAAAAAGGTTGAGATAACATATGCCTAATCGAAAGACAAAAACTAACTCCTATTATCATATGTTATGCTCTTTGCAAGGCTCCGAAACGGGTCATAGAAACATACCCCGTGCTTCGCAATAATCAAAGTTGAATTTTCTAATCTCAAACCTAACAGCTTACCAAATATTAGCAACTTACTTTACAAAACTAACACAAAACATATTTATCACAATTTGAATCTACCTAACAGAGTATGCCGCCTAGTAAAAAGGCAAATACTTATATCATACGTTAAGGCTTCAATACGAGCCATAGCCTCATTCCTTCTCCTAATTGTAAATAATTAACAGATAAGATCACAGCACCAAACAAACAAACAAACTAGCTGGAATTTGACTTTTTTTTTTTTTTTTTTTCAAACCTAACAACTTACCAAATGCTGTTTTACAAAAAATAACACCTAGCAGCAAATAATTTGTTACATCCAATCCAATCCACATCATGAATTCATTTCCTAATGAACAGGATTCGATTTGAGATACAAATCAATCATATAAACTAAAACTAAATCCATCAATAACATCAACTACTGAATCAAACAGTAACAGTTAAATTAACAAATCTAGTGAAGATGATATAATATATTAAGATATACAGCAGATACATACCGCCATTAGTTGAGTATAGAGATATAGATTTGGTGATTGAGTGTTTAGAAAAAAAGTGTGTGATTTGATGATGAGAGTAGTGTGTATAATAAAGGTTTTATTATTATTTGGGAATAGTATTTGAAGATGAACAATAAAAAGAACCTAATGCCTAACTTATTTCTTTTAAAAGAAAAGAAAATATTTATTTTACAGCTGGATTTTCATATTCTATTTCCACATACAGTACGTCACTCATTAGTTCATTACACACACCAAAATGATCATGACTACTTATGTCAAATTTTACATTTATATTTTTTATTTTATTACTATTAACAATTAGTATTTCACAAATATTAAAACAAAACTATCAAACAAATTAATGTTTTAAGTTCAAAAAAAAAAAGAAAAACAAATTAATGCTTTTTATTAACATAAGTAATGCAAAAAAAAGGAGGATTATATTCGTATTATGAATGATCTAGTTAGCGCTGGACGTGGCAGAATAGGCGGGTCAGGGGGGGTGGGGGTCGTTCAATAGGCTCGGTTCCTAATAGGATTATATGATGCATGTCTCATTTTCATAACTTTAGTACTTATGTTTACGGATAACACCTTTTACGTAAATGAAGTTAAAATCCTAGTAAAACTTGGAAAATGATATGTTTTGAGACATAAGTTAACCATGTATCATTATCATTAATATTAATTATTTTTGCCGACTATAGTTGGCTAGTTAATAGAGTACGTAGTCGTTATTACTTTTTATAGAGAATGGTACGATATGTCAACTTACACATAAGAGAAAACTTAAGTCATTACAATTGATGGAACATTTACCCAATGGTTACAATTCACCTTGATATGCCTCAAAGTGTTACATATAAAAAATAGAGTTAAATTATGAAAGGCAATAGATTAAAAGAACGACAAGGCCACATAGACCACAACAACAAAAGCGACTAGCCCACTCTTACAGACCGGGAGGAACCCAACAAACAAACGCAACTACTTAAATGGTCAATGGAAGAACACTAACGAAATGCTAGGAAAGAAAAAAAAAACAATACCACTAACCAAAGCCAATAAGAACGAAACTAAACAAACT
The DNA here is from genome assembly GCA_910596185.1 of Chrysanthemum makinoi. Taxonomy (NCBI): domain Eukaryota; kingdom Viridiplantae; phylum Streptophyta; class Magnoliopsida; order Asterales; family Asteraceae; genus Chrysanthemum; species Chrysanthemum makinoi. The sequence goes on along the minus strand of OU343222.1, from coordinate 40,786,906 downwards.
CTCGAAACTAAAACATACACTATATACTCAACAACCGCAACTCCAACAATGCCAATAAACCTGCTGCACGACCTCTTAATTTCACATTTACAAGAAAAACTCATGTTCTTGCACTCTCTTAATGATCTTAATGAGCAACATATAAAACCAAGATGAGAAATTGAAAGATATAACAATTTTATGTTTTGCGTACATACATGCACGGGCCGTTTTGAGGGGAGTGCAAGCGGTGCTATTGCATAGGCCACCGCTTGACGAGAGCCACAAAATTACATGCACTTTTATTATATATATATATATATATATATATATATATATATATATATATATATATACACACATAATTTGAGACTAACTTGAGTTTAATTAGTTCATGCACTACTGATACATGTGTATATTTAAAAATTTCTTTATAATGATGGCACGGGGCCGCCGAAATTCAGGAGACGACACTTTACATACACAAACACGTATGCCGAATTGCAAAGACACACATAATAATTATAGTTTTAAGAAACGTGTTATGTTCTGCTTCAGTTTTGTTCGAGATTCGAATGATCACACATACGTTGATTAGGCATAGTGGAACACACAAAGCCACAAACTAGTTTAATGAACCTAACGATGGTTGGGTATTATTGTTCACCCACCAAATACTTCAACTTCAAGCATCTTGAATCCTACATTTTTTTATTCATGTATATTTCATATCACAGAATTATAATAAAGTGTATGTTAGAGTATCACTTAATTGTATTGTACTCTTCAATAAAATTTAAATTATTGTGTTTCGAAATTATTTTTGCCAACTTGGTGATAAGATATTTCTGTTTTGTTTGGTACAATTATGAAATGTGATGAATTATTGAATTTTCAAATGTTATGCATTGTATGTCATAAATAAGATACTATAATTTTGATTGTGTATAAAATAGTTTGAGAGAACTGTATATATATCTATTAAAATTTGAACGTATTTTCTTAAAATACAAGTTTTCAATGCATAATAGTTTAATAACTAAACTACTTTTTAACACAAATCATATATTGTAAAAGTATTGTTTCATTCAAACTTATACAGAAGTAATAGGCATATAAGTGTTTATACATGTTATTGTATCCGCATAAACTTTTTTATTAGTGAATAAATATTTCCTAGGCAAAAGAGCAAATAAAATGAAGCAATTGATAAAGATCCTTGTCTAGTGAAAACACCACATGTTCCATGCATTTTCGGTTTTCATTTAAAACCCTACGACATCCACATCATGATTCATGAGACACTAACTACCTAGAATTGCATCTACATCTACATATGACTATAAAAGCAAGATTAAAAGGATAGGTTAGGACAAGTTTCTTTCCTATTTAGAGCAAGTTTTGAATTTTAACCAATGTTATATTGTTTAAAACCATACCTAAAGGGTTGTTTGTTTATTAAAAGACTTTGAGTCTGAATCTAATTCGTACAATTGATCAAAATCTATGGTTGAAAAATGTGATTCAATGGCGAAAATCTGAACATGGTTCATCTTAATCTAAGTAGTGACATTGAGATTTTAATTTTACTCATATAACAATGTTATTTTTATAAAATATTCATATCATGTTAGATGTAAACATGTTTGGGTTTAAATAGAACTTTTCGATACAATTAACTAAATGGGTTGGGTTAAGGTTGAGATATATGAATCCTGCAAACTAAACTCATCAATATGAACACAACACGAATTGTCGCCCTTACTATTATCAACTTGTACTTCTTTTACTTAACATTAAAATATTTAGTGATTCTATGTAAATGTACTTCTTTTACGCAACGTGCGGGTACCATGCTAGTAGTATAGAATTAATATTGTGACTTTTCTTACTACGTCACACTTGATCGGTTATTTGATACAATAAAATTAAGTTTTTAAACGGGAAACGTATTAAACCTTCCACCCCCTCTACGTTTTCCACGTGTTTAATGTATATTTTTTCTTTCATTTGTGAACAAAAAGGAAAAACAAATAAAAGAGAATGTCTGATGTTGTTGGTGTAAGATTCGAACCGATGCCAGTTGCTTTGAAAGATTACTATACCACCACTCAACCACATACACTCCCTGTTCATATTTAAGATATTAATCTACTTAACTTTAAAGCGCTGAAACAAAAATTGATACTCCGTAATCCGTATTATTGTAAGAGAAAATTGCAAATTTTGTCCTTATGGTTTGGTCAAATTGCACGTTTCATCCTTGTGGTTCATTAAGTGCAAAAATCGTCCTTATTTTGCATTGTTTGGAATCATTTTAGTCCTTCGCCAGTGCAAAATCGTTTGTGTGGTTTCTAAAAAGTTAGTGCCGAATGACCAAAATGATTCCAAACAGTAGGGGTGAGCGTGGTGCGGGTTGGTGCGGTTTTTGGTGAAAACCAACCCGCATCCGCAATTGCGATTTTTTAAAAAAGAGAATCCACATCCGCGCGGTGTTGCGGGTTTATGCGGTTTTTGCGGTTTTTTAGGTTTTTAAGTTTGTTACCGCACAAGCATCTCTAATGCTTCAAACTTTGTTAAAAACTTTTTGCAATGTTGCAAAAATCGTGAATCGGTAGTGAGGCGGTCAACCCCCTTGTAGCTTGTAATCGGTCTAGGCGGGATTAATCGGTGATTAATCGGATTGGCAATTTTGGCAAGTTGTGGGTATTTCTGGGTAGTTTTGGGTATTCCCGAAAAGATTTTCCTTAAAAATATCTTGTAATAGATATAAACAGCGACTATAAGTGATTACATTTGTTCAGGGTTGCAAAAATAGAGAATCGGTGATTAATTATATTCGCATTTTTGGCAAGTTTTAGGTATTTACAGCAAGTGTTGGTATTTTCGGCAAGATTTTACATAAAAAACATCTTGTAATAGATATAAACAGTGATTATAAGTGATTATAACTAATTTACGGGGATTTTAGGGTATTTCCGGTAAGATTTCCATGTTTCAGCAAGTTTGACCATCGTCAACCGCCGTTGACTATGGTTGACCGATTTGTTTGAACGATTTACACAAATCGGAAAGGTCGGTGGCCCAGTAGCACCTAATCGGTGATTAATCGGCCTTGTAGGCCTTTTTTTGCAACACTTACTTTTTGTGTTTGGGATGATTGGATATGTGAAATTCTTCAATCTTCACTATCCCAAATTCCCAATGATCCATCCCACATAGCTGAAAAGTAAGAGTGGTGAGAACTTTATATGTCCAACTCTGAATATTGATCCATTACAATCATTTGTAATGGTATTTCAATTTGTGTTTTTTATTGCTGTTTGTATAAATTTATTTCTTTAATTAAGTATTTTATTATTGCATGTTTTTTATTGAATGATAGTCACACAATTGGAAATAACGTAACCAAGAAGGGTTATTTAAAACTTGTAATTCATTACATGTACATTGAGCACTCTCAGCAGAGGTGGCAAAAATAACCGGTTCCGAAACCAGAACCGAAAAAAAATCCGAAACCGAAACCGGTCAACACCGGTTTTTCCGAGAACCAGTTTGGTTCTTTCACAAACCGCCGGTTCCTAACCGGTTCTTGATTTTAAGGCTAGAAACCGGTTCGGAAAAACCGGTTTCTAGTATCTCTTTCATTCAATCAGATGGCAACTATTTCTTGGATGCAGATATGAAATGAGATACACACAAAACAATTTTTCATTGACATTTGCTACAGTTAAAGTAAGATATTCACTTCCATCACTAAAGTTTTTATGATGTTAAAAGCATCGAACGTGACTGGTATCTTTTTTGGGTAAAAGGTCAAAACGACCCTGGTATCTACCAAGAAACAACTTGAAACCTACACAAGCATATATGTTCTTACTTCTTAGTATATGCAGGGTGCGGGTCACTCAGTGGCACAATACAAGCCGGAAAAAGCTATGGTTCTAACAGAAAAATGGCTTGCTTTGAAATCTTACTCAATTGACTCCATGTAGTGCATTAAAAAAAAAAAAAAAAAAAAAAAAAAAACACGGAATCGAGCCTAAAAATTGCCACTGTTAACAAAATAACCATCGGTTTTTTGGAACCGGTTATTCCAAGGAACCGGTTATACCAGGCTCGGTTTTTTATACCCCGGATCCGATAAAAACCGAACCGGTTCGTTGACTTTGACGGAACCGGAACCGGTTTTTGGAAAAACCGAGAAATGGCCACCTCTCTGACTATGATTACAAGTTATCACTTTTTTAATTAACAGTTTAGTATCTTCACATAATATATTAAGGTGTGTTTGTTTCATTAAGATGTTTTTGGTCTGAATCTGACTACCATATCTTATTGGTAAGAGATGGCTAGAAAGTCTAAATCTGAACGAAATAATGTTGTTTGTTTTTGTATAAGTGTCCGAATGATTTTAAGTGCTCGGTTTTGCAATTTGTTTATTAAACCAACGCAATGCGATAATAACTAACTTATGTAAATATGAAATAAGACTTTTTATCATAAATATAATATAGTTAATAAACAATCAAATATATTATATAAAATTTACAAAACGAGTAAGAGGCAGTAAGACAAATCCCCCACCTTTTACTGAGTAAGATGTTCTATGTCTAACTGGGTCTTATTCAAAAGAAAAAAACAAACAAGCAAAACGTCTGCCCTCCTCTTACTAGTAAAAGTAAGAGGGGCTAGTAAGACTTTTTTTTAAACAACAAACACACCCTTAACTTGTAATCATAGTCAGAGAGGTGGTCATTTCTCGGTTTTTCAAAGTGAATACATTTTATTCTCAATACTCAACTCCAAACAACTCTTACGCTACCTTCATGTTCGGTCCAAAATCATATTTTTATATTTGCATCGAAAGACCAGGCCTGCAAATGTTGAGCTCAAACTATACAACGAGACAACCTCATGCTTATAAAGCCCCTGCTCGAGCTCTTTGAGCCTTTTTCATCGTAGTTCACTAAATAAATTTCCACGCCGCTATTTCTAGTTGATTTGCACTTTTATGGTTCAGTTCAAATAATTGGATGTATACGGTCCAGTTATACAAGTTAATGCATCTAGAAAGCTATAATCATTGTGAGTTAGCTAACCAACCTTGCTATATTTAATGTGCAAAGACATAGTATTATCGTAATATTATAATATTGATAAACTTGTATGAACTGGTTTTAAACTTGTATATGGTGAAGTTTTTTACTAACTTTACGTACAAATGAAGTGGGTTCTCATGACATATAAGGTTTATGCACATCTTAAAATCTTTGATTATCAAATGTACTTCAGATATTCCTATTTTAAGGTCAACCCAATTTCGAATATCTTCAAGTCAAGTTGAAGCCCAGTTCGGCTAAATTGAAACCTTATGGTACATGCTCCCACATAGGTGTCAATTTTTTACGCATTTATATACAAATGGGTCAATTGGGGTAACATATGTGTAACAACCAAATGGGTTATGCTAAAAGATTTAGCAATTGAAGGAATTCAGGAAACACGGTAAATGGTCAAACAGCTATAAGCTTCTAAGTGGCTTTAATTATAATTGATCCTTAGACTATTGTTGTCATAATCTAATAAATTAAATCATACTAAACACACTAAAAATTACAGTAATATTTCTGAGAGCAATAAAAAGGTTTTTGGTTTCGTAATGACCCATTTTGATTGGTAGACTACCTAACGTACGTTACGGCTTTTTGTTCGGATGTTGAGGTCATAATCCCATCAGACTACCCATGTGTGTTAAACCCATCAAAAGTGCAAAGTGTATAAAACTTTGCAATTTAACAAAACTTAGTTAAAATGATACCATAAAGTACAATGTATATGAGATATTAATTGCAAGATGGTCAAGTGAAAGCGAAATTAGATCATCAATTTAACAACCCGTACCTGAATTGGGTTTGTGTCAAACAGGTTGACTGGGACAAAGGCGTACCTTAGTGGTTAGTTGTTGGGTATCAAGAGTTACTTATTCTCATTCACTTTCGTGAATGAATGTTAAAAGAAACCAATCCCGTTTCATCCTTAAACATCGGTGAACTGACTTAGATTATGTTTTTTGCCCGATGTGCAATGACTTTACGAAATCTTTCGACCATGCTGTGGTCAATTGTCTCGCAAGTGCTGTATATGGGATCAAATCTTTAGCTGGTGACAGATGGATTCTAGCTATCTCCAGAAATAGTAAAGCTTGCGAAAGCAATTCAAGTGGTTTGTTATATAACTTTTTGGGTGTCGTGGCTTTTTCTCTCTGAAAATCATACCCGTATTCTCCATGATGACTGTCTTATAGAATTTTTAGACCATGTTGTGGATCTTTAGTCAAAGTAGAAAAGCTTCTCGTGTTTGGGATGACTTGATTAACAAATTGTAGGATTTTTTTAGCTTGTGGGAGTTTTACCCATAAGTGTTACTTCTTTTCGTTTTCCTCTTTACTTGAGGTGTCTTGTATTAGTTTGTCATTGCTCTCCAATAATTTGTCAGATTGAGTTTTTTGATAAAATTGTCGTTCCATAAAAAAAGTAATTTTAGTTGGTATATTTTGATACTTTAAATTCTGGATGGGTGTGTATAAAGTTAAGAAAACTTAACATGGATATGAATGCTAGAGGTAGACAAGTTGATTAAAGAGTCGGGTGCGATATATCTTACAATCTTGATTCATACATTTAAGTTTGAGAATGTGTAGATTTGTTGTCAAGTTTATTCAGTTCAGTTTGTGCTAATCGTATTCAAGTTTACTTCTCATTTGAAATAAATAGAAGTTTGTTCCAAAAGAAAATAATGTCAACACAAGTAGATATGAACATCTTCAACTTTCATTATCCCCATTACTCATCCCACATCGCTGAAAAGTAAGAATAGTAAGATCTTTATAAGTCCAATTCTGAATAATATATTAAGCTTATATCGAGAATCATTACTAAAACTTATTGGTAATGATCTTTCGTTTAAGTTTTTTAATTATATATTTATTTAATTATGTATTTTATTAAAATCCAAAAGCTTGTGATGCACTACATGTGGATTGCCTATGATTACAAGTTATCACTTTTTTAATTAACAGTTAGTCTAGGTATTAAAAATTGATTAATGGCTTTTCAAAGTGAATAATTTATTCTCAACACTCAACTCCAAACACCTCTTACGCTACCTTTATGCTCAGTCTAAATTCAGATTTTTATATTTGCATTGAAAGTCCAGGGCTGCAAATGTTGAGCTCAAACTATACAAGGAGCCAATGTCATTATTCATTTACAACAAAGTTCTATTACTGTAATTCATTTGATCACAATACAATGTCTTGTTAGACAAAAATGGGAAAGAAAAAATAAATGTAAGTGTCATTAATAAAAATTAATCATCAAGAATCTGTGAATGCTGATCATGCCATCAAGTTCCATCTTTTATTACTACTTTCGCGTTACAACTCAGTTTCCCTCTGAAACTAGGCAACATTGGCTTCGAGATTCAGCTGCTATCATTATTTGCACCCCGTCAATTAAGGAAGAAGCGTAACGGACAATCTCAGCTTGGCTTGCATACATAAGCTGTAGATGGGTGAACTTGTTTCCCATAAAAATTAGAGGCTTCAAAGGTTTCGTCTTGAAATGCAGCAAACAATGAATTGTGAGAAAAGTGGTATCAATGGTCACCTGTGAAGCAGAGAAGTTAATAGATAAGTTTTTAAACCTTGGGAGCTAGAGAACCTTCGAGCTATGTGAGTCCCTTTCCTAAAGAAAAGTATCACAGTTTATAACATAATTTGTTACCGCACGAGCATCTCTAATGCATCAAACTTTGTTAAAACCTTTTTCTTTAGAATAAGAATATTCGTCAAAGTTACTGCCAATGCAAAAGAAAGGTACTGTCAAAGTTTATTTCTTGGACTATATTTTTAATGTTTAACTCATAAATGGTGTGAGGAAGATTTGTTTCATGTCATATCTCTGATGAATTTTTTTACAATATTACTTACAACGGTAAAAAGCTATTGAACAATCATTTTCAACCATTGCTTTAAAGATGCTCTTACAAAATTGTTTATTGAAGAAAAATATACTAAATGCTAGAACTATGCTAAATCCTCATAATTTATATCCAAACAAAACATTGACTTTCTGATCTGTAAATTCTCAGTAAATAATACTTGCAAGTTTTAGCCTGAAATTTGATTTTTTGTTCGACTAAACCAAAGCTGCAGTTTGTCGAAGAGGATTAATTTATTAGTTTTAGTGAGGTAAAGAGATATATATGAGTAAATTTGATGATCAAAGTTATCCCATTTCATCCTTGATCATCGGTTAACTAATTTAGATTTCGTCCTTTGCCCGGTGTGCAATGACTTTACAGAATCTATCGATCATGCGCCGGTTAATTGTCTGTTCGCAAGCGTTGTATATGTGATAGAATCTTTAGCGGATGACAGATGGGTTCGCCTGACGGGTCCCTGGTGCATTATATTATATCCTTCTCATCACCTATCTCTGGTAATAGTAAAGCTTGCAAAAGCAATTCAAGTGGTTTGTTATATACTACGGAGTAGTAACTGTTTGGGTGTCATGGCTTTTTCTCGCTCCCAAAATCGTACAAGCATATTCTCCACGATGATTGTGTTATAGAAATTTTGGGCCATGCTTCGGATCTTTAATCAAAGTAGAAAAGCTTCATGTGTTTGGGATGATTGGATATATGAAATTCTTCAATTTTCACTATCCCAATGACTTATCCCACATCGCTAAAAAGTAAGAGTAGTGAGATCTTTATATGTCCAACCCTGAATATCATATTTGACCTGGCCCGAAATAATCATTACAAAAAATTGTTTGTGAGGTTGTTTCGGTCTGTGTTTTTTATTGCATGTTTGTATAAATATATTTAGTTAATTAAATATTTTATTAAAATCCAACTGATATCATAATCTTCATTGTTTAACTATAATTATATTAGAGAAAATTTTAATACTTGACACCATGTAAAAAATTTTTACACTACCTTCATGCATGTTCAGTCTAAAATTAGATTTTTATATTGGCATGGAAAGACCAGGGTTGCAAATGTTGAGCACGAACTATACAAGGAGTCAAACTGATGCTTATAAAGCCCGTACTCGAGTTATTTGAGCCTTTTTCATCGTAGTTTTCTAAATAAACTTTCACGCCTTTTTTTCTACTTGATTTCCACTTTTATGGTCCAGTTCAAATAATTGGATGTACACCCTGTTATACAAGTTAACGCATCTCGAAAGCTAAAATCATTGTGAGTTAGCTAACCAACCTCGCTATATATAATGTGCAAAGACATATAGTATTATCGTAATAATATAATATTGATAAACTTGTATGAACTGGTTTTAAACTTGTATATGGTGAAGTTTTTTACTAACTTTACGTGCAAATGAAATGGGTTCTCATGACATACAAGGTTCATGTACATCTTAAAATCTTTGATTATCAACTATAGTTAAGATATTCCTATTTAAGCTCAACCCGATTTTGAATATCTTCAAGTCAAGTTTAAGCCCAGTTCGGCCAAATTGAAACCTTACGGTACTATGCTCCCACATAGGTGTCAATTTTTTACGCATTGATATCCAAATGGGTCAACTGGGGTAATATATGTGTAACAACCAAATGGGTTATGCTAAAAGATTTAGCAATTGAAGGAATTCAGGAAACACGGTAAATGGTCAAACAGCTAAAAGCTATTGTACACAACAGATAAAAGCTTCTAAGTGACCATTCTTTATCTCCGCCCCTGTCGGGTACATATGGATTTGTATCTAAATCAATATCCATTTAGTTTTTTATGATTCAGATTTGTATTCTCATTCATTTAGTTTTTCATCATATATCTGTATCTTGTGGATAAAATTGGTAAAAGGATATTTGGCGGATATCAAAAGAAAACTTACTTGTAGAAAATTACCGATTTCTTATAGAGCTAAAACATACATTGTTACAAAGCGAAACACAATGCAACAATAATCATAACAAACGAGTTTAACACATCCCGTATTTTGTTGCGATTTTACTTTTTATATGCAACTAGGTGTATTTGTTTAATGTATATCGTTCATTCATTTGCTTAAGAATAAAAGGAAAAGAAATATGCAATTAGTTGTATATCACAATTTATTTATTTATTTATTTTATTAACTTTTTTTTAAACATAGTTGTATATCTTCATAACAAAAAGGAAAAAGAGAAGACAAAAAAAAAAAAAAAAAAAAATTGTGTATGGACTAAGAATCGAACTCACGCCATGAAAGCACTGAAACAAAAACTGCTATTATTGTATATTTTTCATACGACTGTGAATATTTTTCATCCATAAATATAGGGTTTTGCTAACAACAGCCCTAAGGGTTGTTGTTAAGATGCTTTGTTTTACTACAATTTCTTGTAATAATATAATTCATCCAATCATAATCAATCATTAATTGTATTTGTAGTATTTCCGGAATTTTCTCCACTTTTTTTGGGATTATCAACTAATCAGAATCATTCAAAAGAGATATCGTAATGAAAATTATTTGCTTAACGACAACCCTTAGGGCTGTTGTTAGCAAAACCCATAAATATATTTAACAGTAAATAAGCTTATGTAGTGTTGACTTCTGCTAAATGTACGTAATAGGTAGTGGTATTCCATTCTCATTGTTGCATGCTTATTTTCGAACCGACAAGTTATTATATAATCTTTAATCACTTATATTAAGCCTATAAAATAGTGTTATAACTGATTTATTTAGAAGAGGCAATTATTATTAGTATAAGTATAGTTACATACATGTAACGGATTACGGATGACTAAATTTTGATAGAGAAAAAAATAACAAAATAAAAAAAATCTGAACTAACAATTTTAATGAGCAAGCGTTTCATGAAAATCATATGATGCATGTAATACACTCTTAATCTATACGTGAAAGTCAACGCAAACCATAAGGATGATCCGTGTACTTTACTCTTAATCTTATGAACCCAATTCTACTAAAAGATATGGAGCCATGATGATACTGACCATTAAAACAACTGTCAAATTGTAAAAATCATCACGCTGGGGGACTTGAAGAATTGAATTCGGATACGTATTCTTATAATATCAAATAAACCCGCTGTTATTTATTATCATGATAATGGCGAATGGCGATCTCACCCTCTTCGGATCTTCTTCTTGAGCAAAAGATGGGATAAACTTTCCTATTTTTGTTCTCACAAAACATCATGTTATTTGATATTTGAATCAACCTTAGTACACATAGTTTGTTACCGCGCGAGCATCTCTAATGATTCAAATTAGGTGGCAATTTGTGCCCAGAAAAAAAAATGCTAATTTAGGCTATTCTTTAAAAGATGTGAGCACATTTAGCCTCATTTTTTTTTAAATGGGCAAATATTGCCCATTTAAAAGTTAAATGGGCACAAACGGGCACATATTTTCTATCAAATGGAGAACATTACAATTGTTTTTAAAGAAAAACTTATAGAATATATATATTTTTTTTAAAATATAAATGAGGTGTTACGTTTGAGGAATTTATTTCGTCATTTTAGGTCTTTTCTAAAGCGATTCGTATAACATGCGCCCGTTTAGCCCGTGCCCGCTTAGCTCATAGCCCGTTTAACCCGTAGCCTGTGCCCGCCCGACCCGCCCGTTTTGCCACCTCTACTTCAAACTTTGTTAAAACCTTTTTTTCTTTGGGATGATTGGATATGTGAAATTCTTCAATATTCACTATCCCAATGATCCATCCCAAATAGCTGAAAGGTAAGAGTGGTGAGAGCTTTATATGTCCAACTCTGAATATTTGATACGACCCGGTTAGGGGTTGTATCGGGATAAGGCACCACTTTTATCGTGTGCGAGCTCCTTAAGAAAAAAGAGAAGAACTAGAGATTTGTTTATCTTGATTCATTCATAACAATGATTTGGTATATATAACCGAATAACCATAGCTTGTAAAACAAGCCAAATACAAAGACATATCTTAACAATGACACTTTCCTAATACGACACAAAGACATATCCTAAATAAATATAACATGACATAAAGCCCGGGGCGTATCATTCCACACTCCTTCGAAATCACCTTGTCCTCAAGGTGTCAAGGTGTGGTCTTGAAAAATTTCCCTTGATTCCGGGATCCCATATCCTAATTCTAATCCTAGTCCTATCTTCCACTCCCGTAGTTCTCCTGCCTTCCGCTACCGCAAGCAACACCTTTTCCCTTTTCCGCCTTCCACTACCTTGGACATAACACAACACCATTTTTCTGCCTTCCGCTACCCATGCCGTAACACTCCCCACTCCTTCAAAAATCACCTTCCCCTCAAGGTGATACGAAGAATATGCTGATTGAGAGTCCGATATCCATTTCCACAAATTTGGTTGAACAAGTTTATGGTTGTGTCCATTATCCATGAGCCCGTGAGCATCACCGATACCAATTCCTTCCCATAGTTGGCGAACCAGTGGACTTTCATGAGCCACCAAAGAAGTGGGTATAGGACTAACCCCGTTGTCCGCTAATTCCTCGCTTAAATTCAAATTTATTTCACCCAAACGACCATCAAATTCACGACCACCCACAACAATCTCTTCCATACTTTTCTTATTTTCTGAAAATTCTTCAAACTTGATATGAACTTCATTACTCCCACCAATATCGAAAACACCATCTATCGCGTTATTAACCACATCAACAACAATATTGTGACGTTATGATGATTCCATGAAGCCCTTTTCGGTCTCTCTTGCGTGGGATTATATTCGTCCTAGGGGTCTTGATGTGGATTGGTATCATCTTGTTTGGTTTTCTCACCGTATTCCGAGGCATGCGTTCCATCTTTGACTTGTTATGAAAAGAAGGCTTCGGACTCAAGATATGTTGAGATATCATGATGGCCATCATGATCCAAATAATGATGTGTTGGTGTGCCCTCTATGCAGGACACAACCTGATTCTCATGATCATCTATTCTTTGATTGTGTGTTCTCGTTTCAGGTTTAGCTTTCTTTGAAGATGTTTGCAGGTTTTCAGGATATTCCGGACTCGTTGGAGGATGTGACCCGTTTTCTTATTCCTATTTCGAAGTCTCGGTCGGTTAAAAGTGTTGTCTCCAAGCTTCTTTTTGCGGCGTCTTCCTATTACATTTGGCAAGAAAGAAACAACAGGATTTTCAAGCGGCAAAGAAGATCGGAAGTCCAAGTTATTGATATTATCAAGTCTACGGTTCGGCTCAAGCTTCTTACATGCAAATTCAAGAAGACGTCGAATACGAGAGACCTGTTGCGGGGGTTTGGCTGCTGCCTCTTTCTCTTTTACATTCCTGATGGTGGGATTCAGTTCTGATTCTTGGCTCGGGAAGTTGGTTGATAGAGGGGTTTCGTTGGATTATGCTATTTGTGGTCATGGTTTTTCGCTGGAGATCCAGGTGAGTGCTATACTCTTTTTCCCTAATCCAAGGTTTTCCCACTGGGTTTTTTCTTGGAAAGGGTTTTTAAGGAGGCAGGCTCATCTGATTCATCAATCTCCTTCGAAGCGTTGGGAAGATAGGTGGAGTCATTCATGTGTTCTTAGATGGATGTTCCTTGTTGGGGTTTTAGCGTTTGTATTTTCTAGCTTTTGTAACGCTTAGTGGCATGTCACTAGCGATTTTCATTGGTTGTTCAAGCTCAGCTTAAGGTTAATGTGGCACGTCAGCCACATTCCATTGTACTTATTTGGTTCATTTTTTAATATATTTTACCAGAATCCCTTTTACCAAAAAAAAAAAAAAAAAAAAAAAAAAATCAGCATCTAACGAACTTTTAATCTCAGGTGAAGCGAATTCACTTTGTAACGATGGAATGGTATCTAATTTCTTTTCAATTATATGCGCTTTCTCCTTCTCTTCAATTGCCTCAAAACGAGCCTCGACTATATGGGCTAAGGAAAAGGCTTCTCCTAAAGTTGTAGGCCTTGCCCTCAACAGTTCTATTTGTAACGTCAGTTTAAGTCCGGAGATATAAAACGATGTTAGTAAAGATTCAGAGATCCCTGTTACTCGATTTGCAAGTACCACAAACTCACTCTCATATTCGGTCACCGTACCCATTTGCAAGAGCTTAGAGAGTGCGTATTCCGCGTCCTGATCATTGCCGCCTGATGCCATGAATAATATTCAAGCGATTAATAACTCAAAAAAAATATTTCTGATGAATAGTACTCGCGATGAACATTACCCTATGAATAGTGCCGACGAACATTAATTATTTATTTTTTATTTATTATTTTTTTTGGGATTGGAACCCTAATCGTAAGCCCTCTCAACGAGAGTTCTAAATGAAAGCACCAATTGATACGACCCGGTTAGGTGTTGTATCGGCATAAGGCACAACTTTTAGCGTGTGCGAGCTCATTAAGAAAATAGAGAGAAGAACTAGAGATTTGTTTACCTTAAACTTTGATTGATTCATTCATAAGAATGATTGATTCGGTATATATAACCGAATAACCCTAGCTTGTAAAACAAGCCAAACACAAAGACATATTTTAACAATGACACTTTCCTAATACGACACAAAGACATACTTTAAATAAATATAACATGACATAAAGCCCGGGGCGTATCAATATTAAATTAAACTCTAGTTGAAATGACACATTACAAGCATTTGTAATGATATTTCAATTTGTGTTTTTTATTGCATGTTTGTATAAATTTATTTCTTTAATTAAGTATTTTATTAACATCCAACTTATATCTTAATCTTCACTGTTTAACTATAATTGTCTAGGAGAAATGTTAAAATACGAGACACCATGTAAACTACCTGTAGAGCGAATGATAGTCGCTTAATTGGAAATAACGTAACACAGATGGGTTATTTTAAACTCGTAATTCATTACATGTGGATTGAACACTCTAACTATGATTACAAGTTATCACTTTTTTAACAGGTAGTCTAAGTATTAAAAATTGATTAATGGCTTTTCAAAGTGAATAAATTCTTCTCAAACACTCAACGCCAAACACCTCTTACACTACCTTCATGTTCAGTCTAATATAAGATTTTTATATGTGCATCGAAAGACCATGGCTGCAAATGTTGAGCTTCCGGAGATGAGGAAAACGATTGAAAAAAAATTTTAGACCATTTCTGGATTTGTGCGTGTCATCCTTGCGCAGGGGCCATGCTAATCTTCTCTGTATTGTTCCAATTTTATCGGATGTCCTCGAAGGGGCAAGGGATAACATTTTCCAGGCTTATATAAAGTGTCTATATTTTCATATTTTGGCCGATGTGGGATAAATCGACTACAGCGGCTTTTATTACATTATCAACTAATTCACTACTTTTTGACTTGTTTCACTTCTTCATACAGATATTGTATGTTATAAACTTGTATAACATGTAAATCTCTACTACTGATAATAGATGGATGCATCTCTCTCCTAAAAAAATTTCAGACTTTCAGACTTTCAACAAATTAAGCATGATGTACAACACTTGAAAACACATAATTTTCAGACTTATAACAAAATAAACATAGTATACAACATTTTAATGCATATATTAAAAAAGAAAACACCACATTAATGCACACTTTAATGCACATATTAAGAAAATAAAACACCACATTAATGCTATTAAAGTGGTCAATTAATACACAATTTAATTTATCCCTTCACAAAAATATACAATTATCTAACCACAATGTACAATCTAATTATACTATTAACCAAAACAAACAACATCAAACCACAACTATGAAAGGTTTTATGGATATTTAAATATATGTATGTCCGGATTCGAACTCGAGACTTCGGGATTGCACACATTACGTATGAGAGTTGATGTTAATAATTAATATATAAAATGTTATTATTAATTATTAGTCACGAAATAAAACATAACGATAGTTAAATATTTAACGAGGTTTAGTTAACGGTCGTTAAATGTAAACTACGAGGACTAAGAATGAAATTAGTGGACAAGAAGGATCCGGAATCCCTTTGGGATTGCTTGGCCGGTCGTGGGCTACCCAACCCAAGGAGGTGGGATTTCTTGGTCACCAAGTTTTGAGAATATATATATACAAACCCTTGTATTCATTATTCTCCTAATCTTGGATCACCAATAACCTAATTTCTCCTCTCCTCTCTCCCTCTTTGTGTGGCCGGTCGAAACTCCCTAAGCCCAAGGGTTTTCGATTTTTCTTAACCCAAAGATACAAGTGCTGGTTTTATTTGTGATTCAAGGAACTAGCTTTTCCACATCAAATCGCTAATAGTACGTGTGTACAAGAACGAAGGACAAGCACGCTTGAGCTTGTAATCTTGGTGGTCGACTTTTGTGTGGGTCGAATTTAATAAACCCTAATGTTAGGGTTTTGGGTTTTAGTTCTTGTTCAATTACCATTTGATTCTTGAATTGCTAAAAGGTACGCGTTTTCTTATTCGGTTAATTACTTACATATATTATTCCTATTTACCTCCGCTGCATGCTTTGATGATGTTTACTTGTTTTTATAATTGTTATGATTAGTAAAACCCAACAAACTATCTAAAACCCATCTCCTGAGCTAACAACCAAACTCAAACAAGAATCAAAAGCAAAAAGAACTCAATGATCCCAGATCCGTGTTGAAGTTATGAAACCACTATATTTAAATATTAACACATAGTTACGTTAGACGTTAGCAATGAAGATCCGGTCATTCCGGCAACAACCATGGCGACCGTGGCATTGACAGCGGATCTATAGGAAAAAAAACAAAAAATATTAATATAAAAAAACTATAGATCTACAAATATAATTTATAGATCTTAATAATAAAATCTATAGAAAATTAAAAATACATCTAAACTTGAAAAAACCATTCCAAGGCGGCGGCGGTGGTGTTTCTGTCGTGGTGATGTTTGGTGGTGGTGGTGTTTCGGTGGTGTTGTAGTTTTGTGGTGGTGGGATTTCGTGGTGGAAGGGTTTTGGTTGTGGTGGTGATTTTTTATTTTTATTTTTATTTTTTTTATTATAATTTTTTTTTTATGTTGTGTGGAAAACTAGAAGGGGGGTTGAATAGTTTTGCCAATTAAAACTTCCTTTTAATCTATTTAGATCGATTTATGTCAATCTATTTGGATGTGTTTGTTGGATGTTGATAAACAAGCATATAAAGGTAAGTAATGAAAAGATAAGAGTAAGAAGCACAAAACCACAACGCGAGTATTTATAGTGGTTCGGCTACAAGGACACCTTCCTTGCCTTACTCCACTCCACTAGTCACCTACTCGAGAGTTCGTAATCACTACACCAATCTCCTTATGGCGGAGAAGCCTTCACAACGTCGCCTACCCTTTTTCCGGTGCTAGGCTAACCACCGAGTTCTTTCACTCCAGGGTGAACCACACCTACACAACGTCGCCTACCCTTTATAAGGTACTAGGCTAAGTACCTAGTTCTTTCACTCCAAGGTGAACTACACCTTCACAACGTCGCCTACCCTTTATTAGGTACTAGGATAAGCACCTAGTTCCATTGCAATGGAGGAACTAATACCACACTACACCAACGACTAATCCCAAAGGAGATCTACTCCTTTACAACATCATCAAGGATATCAATATCCTTGGATCTAATACTAGTCTATCTTGTACATCGAAACACACCATATCGAATGTACATCTAAGACACCTTTCACTAATGCCTTTGACTAGATCTACAAGACACATTTCACTAATGCCTTGTGTCTTCACTTCTAAGCACCTTTCACTAATGCTTCTAGTCTTGACTTCTAAGCACCTACCACAAGTGCTTATGCTATAGACGATAGATACCCTTCACTAATATCTTCGTCTTGACACTTGAGACATCTTTCACTAATGTCTTCAACACTTCACTTCTTTGAAGAAAGAAAGGAATCATCAACAACAAGACTTCAGTAGCCTTGATGATGAGGAAGCATGGCAACTCATGGACTTAAGCTTGCTCGACTTCAAAGGTGGTGATCTTGCCTTTAAGAGGAACCTAAAAGATCACACAAAAACAAAACTACAAACACAGATCTCTTGGATCTGAGGTTAGTGAGTTTTTAACTCAGGGAGAAAGTGTGTTAGAAAGGGGTGAGAAACAATGAAGAAATGGCTCACTATTTATAGAGAAAAAATCCTACTATTCCCCGGATCCCACGGATCCCTTCCACAAGGGATCCGTCTAGCGTTAAGCTAGGGATCCGTGAGACACTCCCTTTTACCCATGGGTATTTTGGTTATGGGTCATGGGTCATGGGTCATGGGTTGAACCATGGATCTTTGGCTAGATACAATGTAACTTTGAGTGCAATGCACTTGGTCACTTGGGTATGGGTTGATCCATGGGTTATGGATATGATCCATAGGTTATGGATATAATCCATGTATGATATAAGCATGATGTCATGCAATGGGTTATGGGTCAAGTTCCATGTGTTATGGGCTTTGGGTTGTACCCAACTACATTCAATGTATTTGCCCAATGGGTTGTGATACTTAAGTTTCTACCCATTTATATTACCCAATATACTACATACTAGTTATGTGTATATTTTACCCAAATATGTAAACACTAGTTGTTGTACATATGTATTACTAAATCATAAAATCACTTATATTTGTTTTAGTGTTTTATGTGAAAATGTGAATATGTTAGAAACTATTAGTTCAAACCATTTACGTATTTTATTTGTTTCGTTAAAATGATTTTACGTTTGTTATCGACAAAACATTAGAAGATCGTAAAATATAAATAAACGTTTTTACGGCTTATTTGTATTAACATGTTGGTCTTTTTAATTTACAGTGACCGGTGAGTGAGAGTTTGTGTTAATCTAAGCCAAAGTCAAAGAAACCTTTTAAACATAAAACAAGAAATAACATAATTAGTCCTTGGACTATAATTTCAAGTTAATACTACTTTTTAAAAAATTTATTTCTAAATCACTAAATATGGTACATATAATTTTAAAATTTTTAAAACTTGACAGGATCAACGGATTCAACTGGAATTCGAAGTCGTCATCGGTTCTGCTAGCTAATAAATCCGTTCAAAAATGAAATAGAGGACCAGTCGAAACCTGTAAAAACGGATGAACTAGGTCGGACTGAGATCATTTTATATTCTCCGGTTAATCTGTTCGTCACTGTAATTTTGTTAGCGCCTAAATTTTAATTACTGCCCTGCTAGTATAAATTATTAGCTGAAGCTCTTAGGACTCGCAATAATGTAAAATTTTATCAGGTAACTTGGGCTCATTCAACTTTAACTTTTATCGAGTTCAAGTTTGAGCTAAACAGCCTCGCTTGATATATATAATGTGCCAATACTTAAGCTTGTAACAGTTCGACTTATCAATCTTTTCGAGGCTCATGTAATAAGCGTGCATTTCTATATATTTGAATCGACATATACTGTTATCGTAATATTCAACTTTGATAAAGTTATATGAAATGGTTTTTAACTTATGCCTTATGGTGAGGTTTTGTTATAGCTTTCATGTAATTGCTAAAACAAATTGAATGCGGCCCAATTGACATGCACAACTTACAGACAACTAAAGTAAGAAATTGAGGTTCAAACAATATCATGTGTCTGCCTCATATGTTACCATACACATATTGAATACAGCTTTGAAAGACTAATGTATCTATCAAGTTTTGTCGAATCCAACTATATAATAGTTTTTTCTTTCAAGTTTTGTGTAGGAATTAATGCAATTGCACTCATCCCTAAACCATCCGTCTTTGATACGTACCCTGCCAAATCTGTTATGATGGACCATCAAAAATTTACAAGTATAGACCAATCTACATAGCCAACTCATTTTGTGTAATTTTATTTTTTATGCGGAGTTAGTGGATAGGACGTACTTCGGATTTAACTAAAGACTAATCCTCTTCAACCTCACTAAAACTAAAAAATTATTAATCCTTTTCAACAAAAATGGTTGTGGGTTGAAGTACTACTTAGGACATGTGAGATTGTGGTGTGTATATTATGAGAGAGTTAGCTTGCAAAAGCAATTTAAGTGGTTTGTTATATAACTTTTTGGATGTCATGGTTTTTTGTCTCTCTAAAAGTCATACCCGCGCACATTCTCCACGGTGACTGTCATACAGAAAATTTGGGCCATGTTGTGGATCTTTAATCAAAGTAGAAAAGCTTATTGTGTTTCGGATAATAGGATTAACAAATTGTATGATTTGTTTAGCTTGCGGGAGTTTTTACCCATCGGTGTTACTTCTTTTTATTTTCCTCTTTACTTGAGGTGTCTTGTATTAACTTGTCATTGCCCTCCGATAATTTGTTGGGTTGAGTTTTTTAATAAAATTGTCGTTCCATACAAGAAGTAATTTAGTAATTTTAGTGGGTATATTTAATACTTTTAATTCTGGTTGGGCGTGTATAGAGTTACCAAGATTTAAGATGCATTAGAGCCTTGGGCGTCATAACGCACATGAGGCGTTAATCCTATGTGGCACCCGCTGTTTCCGGTGTTACCACACCCCATCCGACAAGCATTGATATATTAACGTGCGTTGAAGGGCTTTGTGACATTTTTTTTTGTTTTTCCGTTTTTTCTTAATTGGTTTTTTGCGTTTTATTGGGTATAGTGAGTAAAAAAAAAGAGGTGTTAATGGTGTTATGTGAGTGGGTATTTTTGTATGTTTGTGTTAAAAGTGAGAATGCCGAGATGATGCTGGCAGCACTTTTTGGTGTTAATTGTGTTATGACACCTTAAGTTCTTATCCCAATGACTTATCCCATATCACTCAAAAGTAAGAGTAGTGAGATCTTTATATGTACAACTTTGAAGATTACATTAATCACAAATGGAAACGTGTTACAAAAACTTGTTTGTAATGTGCCTTTCAATTTGTGTTTTTCTTATATTATCATTTTTAATAAAGGGTATAATAGTTCACTAACGTCACTCAATTTTAAATCATCTTAAGTTTTTAGAATGAACATACACTCTTGATAAATAGTAAAGAGATATATATCTTAATCTTCATTGTTTAACTATAATTGTCTAGTAGAAATGTTAAAACGAGATACCATGTAAACTACCTGTAGAGCGAATGATAGTCAAATAATTGGAAATAACATAACACAGTACAATAGGGTTAGTTAAAACTTGTGATTCACTACATGTGGATCGACACTCTCACCATGATTACAAGTTATCACTTTTTCTAACAGTTTTTTTTTTCTTTTTTTTTTCTTTTCTTTTTTTTTGTTATCTAGGTTTTCGACTATTATCATGAATGACTAATCTCAGGGCGACTACTCTTTTGATAGCCCGAAGTCGGCGCAGATAAACCTCTCAGAGCCACAAGGGGATTAATTTTCTCCTCGTTGAATTTGAACCCCTGACCTCCTCTTTTCAAAGTGAATAATTTATTCCCAACACTCGACTCCAAACATATATACTGGTGTTGCATACTAAATGTATTACTCCCTCCGTCCCAAAATAATTGGCCTCATTTGACTTTTTAAAGTCTTAATTTCTCAACTTTGATCCTTAATATTTTTGTATGTGTTATGTAATACTTAATGAAAATTACACCAATGAAAAAATATTTAAAAGACAATCCATTCATATATTTTGTATCAATTCTTATATAACATAAAATAAAAATATTTAAGATTAAAGTTGAGAAATTAAGAATTTAAAAAGTCAAATGAGGACAATTAATTTGGGACAGAGGGAGTAATAGGTAATGGCATTCCATTCTCATTGTTGCATTCGTATTTTTGTACCAAGTTATTTTATAATCTTCAATCACTTATATTAAGCCTATAAAATAGTGTTATAACGATGACTAAGTTTTGATAAGAGGAAAAAAAAGTTCTAAACTAACAATTTTAATGATCAAAAGTTAAAACAAAACAATATGTAAAGATTGTCATTTTGTTTCATAAGAAGAGTTATACGAATGTAATGATTTAAATGACTCATGTGAGTATATAATATTTTGAGATGGTAAACAAGTGATTCAAGGATGAGAAATCATCCTAATTATTTATATCCATCTACTTTAAGTATTCAATTGTTATTTGGTGAACACAAACATAAACACGAACAATCTATTTATTTGTGAACACGAACAAATGTCATTATTCATATAACCCATTTGAACACAATCCAGTGTTTTGTAGGACAAAAATGGGAAAGAAAGAAAAATGTAAATCAATAGCGAGTCATTAATAAAAATGTAAATCAATGACGGATGCTGATATGCTGATATGCATTTTGGATTACCTAAAGTGTTTGATGTGCACGAGTGGCCAGATCAACTATCTGCTTCCATTTTCTGACCGTAACATATCCATAGAGTCCTAGACCATACTGCAAAAATCAAGTACTTCGATACATAAGCATTCATGCTATGAAGAAAATGGTTATGAAGAAAAATGGTTTAAGCTCGATCTACATGGGACAAAATTGTCGTTCAACTTGTTGATGTGCCATTCAACTTGTTCAAGGGTTTAAGCTCGATCCACATGGGACAAAGGTGTACCTTGGTGGTTAGTTGTTGGCTATCAAGAGTTACTTATTCTCATTCACTTTCGTGAATAAATGTTAAAAGAAACCAATCCCATTTCATCCTTGAACGTCGGTGAACTGATTTAGATTATGTTTTTTGCCCGGTGTTCAATGACTTTACAGAATCTATCGACCATGCTCTGGTCAATTGTCACGCAAGGGTTGTATATGGGATAAAATCTTTAGCTGGTGACAGATTGGTTCTAGCTATCTCTAGTAATAGTAAAGCTTGCAAAAGCAATTCAAGTGGTTTGTTATATAACTTTTTGGGTGTAGGTTGTGGCTTTTTCTCTCTGAAAATCATACCCGCATTCTCCAAGATGACTGTCTTATAGAAATTTTAGACCATGTTGTGGATCTTTAGTAAAAGTAGAAAAGCTTCTCGTGTTTGGGATGACTGGATTAACAAATCGTAGGATTTGTTTAGCTTGTTAGCTTGTGGGAGCTTTTACCCAAAAGTGTTACTTCTTTTCGTTTTCCTCTTTACTTGAGGTGTGGTGTATTAGTTTGTCATTGCTCTCCAATAATTTGTCGGATTGAGTTTCTTGATAAAATTGTCATTTCATAAAAAAAGTAAACTTTAGTTGGTATATTTAATACTTTAAATTCTGGCTGGGTGTGTATAAAGTTACAAAAGCTAAACATGGATATGAATGCTAGAGGTAGACAAGTTGATTAAAGAGTCAGGTGCGATATATCTTACAATCTTGATTTCAACATTTAAGTTTGAGAATCTGTAGATTTGTTGTCAAGTTTATTCAGTTCAGTTTGTGCTAATCATATTCAAGTTTACTTCACATTTGAAGTAAATAGAAGTTTGTTCAAAAAAAAAAGTAAACAAAAGTATATATGTATTTCTTCAATCTTCATTATCCCCATGACTTATCCCACATCGTTGAAAAGTAAGAATAGTAAGATCCTTATATGTCCAACTCTGAATATTGTATTTAACGTTTTGTGAAGATTAATTACCAAAACTTATTTGTAATGTTCTTTCGCTAGGTGTTTTTTTATTGCATATTTATTTAATTTAAGTATTTCATTAAAATCCAACTTGGGGGGGTTAGAGAACCTTCGAGCTATGTGAGTCCCTTTCCTAAAGAAAAGTATCACAGTTTACAACATGTCTCATTTTATCTTGAACACCTTTATTCCAGGAAATTTAAAGCTAACTGTGATTAAATTTCAGAGTAGTGAAACTCATGGCGACCCTAAAACGAAATGCTAGAACCATGCTAAATACTCATAATTCATATCCAAAGCAAAACGTCTTGTGAAGATTAATTACCAAAACTTATTTGTAATGTTCTTTCGCTAGGTGTTTTTTTATTGCATATTTATTTAATTTAAGTATTTCATTAAAATCCAACTTGGGGGGGTTAGAGAACCTTCGAGCTATGTGAGTCCCTTTCCTAAAGAAAAGTATCACAGTTTACAACATGTCTCATTTTATCTTGAACACCTTTATTCCAGGAAATTTAAAGCTAACTG
The DNA here is from genome assembly GCA_910596185.1 of Chrysanthemum makinoi. Lineage (NCBI taxonomy): Eukaryota > Viridiplantae > Streptophyta > Magnoliopsida > Asterales > Asteraceae > Chrysanthemum > Chrysanthemum makinoi. The sequence goes on along the minus strand of OU343222.1, from coordinate 40,762,848 downwards.
TGATTAAATTTCAGAGTAGTGAAACTCATGGCGACCCTAAAACGAAATGCTAGAACCATGCTAAATACTCATAATTCATATCCAAAGCAAAACATTGACTTTCCGATGGCCCCTTTATAAGCCAATACTATCGTAATACAAAGTTATATTGTATCTGGTCACAGAGTTTGTGTAGCAAAACATTGGCTGGGTGTGTATAAACTTACAAAACTTAACATGGATATGAATCCTAGAGGTAGACAAGTTGATTAAAGAGTCGGGTACGATATATGTTACAATCTTGATTTAAACATTTAAGTTTGAGAATCTGCAGATTTTTTGTCAAGTTTATTCAGTTCAGTTTGTGCTAATCATATTCAAGTTTACTTCACATTTGAAGTAAACAAAAGTACATATGAAATTCTTCAATCTTCATTATCCCAATGACTTATCCCACATCGTTGAAAAGTAAGAATAGCGAAACCTTTATACCTCCAACTCTGAATATTGCATTCAGCATCATGCGAACAATACATTACAAAATCTCGTTTGTAATGTCCTTTCGTTTGTGCTTTTTATTTTATATGGCATTTTTATTTAATTAAGTATTTTTTTTTAAATCCAACTTATATCTTTATCTTCATTGTTTAACTATAATTGTCTAGGAGAAATGTCAGATAGGAGACACCATGTAAATTAATGGGGCGAGTCATTAATAAAAAATAATCATCAGGAATCTGTGAATCCTGATCATGCCACCAAGTTCCATCTTTTATTACTACTTTCGTGTTACAACTCAGTTTCCCTCTCAACAGATGCAACAATGGCTTCGAGATTCAGCTACTACCATTATTTGCAGTCCGTCAATAAAGGAAGCGTAATGGATAATCTCAGCTTGGCTAGCATACAAAAACTGGAGAGCGGTAGAACTCGTTTCCCCTAAAAATGAGAGGCTTCACCGGTTTCGTCTTGAAATGCAGCAAACAATAACTGGTGTGAAACGCGCTATCAATGGTCACCTGTGAAGCAGAAGTTAACAGATAACTTTTTAAACCTTGGGATTTAAAGAACCTTCGAGCTATGTGAGTTCCTTTCCTAAAGAAAAGTATCAAAGTTTACAACATGCCTCGCTTAAAGAAAAGTATCCCATTTCATCCTTGATCATCGGTGAACTAATTTAGATTGACCTTAAGGAACTTATCGACCATGCTCTGGTCAATTGTCGGTTCGTCTGGTGGGTCCCCTGTGCATGATACTATATCCTCCACATCACCTATCTCTGGTAATAATAAAGCTTGCAAAAGCAATTTTCAAGTGGTTTGTTATATAACTTTTCGGGTGTCGTGGCTTTTTCTCTCTCTGAAAATCATGCCCGCATTCTCCATATTGACTATTTGACAGTCTTATAGAAATTTGGGCCATGTTGGCATGATTTGTTAGGATAACGTCACAAACTTCATATTAGCTTCACATCATTGATATAATATCATTTGAACGACAGAAATGAACTAGTATTGTAATTGACAAAAAATGTTGAGTGCGCCCCATTTGAAGTCCACCCAACTAAAGTCAGAAATTGAAGTTCAAACACAATCACATACTTGCCTCATGGTCATGTTGATTTGCTTTCTTGCATTTCGTAACAGTTATTTGAAGTTTGCAACTGCACCCTAGCACACGCCTGTATGCAACTAGCATTAGTGCAACTGCACCTTGCCCTGACCCATCTGTGTTTGATATAATGGACCAGCAAAGTGAATTAGCACTTATTCCTAATCCTAGCCCATTTCGGTTCTTCACAACCATTTTAGTAAACTTGCATACCATATAACTTATTAGCTGACGGAAACATTTTAGTAAATCTGCATAAAACTGTGATGTGTATGCATTTTTGTTTACCCGAAGTGTCTGATGTGCACGAGTGGCCAGATTAACTATCTGCTTCCATTTTCTGACCATAACATATCCGTAGAGTCCTAGACCATACTGCGAAAATCAAGTACTTTGATACAAAAGCATTCATGCTATGAAGAAAATGGTTATGAAAAATAAATGCTGAAACAGGTTTGGAAAAAGACAAGGATTCCGGAGACGAGGAAAACGATTCAAAAATTTATTTGGACATTTTCTTGATTTGTGCGTGTCATCCTTGCGCAAAGGCCATGCTAATCTTCTCTATATCGTTCCAATTTTATCGGATGTTACCGAAGGGAACAATGTTAGTAATTTCAAGCTTTATTTAAAGTGTTGTATTTTCATATATTGGCCGATGTGGGGTAAATTGACTACAGCAGCTTTTATTACATTATCAACTAATTCACTACTTTTTGACTTGTTTCACTTCTTCATATAGTTATTGTATGTTATAAAATTGTATACAATATATGTAAATATAAATTATTAGCTGAAGTTCTTAGGACTTGCAATCATGTAAAATTTTAGAGGCAAATTGGGCTCATTCAACTTTAACTTTTATCGAGTTCAAGTTTGAGCTAAACAGCCTCGCTTGATATATATAATGTGCCAAGACTTAAGCTTGTAACAGTTCAACTTATCAATCTTTTCGAGGCTCATGTAATAAGCGTGCATTTCTATATATTTGAATCGACATATACTATTATCGTAATATTCTACTTTGATAAATTTATATGCACTGGTTTTTAACTTATGCCTTATAGTGAGGTTTGGTTATAGCTTTCATGTAATTGTTAAAACAAAATTGAATGCGGCCCAATTGACATGCACAGCTTACAGACAACTAAAGTAAGAAACCGAGGTTCAAACACAATCATGTGTCTGCCTCATAAGTAGTTTTTTTGAACAAATTGAATACAACTTTGAAAGACTAATGTATCTATCAAGTTTTGTCGAATCCAGCTATATAAGTAAGTTTTTCTTTCAAGTTTTACGCAGGCATTAATGCAACTACACTCATCCCTAAACCATCCGTCTTTGATACGAACCCTGCCAAATCTGTTATGATGGACCATCAAAATTTTACAAGTATAGACCAATCTACATAGCCAACTCATTTTGTCTACTTGTAATTTTTACGCGGAGTTAGTGGATAGAACGTACTTCGGAGTCACGCACCAGCGTTTTTGTGGTCAGGCTGTATCAAAGGTCTTAATTGATGTGCCATTCAGCTTGGTTAAGGGTTTAAGCTCTACATGGGACAAAGGCGTACCTTGGTCATTAGTTGTTGGGTATCAAGAGTTACTTATTCTCTTTCACTTTCGTAAATGAATGTTAAAAGAAACCAATCCCATTTCATCCTTGAACGTCGGTGAACTGATTTAGATTATGTTTTTTGCCCGCTGTGCAATGACTTTACGGATTCTATCGACTGTGCTCTGGTCAATTGTCTAGCAAGGGCTGCATATGGGATAAAATCTTTAGCTGGTGACAGATGGGTTCTAGCTATCTCTAGTAATAGTAAAGCTTGCAAAGGCAATTCAAGTGGTTTGTTATACAACTTTTAGGGTGTCGTGGCTTTTTCTCTCTGAAAATCATACCCGCATTCTCCACGATGACTGTCTTATAGAAATTTTAGACCATGTTGTGGATCTTTAGTCAAAGTAGAAAAGCTTCTCGTGTTTGGGATGACTGGATTAACAAATCGTAGGATTTGTTTAGCTTGTGGGAGCTTTTACCCAAAAGTGTTACTTCTTTTTCGTTTTTCTCTTTACTTGAGGTGTGGTGTATTAGTTTGTCATTGCTCTCCAATAATTTGTCGGATTGAGTTTCTTGATAAAATTGTCATTTCATAAAAAAAGTAAACTTTAGTTGGTATATTTAATACTTTAAATTCTGGCTGGGTGTGTATAAAGTTACAAAAGCTAAACATGGATATGAATGCTAGAGGTAGACAAGTTGATTAAAGAGTCTGGTGCGATATATCTTACAATCTTGATTTAGACATTTAAGTTTGAGAATCTGCAGATTTGTTGTCAAGTTTATTCAGTTTAGTTTGTGCTAATCATATTCAAGTTTACTTCACATTTGAAGTAAATAGAAGTTTGTTCCAAACAAAAAAATGAAAACAGAAGCATATATGAATTTGTTCAATCTTCATTATCCCCATGACTTATCCCACATCGCTGAAAAGTAAGAATAGTAAGATCTTTATATGTCCAACTCTGAATGTTGTGTTCAACATCTTAGTAGGTTCATTACCAAAACTTATTTGTAATGTGTTCCTTCGCTAGGTGTTTTTTTATTGCATATTTATTTAATTAAGTATTTTATTAAAATCCAACTTATATCTTAATCTTCATTGTTTAGCTAGGAGATACCATGTAAAACTACTTGTAGAGCGTATGATAGTCACGTAATTGGAAATAAGGTAACACAGAAGGGTTAGTTAAAACTTGTGATTCACTACATGTGGATTGAACACTCACTATGATTACAATATCACCTTTTTAACAGTTAGTCTAAATATTAAACATTGATTAATGGCTTTTTAAGGCGAATAATTTATTCCCAACACTCAACTCCAAACACCTCATACACTACCTTCATGTTCAGTCTAAAAATAAGATTTTTATATTTGCATCGAAAGACCAAGGCTCCAAATGTTGTGTTCAAACTTTACAAGAAGCCAACCTGAAGAAAAAATAGATTGTGATGAAAAACAAAATACTTCTTATTACTTCTGAATCAGTATTACAACAAAACCAAAACTTCTATTCTCAAATAGAATGAATTAATACCAATATTTGATCTCAATCAAATAATAACAACTAATAACAAAGAAGTAACCAAGTATTTTGATCAAGACAATCAAAACACTAATTAGGGTTTTATGTTTGACAGAGTATGTGTATATCGTAAGTATTTCTTAGAGAGAGAGATGATAGCAGAGTTAATGAGAAAGTCTGTAGACTTTCTCAATATATAGCCTCAGAAATAACACTTCAACCCTTCAACTTCAGAAACTAGCTATATGACATCCAAAAACTTCTTTCCAGCTATAAAACTTTAACACTTCAAGTCCCTCTAGATTCTTCTTTTCAATACTCAACACCCACTCTTTCAATCAACAAGAATAACTAAAAAACACAACAAAGTATGTCTTAGAACAATATCAGATTAGAAAATAAGCAATAGGTCATAATTCTCAACACCCCCTTTAATCTGATATGTGATATATATCAAACATCCCAAGATTTTTAACCAAAAAATCATGTTGTAATGTGTCCAACTTGGTAAGGATATGCAATTTGATTTGGAGAATCCACTTTAACAGTTTTAACAACACCATTTAAAATCTTTTCTCTAACAAAATGTAAATCAATCTCAAGATGTTTTGTTCTTTCATGAAAACTGGGTTGGCTGCTATTTTAATAGCATACTTACTGTCACAATGAAGTGGAACAGGTAAAAGACCAAGAATTTTAAGATCTTTTAAAATTTTTAGAATCCATATTACTTCATCGGACTGAAGCAAGAGCTCTGACTGCTTTAGTAGAACTTTTAGAGAGTAGGTTGTTTTTTACTTTTCCAAGATACTAGAAACCCATTCAAAAACACAATAGCCGAATGCACCTTCTTGTTACAATACATTTAGCCCAATCAGCATCAAAATAAGCAAGAAGAGACATACCGAATTTTAGTAATATGAATACCCAAACTGAGCTCCTTTTAGATACTTAAGTATCTTTAAAGCTATTCTGAGATGAGACTTAAGAGGAGAATGCATGAACTGACTTAAACAATGAACAACATATGAAATATCAGGTCTAGTATTAGTCAAGTAAATAAGCTTTCCCATAAGCTTCTCGATAATCGCATATTATCAAGTAAAGGATCATTATCAGTAGCCTCATTAGATATAACCAATTTAGACTGCAAAGGAGTTTTAGAAGGTTTACAACCAAGCATACCATACTCACTTAACAAGTCTAAGTGATTTCTTTGGTTTAAACAAATTCCTTTATCAGCCTCAGAACTTCAATACCAAGAAAATATTGCAACTTTCCTAAATCCTTAATCATAAACTTAGTTTTAAGGAAAGTTTTGAAACTGTTAATTTCATCAATATTATTTCCAGTAACAATAATATCATCAACATAGACAAGCAATGCAATAAACATCTCATCATTAGACTTAGTATACAAAGAATAATCACTTTTACTTTGAACAAATCCATTTTCATAAGAGCGATGTAAGTTTAGCATTCCATTGCCTAGGAGCCTGTTTTAAACCATACAAAGACTTTTTAAGCTCGCAAACTCTATTATCACCTTCAAGAAAGAACTCGTAACTTCATATAAACAGTTTTCTCAAGATCACCATATAAAAATGCATTATTAACATCAAGTTAAAAATAGGCCATTATTTTGAACAATGTTAAGCAAGCATCTATCTGTAACCATTTTAACAACAGGAGAGAAAGTCTCTTCATAATCAATACCTTCCTTTTGATTATACCCTTTAGCAACAACTCTAGCTTTATATCTATCTATTTCTCCATCAGACTTATACTTAATTTTGAAAACCCATTTACTTCCTATAGCTTTTCTACCAGGAGGTAAAACAAGAACTTCAAAAGTATCATTTCTATATAAAGCCTCAATCTCATTATTCATAGCATCAGTCGAATAGATAGATTTAATGACCAAAATAATTTCTTGGTTCATGACTTTTGTTCAACCAACAAGAAACAATAATTTCTAGAATTAAGCTTAGAGTAATTCACAAACTTTTCAATTCCATACTTCACTTTTGATTCAACCACAAAATCATTATAATTTCTAGGAAAAATAGAAGGTCTAGAAGACCTTCTCAAAGGTACTTCAACTCAACTGGAGAATTTGAATCAAGATTCAAATTACCCTCAATTATTATTATCAAAGTGTAGTTACCACCTCATCCTCATCAGCAGAAACACTACTATCACTATTATGATTAATGACATGGTCTCTACTGATGGAGGAGAGTCCACCTTCACTTTGTGACTCAAAGTCACTATTCATTAGGGTCCACTCTCTCTTCATCATTAGTTCAGGGTTTCATTATCAAAAAGTTCAAATGATTTAAGTCTTGAAAACATTTTCAAGTAGAACTGTTTTATCGCTAGTTGAGTCTTTAAAAGGAAAAATAGACTCAAAAAATTTAACATCTCTAGAAAATATGAACTGATGCTTGTCAAGACTATATAACCTATATCCCTTTTTAGAATTAGAATACCCCATCATAACACATTTCTCAGATCTACTACCAAGTTTATCATGATTATTAACAATAGTAGCAAAGCACAAACAACCAAACATTCTTAATTTGTGAGAGTAGGTTTTGATTATATCATCTCAAAAGGAGATTTTCCATTAAGCACGTAAGAAGGCAACTGTTAATAAGAAAAGTAGCAGTAGAATACATTCAAATTCAAAACTTAAGTGGAATTCTGAAACATAAGGGATCTAGCAACATTCAAAAGATGCCTATGTTTCCTTTCTCAAATACCATTTTGTGTGGAGTGTATGCACAAGTCCTATGGATAATACCTTTTTCTTCACATATCTTTGAAAAATAATGATTAACAAATTCAGTACCATTATCACTTCTAAAACTCTTAATTTTTTTTATCAAACTGAGTTTCAATCATGTTATAAAAGATAGTGATATAATGAAGAGTTCCATCCTTAGTTTTAAGTAAGTATACCCATACCGCCTAGTATAATCATCCACAATAGTCAAAAAATATTTATAACCTTCCTTACTAGCAACCTTATAAGGTCCCCATAAGTCTAAATGAACTAGTTCACCTAAAACAGTAGAAGTATGATCACTTAAAGGAAAAAGTTCTCTAGTTTGCTTAGCTCTTTGACAAGTTTCACAAAATAAATTTTTATCCTTTGAAGTAAACTTCAAATCGGTTTTAAAACATTTAGAACAGGGTCTGGGCAGATGACCCCTCGCAAAGGCGAGTCATAATAAGAAAGAGAGTTATTACTTTGAAAAGAAGTACCTCCAGAATTAAAATAATATAAACCACCACAATGACACCCCCGAACATTTCCCGATTCAAATCCTGATTCAAGAAATAACATTTGTTCTCATCAAAGGCAACTACAATTTTATTGTCTTTGGCCAATTTATGAACAGAAATTAAAGTAACACAATATTCTTGAATAACCAGAACATCATATAATATTAAAGAATCAGCCAGTTTAAGATTTCCAATTTTAGTAATCAAAGCTTCAGCCCATTTGGATGACCAACTTTATTTGAAGATGAGAAATGTCAAAACATTTACCAAGTCCTTAGCGTATGTGTCATATGTGGTTAGCACAAGAATCCACAATCTTACCATCAGAACTAAGTTTGGATTTTAAATTGGTATTTGTGGAAAAAAACTTGTGAAAATTTTGATTGAAAACCTTCCTAGTATTAAAATAAGTACCGCCATATTGCCGCACACTATGCCCTTCAACAGAGTTGTCTTTAATGAGAGAAATAAGAGTAGTAAGTTGTTCATCTGAAACCGAAGATGAACTAGACCCACATAATTATTATTAGAAAATCTTTTGAGAAGTCCGAGGTCCGTTATTGTTACCCTTTTTCCAAATTTGGAGGATACCCAATCAATTTAAAACATCGTCTCCGAGTATGTCCATTAAAACCACAAAGTCACAAACAAGAACAACCAGTGTTCCTTCTATTATCGATACTTTATTAAAGTTAGCAATAGGTGGATTATTCGAGTATTCTGATTATAGGTCTAGTATTCTGACTAGTAGAATTATTAACACCATTCACAACTCTAGTAGCAAAAGCAGAATTATGATTTCTACTAGAACTACGGCACACAACATTTCTATGGTTTTCTTCACTCACTGATAATAGCATAAGCACCTTTAACATCGTGCAAAGGATCTCTAGAAAGAATATTACTTCTTATTTGCATGTAAGTATCATCCAAACCCATTAAGAATTGCATAAGTTTCATAAGTTGGTTATGCTTTTTAAAATCATCAGCAGCATGACAGGTGCATCTAGGTAATTGAACCATAGCATAAATTGTTTCCACAAAGTATTTGAAGTAAAATTCAGGAAATAGTTTGTCGAAATAAGGTGAATCTTTGATGCAAAGAAATGCAGAACCATCAACCTCGTCAAAAGTATCTTTTAACTCATTCCGAGAACTAGAAGCACTTTAAAAAAAATTTGACCAAGAAACAACTCTTCAGAGATGGAATTTAGAATCCATCCCAACACAATAGCATTAACCCTATCCCATTGTCTACCCAAAACTTCATCAACATTAGACCTTCTACAGGTACCGTCAATAAAACAAGTTTTATTTTTTCCTTCTAAGGCTAACATCATAGCACAAGACCGTACATTATAATTCTCAGTTCCTTTAGTTTTATTGAAACCACAGTCAAAGAAGTCAATCATTAGGTGTAAATGTAAAGGATGACTCAAATCCAATTTACTTATTAAAGCTAGGGTTATCAGTTCATATACTCATCATCAGATAACCATGAACAGAATTATGAACGACATGATTCAAGAACAGAAAAATAATCACACAAGAAAGGTAGAAAGTAGTTCCCAGCTTTCCTTGCCACTAGAGTGGTAGGTCAAGGGCGCACACAAGCACACAAGAACAAGAAAAAAAACAAACAAAAGTAAATAAATAAAATCTCAATCTCAACCAATCTCAACTTCTAATAATCCCAAATCCTATCCTCCGGCAATCTAAACAGAAAAAATAAGAACGGAATTAAAGAGAGAGAGAGGTGTTACAGAGCACCTAATAACAATCACAGCGGAAATCAAACCTACTATACTCTAGATTCACTTAGTCTAGAGATATAGCAGATATAAAGCAAGAACCTAGTACCAAGATCCAAGAACCAACAAACCCTAATTTTTAGAATTAGGAAAAACCACCATAACCACTTCCAATCTTCACCAACAACAGATCTTATCGATTAATCAACTTTAATCGATTTCAGAAGCCCTTAATCACAAAAGCCCCAAAATATACCAAACCCTAACTTTTCGAAATTAGGGTTTTCCGAAAACTTCAAGATTAATCAAATCCACCACAAGATCTATCAATTAACACAAGTTAATTGACCAAGAACCAATCAATTTGTAAAAAACCCAATTTTATCAAAACCCTAATTTTTTAAAACGCTTTTCAGAACCCATCTTCGATACCATGAAGAAAAATAGATTGTGATGAAAAACAAAATACTTCTTATTACTTTGAATCAGTATAACAAAACCAAAACTTCTATTCTCAAATAGAATGAATCAATACCAATATTTGATCTCAATCAAATAATAACAACTAATAACAAAGAAGTAACAAAGTATTTTGATCAAGACAATCAAAACACTAATTAGGGTTTTATGTTTGAGAGAGAGTATGTATATCGTAGTATTTATTAGAGAGAGAGATGATAGGAGTTAATGAGAAAGTCTCAGACTTTCTCAATATATAGCCCTAAATAACACTTCAACCCTTCAACTTGAACTAGCTATATGACATCCAAAAACTTTTTCCAGCTATAAAACTTTAACACTTCAAGTCCCTCGATTCTTTTCAATACTCAACACCAACTCTTTCAATCAACAAGAATAACTAAAAAACACAACAAAGTATGTCTTAGAACAATATCAGATTAGAAAATAAGCAATAGGTCATAATTCTCAACACAACCTCATGCTTATAAACACGAACAATCTATTTATTTGTGAACACAAGAAAATGTCAATATTCATTTACAACCATAGCTCGATCTATTAACTCACTTGAACACGATCCAATGTTTTGTAGGACAAAAAAGGGAAAGAAAAAGTAAATGAAAATCAATGGTGAGTCGTTAATAAAAAATAATCGTCGGGAATCTGTGAATGCTGATCATGCCACCAAGTTCCATCTTTTATTACTACTTTCGTGTTACTACTCTTTCCCTCTGAACAGAGGCAACAATGGCTTCGAGATTCAGCTACTACCATTATTTGCAGTCCGTCAATAAAGAAGGCGTAATATTAAGGGACAATCTCAGCTTGGCTTACATACAAAAACTGGAGAAGGGTGAACTCGTTTCCCATAAAAATGAGAGGCTTCACAGGTTTCGCCTTGAAATGCAGCAAACAGAACCTTGTTTGAAAGCGCGCTATCAATGGTCACCTGTGAAGCAAAGAAGTTAACAGATAAGTTTTTAAACCTTGGGGGTTAGAGAACCTACAAGCTATGCGAGTCCCTTTCCTGAAGAAAAGTATCACAGTTTACAACATAATTTGTCACCGAGCATCTCTAAAGCGTGCATCAAACTTTGTTAAAACCTTTTTCTTTAGAAAAATAATATTCATCAAAGTTACTACTACTGCCAATACAAAAGAAAAGTATTGTCAAAGTTTATGTCTTAGACTTTTTAATGTTTAACTCAAAAATGGTGTGAGAGAGATTTGTTTTAAGTCATATCTCTGATAAAAATGTAATTTTAGTGGGTATATTTTGATACTTCAAATTCTTGTTGGGTGTGTATAAAGTAACCGAGACTTAACGTGGATATGAATGCTAGAGGGAGATAAGTTGCTTAAAGAGTCGGGTACGTAATATCTTACAATCTTATTTAACCATTTAAGCTTGAGAATATGTAGATTTGTTGTCAAGTTTATTCAGTTGAGTTTGTGCTAATCATATTCAAGTTCACTTCACATTTGAAGTAAACAAAAGTACATATGAAATTCTTCAATCTTCATTATCCCACATCGTTGAAAAGTAAGAATAGAGAAATCTTTATATGTCCAACTATGAATAATATATAAAAACAAGTTGGAGATTGTTACAAAAACTTGTTTGTAATATTCTTTCAATTTGTGTTTTTTATTGCATGTTTATATAAATATATTTATTTAATTAAGTATTTCATCAAAATTTGTTTTTTATTGCATGTTTATATAAATATATTTATTTAATTAAGTAAAATCCAACTTATATCTAATCTTCATTCTTTAATTATAATTGTCTAGTAGAAATGTTAAATACGAGACACCAGTGTAGAAAGAGTTAGTGTCAATATTAAAAATTAATTAATGGCTTTTCAAAGTAAATAATTTATTCCCAACGCTTAACTCCAAACAAATGTTACACTACCTTCATGTTCAATCCAAAATCAGATTTTTATATTTGCATTGAAAGACAAAGCAACCAACCTCATGCTTATAAAGCCCCTGCTCGAGCTCTTTGAGCCTTTTTTTTATAGTTGATATCGTAGTTCCCTAAATAAATTTCCACGCCGTTTTTTGGTTGATTTGTAGTTTTATGCTTCAGTTCAAAGAATCGGATATATACGGTCCTATTTTGCAAGTTAATGCATCTCGATATATATAATCATTGTGAGTTAGCCAAGCAACCTCGCTATATATAATGAGCAAAGACATATAATATTATCGTAATAATATATTCTTGATAAACTAGTATGAACTGGTTTTAAGCTTGTATATGGTGAAGTTTTGTTCTAACTTTTACGTACAAATGAAATGGGTTCTCATGACATATAAGCTTTATGCACATCTTAAAATGTTTGATTATCAAATGTAGTTTAGATATACCTGTTTTAAGCTCAACCCGATTTCGAATATCTTCAAGTCAAGCTCAAGCCCAGTTCGGCTAAATTGCAACTTTTACGTACAAATGAAATGGGTTCTCTATATTTTCAAATTTTGGCGATGTGGGATAAATTGACACATCAGCTTTTATTACATTATCAACTAATTCACTACTTTTTGACTTGTTTCACTTCTTCATATAGTTATTGTATGTTATAAAATTGTATACCATGTAGTTATAAAATTGTATACCATGTAAATATAAATTATTCGCTGAAGTTCTCAGGACTTGTATGTTGGTCCCAAATGTTGAGTAAAACAAATATATGAAATTGCAATAAACTAGATAACTTGTCAATATGTAAAACTAGATTTCTGTAACATGTTTACAACTATATATAGGTTTCTAAAAGGTATTACCAACCGACATGATGGTTCGGTAATAACTACCATAACTAAAATAACCGCTATTCGGTTTAAATGTTTACAATAAGCAACTTTGGTCCTTCATGTTTCTCGTTTTTCGAATGGAGCAATGAATCGAGATTATCATGCTCACATTCTCCCTCCTAATCTTGATCAAGAGCCATTCTAAGTCTTGAACTCCGAAAAGCATTTGTCGATAGTCACTTAAACTTGAGTCTTGTAATGCTTTTAGTTAAAATATCTCTTTTCGTTCTTCAATTTTACTTGTTCTAATGTTGATATGACCATTCTCAACAAATTCCTCAATGAAATGATAGCTAATGTCTAGTGTTTGCTTCTTCCATAAAAAACCGGTTCTTAATGAGTTGTATAGTCATATATTGTCAACTTTGAGCCGCATTCTTTTTCTTCTAATCCTAATTCAATCGGTAATCGCTTTAGCCATAAGTCCTGACATGTTGCCGCAAAGAGCCATGAATTCGGGATTCATAATGAGAAAGTGCTATCGTTTGCTTCGAAGTACACCGTAATAGCTGAATTTCCAAAGTAAAATACTATTCCAGTAGTTCCTTTCCTTTGATCTCATTGACTCCATAACTATCGTCAGATCCGTAATCTTGCAGCTTCGCCTTTTCATTGTATACTTCATGGTCTTTCATTCCTTTAATGTATACCTGACATTTGTTTCATCATTTCGTGTGATGATCCTTGTCTTGTATAAATCATTGGAGTAGTCCGATCGGAAAGTAACTAAGATCCGGGTTCAGTATGCAAGAAATATCCGAGACTCTCCAATTGCTTCTGAATGTTGTTTAACCGGGTTTCCATCTTCGCCTTGACCAACTTAGTGCCTGGGATCCATCTGTCTTTGTGTCATTATTGTCCGTCATGCTTGTCTCTTTCAAGATCTTGTTAATGTATCCAGTTTGCTTGATCATAATTTATCCTCCGTCAGGTAACTTATCCCAAGGTAATATGCTAGCAACCCTAAGTCGCCATTTCAAATTTATCTTCATCTGATTTGAACAAATCTACTTCCTTTGAGTGCCTGTGATTATCAAATCATCTACATATACCGACCATAAGTGTAGAAGTCTTGCTTCTCTTGTAGATCATTGTTCTAGATTACATTTCTTAAAGTCTAATGACTTTAATGTTTGGTCAAGTTTTTACTGCCTCCAAGCTCTAGGTGTTTGGCCTTTGCCACAAAGCTTTAGTTAGCTTGTAGATCCTTTCCTCTAGGTTCCCTTTGTTGAATGAAACCTTCAGTTGTGTAACATAGACTTTCCTTTCAATTCTCCATGTGTACCGTGATTTTACATCTAGTTGGTGTACTTGCTATCCATGATACGCCGCTAGTGCTAATATCAATCGAACCTGCTCTCTATCCTAGCAACTAGTGAAAACACTCCTCATCAAGTTTATTCCATGTTCTTGTACATAAACTTTTGCTACTAATCTTGCTTTATACTTTATGATCCTTCCTTGTGCATCTCTTTGGTTTTATAAACCCATTCAGTCCTATCATTGATTTTTCTGCAATGCGGTAAGGTCCATGTGGTTATTTTGTTGATTGAATCTAATTCAATTTCCATGGCCTCAATCCACTTCTCATTTTTTGATGCTTCCTTGTAATTACGGGTTCTTTCTTCTCGCGAAAAATAAGCTTGGCGCTTCTACTTCACGTAGTTTGGTAGATTCCGTTATTTCTTTAAACCTTGTATAGGTCTATGATCAATTCTAGAATCTGAGCTCTCTAATGAGCTTATAGTAGCTCCTTCTTCCTCTTCTGAGTTAGGGTTGTAAGTGTATGATGGTGGTGTGATTGGTGAGGGTGGATCTGGTATAGGTTCTTGTTCTTGATACGTGTTGTCAGTGTTTTCTATGTTGACTGGTGTAGGATTATCGTAGTCAACTCCATCTATTACAAAGCTAGTCCAAAACGTATCCTCGGTATTCGTATCCTCTTCATTATTATTCCAATCCCACGGTTTTGTTTCCATGAACTTTACATCCCTACTAACATGTTTCTTCTTTCATACTGGATCATATAGCCTACATGCTTTTGATCCTTCTACAACTCCTAAGTAAATCATTAGAATGCTTCTATCATCTAGCTTCTTCAAGTGAGGTATTGTTACCTTAGCATAAGTGCATCCAATATTCTTAGGTATTCTAGGTTTGGTTTTCTATTGTAGAGGGTTTCATATGGTGTTTTGTCTTCCAGGCTTCTCACGGTACCTGTTGAGTATGTAAATGGCGTGCCTTCATCGCCGCCCAAAAGTTAAGGGTAACTTCATTGCTTTCATCATACTCCGTCGTTGATAACAATGTTCTATTTCCTCTCTACTACACCATTCTGCTGTGTGGTAGTATGGTCATTAATTGTTTCTCAATTCCATTTTCCTTACAATATTTGGTGAATTCATGTGATGTAAATTCACCTCCTCTATCAGTTCTTAGCATCTTGATTTTCAACTTCAACTTTGATTCGATCTGGTGTCTAAATTCCTTGAATGTGCTAAACGCTTGATCCTTCGAGTTTAGAAAGTGCCCACATAAACGTGTGCAATCATCTACTAATAAGAAGATGAGCTTCTTTCCAGAGTGTGTTGTTGGACTTATGGGACCACAAAGATCTCCATATACTAAGTCCAATGGGTTCTTTGATCTGAATTTAGCTTGATTTGGAAATGGTGTTCGATGTTTTCCTAATAAACATGTATCATGATTTGTCCTGCATGTTTTATTCTCGGTATTCCATCCACTAAACCTTTCCTTGTCATTTTTTCTATTGCGTCAAAGTTCGGTGACCTAATCTAGCATGCCATAACCATGCTTGGTCATCTACGTTTGCTAAAAGACATATAGGTGCTAATATATGTAATCTAATCTGTAAAGTCATTCTTAGATCGTTCTACTTTCATCAATAACTTCTTGTTCTTATCATACAAAGTCAGTAAATTTCCATCCATGATGATTTTGCAACCTATTTTAGTAAGTTGTCCTAGACTAAGTATGTTGCTCTTGAGGTTTGGAATGTAGTAAACATCCAAATCATCTTTGTTGTAAGTTTCTACATCATAATAGTATTGAACTTTATCTCTACATACGATCCATCTCCAAAACGGCAGCGTCAGTGATGCTTTCGTCAATATCTTTAAAATGGCCTTTGGTGCCCGACATATGGTTACTTGCACCATTATCTAAATACCATATGCTATCATCTGTCGTAGCATATTTCCGGGGTTGTACTTGTTCTTCATTTAACAAGATTTCTTGGTTTAGGTGTAGCCATTAGTAAGGATGGTTCATCGTCTTCTAAGATAAGGTTTGATTGTTCCTGAGTTGTTGGTGGAATTCTACAATTCTTCTTGTAATGTCCGAGTTTTCCACAATTATAGCATGTAATTTTACTCTTATCCCATCCTTGTTTTCCATTATTTGATTTATCAGGGGGATGGTTTCCTCCATTCGAGTTGTTTCTATTTCCCTTATTTTGCCGGGCCAAGTGAATAGTTTGATCTACCTCTATTGGGTAAATCGTTTCTTATTTCTAGAGTGTTCACATGCGAATAATAAGTTGTCCTAGCTTTCCGTGTCCTCCTTTTTGAGTTTTATCCTTTCCTCGAATGCCCTAAGTTTTCCTGCGATCTCATCTAACCTAATGTCATCGAGATCATTCGTCAGTTTCTGGATGCTACTATTTGAATGAACCTATCTGGTGTGGAATCTAATAGTTTTCGTACTAAAAGTGATTCATCCAACGCTTTTCCTAATTCTTTAGCCTTCGCATGCGTAGCCGTTCATTGGCCGTAAATGCATCCTTGTTTCATCCTCCTTCATCTCAAGAGTCGAAATCAATCATCGTGATTGTAACCGTGTTTGTTGCACCTTTTCTTCTCCAACGTGTCTCTTTTTCAACGAATCCCATAATTCTTTTGCTGTATTGCAACTTGCTACTTGTAAGATCACATCCTCGGTTAATGCTTGATATAAGAAGCCGGTTGTTGCCTTATCCTTCTTATCATCTTCTTGAGTGTTTTCTTTAGGTTCTATTGCTTCCCATAATCCTTGTGCTTCTAGTATCACCTTAATTTTTATAGTTAATGTGTAGTTTGTGGTTTTGAGTTTGCATTGATCTTTGTGTCATAGGGGTTACTGCACGCCACTTCATCAAGCCAGGGCATTTTGATAGTGCTTATGATCTTCACTCTTTAATTTGTATGGGGATTTCTAACTAGTGGTATCACTTAATACTACGGGAATAGAAATAGTTATCCGGGGATCCTAATATGGAACTATGGATTTCTAATAGTATAAACTAAGTATCTATACTATAAATATGAAAGGAAATCCAAAAGTTTAAGATTTTTCGTGTGACTTGTGTTTGTCACGCGCGTTTCCCTTCTTGTCGGTACTAGAATATACCAACTATATTTTTCCCTCGTTCTTAATTCCAAAGCAATCGGCACACCTTTTATTTGATGTTGTCAACTTGCTTTCTTCAAAAATATACCACTCCTTGTATCACGTTATCCTTTCTTTTGTGTCGACTTGCTTCTTTTTTATCTCCAAGTCTCGGATTCTTTTGTGTCCACTTGCTTTCTTTATCTCCAAGTCTTGAATAAACACAAAACGTTTCAGAAATTAGTCTCGGTAATTTCTTTCAAAAAGAATCAAGCGAATTGCTTGTCTTTGTTCTACTACTCGACGGTAGTATGTCAACAAGTGATGTCCTTGTTCCTCGTTGTTTGTCCGCTCCACAATACCACTTCTTCTTTATTCCACATCGTATCTACAACAACCTACTGAAATATCGACGGTATCCTTGCAGAGCAAATGACCGGATGCTCCTGTTGTTGTCCCTTGTATTGCGGCGTTATTCCAAAAACACGATTGTTTTTCACGGTTCTGATATTACCCTCTCTTCAATCCAAGCAACGTCCCTTTTTTTCTTTCTTCACGTGACGTCTTTCTTCTCCACCTTTGTCTCGACAAAAGTGGGTTTTCGTTGTATGATTGAAAGCCAACAAGTGTAACAAAGTTTCCTTCGTCTTGTTCTTGTTATGCTCGGAATCAAACCAACGCAAATATCAAGTCACCACCGTTTGGTGCCTTGTCGAATGCAATTTCTACACAAGTACGTGCACACTTTCCTCGCCGTTATCAAGTTATCGGCCGTATGTATGATGTACGTTGCGTTCTTCTTCTTCTTCTTCTTCCTGAAACAAAATTTTCAGCGCGTGTTTTTTTGGTTCCTTCTTTCTCATTCAAGAATGGTTTCTGTGATGGTACTCGTTAACAGAATCTGGTTATGGTTTTTTTTTGTTACAAGGTTTCTTGTGTTTAGATGATGGTATTGTATCCAAAATCGAGCGTGTAATAGGCCAGGCTCTGATACCAATTGTTGGTCCCAAATGTTGAGTAAAACAAATATATGAAATTGCAATAAACTAGATAACTTGTCAATATGTAAAACTAGATTTCTGTAACATGTTCACAACTATATATAGGTTTCTAAAAGGTATTACCAACCGACATGATGGTTCGGTAATAACTACCATAACTAAAATAACCGCTATTCGGTTTAAATGTTTACAATAAGCAACTTTGGTCCTTCATGTTTCTGTCTTTCGAAATGGAAAATTTTATCAGGCAACTTGGGCTCATTCAACTTTAACTTTTTATCGAGTTCAAGTTTGAGCTAAACAGCCTTGCTTGATATATATATATATAATGTGTCAAGACTTAAGCTTGTAACAGTTCGACTTATCAATCTTTTCGAGGCTTATGTAATAAGCGTGCATTTCTATATATTTGAATCGACATATACTATTATCGTAATATTCTACTCTTGATAAAGTTATATGAACTGGTTTCTACCTTATGGTGAGGTTTTGTTATAGCTTTCATGTAATTGCTAAAAAAAATTGAATGCAGCCCAATTGACACGCACAGCTTATAGACAACTAAAGTACGAAACCGAGGTTCAAACACAATCATGTACTACACCAAATAAGGTTTTATAGGACACCAAATAGTGTCCTATCAAGTTACTTTATAGGACCTTTTGCATAATAGGACCAATGATATAAGTGTCACATATAAAGGCGTTGTATAAAGTGAAAAAATTATTAGGACACGATATATCCTAATAAATGCCAATATTATGAAACCAATAAAATAGTCTCATAAAACGTTTTATACGACGCAAGTTGTGTCCTAATAGATAAGGTAATAGGACGCTTTAAAGGGTTCTAAAATATGCTAACCTTCTATCACAAGTTGAAACGTATTCATGCGTCCTAAAAAGTGTTTTCTTAGGACGAAATTATGAGTTGCATTAACTCTCACTACAACACATTAGGGCTGATGTGATGGTAGGAATTCGTTGTAAATGGTCATTAGCAACGGATTTCTATCGTTGCATAAATACCCCCATGGAAAAAAAATTCTACGGAATTGCAACGACCAAAAAACTGTAACAGTTTTGCAAGGGAAGAAAATCCATTGTCACATTGCAACGGATTTGCAATAACAAAAATTTGCAACCAAATCCCAACGGTATAAACTTGCAGACTTTGTAAAAACTAATTTAGCAACAAAGTCCAGGGCTGCAAATGTTGAGCCCAAACTATACAAGGAGCCAATGTCATTATTCATTTACAACAAAGTTCTATTACTGTAATTCATTTGATCACAATACAATGTCTTGTTAGACAAAAATGGGAAAGAAAAAATAAATGTAAGTGTCATTAATAAAAATTAATCATCAAGAATCTATGAATGCTGATCATGCCATCAAGTTCCATCTTTTATTACTACTTCGGCTACAACTCGGTCTCCTGAAACTAGGCAACATTGGCTTCAGATTCACTGTTATCATTATTTGCACCTCACATTAAGGAAGAAGCGCATCTGACAATCTCAATTTTGGCTTGCATACCCAAGCTTGGAGAGGGGCAAACTTGTTTCCATAAAAATTAGAGGCTTCAAAGGTTTCGTCTTGAGATGATGACAAACAATTACTTGTGAGAAAAGTGGTATCAATGGTCACCTCTAAAAGCGTAGAAAGTTAATAGATAAGTTTTTAAACCTTGGGAGCTAGAGAACCTTCGAAGCATGTGAGTCCCTTTCCTAAAGAAAAGTATCACAGTTTATAACATAATTTGTTAACATGTCGAGCATCTCTAATGCACGTATCAAACTTTGTTAAAACCTTTTTCTTTAGCTAGAAAAATAATTTTTATCAAAGTTAATGCCAATGCAAAAGAAAGGTACTTGCTCAAAGTTTATTTCTTGGACTATATTTTTAATGTTTAACTCAAAAATGGTGAGAGGGAGATTTGTTTCAAGTCATATATCTGATGAAATTATATTACAATACTACTTACAACGGGAAAAAGCTATTGAACAATCATTTTCAACCATTGCTTTAAAGATGCTCTTACAAAATTGTTTAGTGAAGAAAAATATACTAAATGCTAGAACTATGCTAAATCCTCATAATTTATATCCAAACAAAACATTGACTTTTCTCGATCCTCAGAATTCTCAAGAAATAATACTTCTGTACATGAAATTGAAATTTGATTTTTTGTTCGACTAAACCCAAAGCACAGTTTGTCGAAAAGGATTCATTATTAGTTTTTGTGAGGTAATTAAAGAGATATGCGTTAATTTGATAATCAAAGTTTTCCCATTTCATCATTGATCGTCGCTGAACTAATTTAGATTCTGTCGTTTGCCTCTACTAGCAATGACTTTACGGAATCTATCGACCATGCTCCGGTCAATTGTTGGTTCACAGGGGCTGTATATGGGATAAAATCTTTAGCTGGTGACAAATGGGTTCGTCTGGTGTGCATGATATTATATCCACCTCATCACTACAAAAAATTGGTTCATTCTCCGCACTAAATTTTTACACTTTTTAAAAGTGTGTAAAATTTTATTGGTTTATTAACACTTAATTATGTGTAAAAATACCACTCAATAAGTGTGAAAAATTATAAATTCCACACTTATAGTCGTGATCAAATAAAGTTCACACTTTTAAGGTGAAAATTATAAATTCTCCACACTTCTAAGTATGGAGGTTATTA
>OU343222.1:40718915-40741656 GCA_910596185.1 Chrysanthemum makinoi | reverse complement strand
CCTAACGCGCTTGGTGAGCTAACATTGACACTAAAAGATCCAACGAGGACAATGTCGGTACAATTCATCACAAAGTCCTTACAAAAGAGGCAGGTTACAAAAACTCTATCAAAGTCGGAGTTGTGTTGGTACTTCGTAATGTTTCGGTGTTTACCCCAAAATCAACACCCCCTTGTCTTAACATTACATTGAGGAACATGGTTGCGGTTTTCGACAAGGATACCGTTTTTATTGGATGAATCTTTTGATACGCGTACAACGCGCGTTCGGGGTCAAAGGAAACTTCCTTTTCTTCGAGCAAGTTTTTCAACCACCTAGGCAGTGAACCTAATCGTTGTAGTGTAGTATTAGGGTAAGCCTCGAGGATTAATATCGTTCTCTAGGAGAATAGGAATGCTAGTGAAAAGTTACTACGCTAAGTTTGGGGTTGAGGAAGATTATTTTTTATCTTTTTATATTTTTTATAAAGCTAAGGGTAAAATCTCGGGGTTTGGATTTGGGGGTTGGTACTTCTACCGATTACTCTACTATCTAATTATCTAATCTAATGGGTAGTCTATGTCTATTGTTGTGTGCTCGTATGATGATTAAAAATGTGTTTACCTAGATACTATTACTCCCTAGTTATCTTTTATTGATGGTTGAATTGTCACGTCCTTATTTTTAACGCGTTGTATTTTCTAAGGTCGTAGGGTGTGCTTTTATCCCTAACTCTTTGAAGCTACCTTAAGGTTAATGACTACGAAATCTCTAGGATTCATAAAATTAACATTAAGGTTATCTTTGGATGTTTAGCCTACAATTCCACTAGTAATTATAAACTAATGTTCAACAAAGATTAATCAAGCATTAAAAACACAACGATGGCTTCATGCACTCCAAAGCCAATTACAATTAAGATAAGAGACAACCAATCAATATTTAATAACTAGGTTTCATAAATCTAAGCAAACACACAAGTAAATTAGCCGGACATGTTAAACATGCAAGCATACACACATTCAATTGAAGACATAATAAAATCAAGGGAATAAATAACTTATCTCGAAGTAAAATAGGGTATGAGAACCCAAAATACTGCCCAAACCGGACTACAATCGTTTTAGGTTTTTACTCCACAAGTCTACCTCTTTAAAAAAGTCTGAAAATCAATTCTATATATAGATTTACAATTGCGACAAGCGTCACCTTTTAATTGTGACGCCGTCGGTCACGCCATTAGGGTTTCGTCTTGGCCAAGTCAACTTTGGGACGGCGTCACGTTATGGTTGTGACTCGGTCAGTCTTGATCATGGCGTCTTCGAATCTCGGATCTAGGTCGTCCGAGGAGAAAAGTCTTCGTGCGCCCTACTCTTCAAAGCGGCCGTCGGTGTAAAATAAAAATTTCGCCAGCTCTTTGTGTCGTCACAAAATCGAGACGGCGTCGCCTTTGTCTGGGACGCCCGTCAGTGCGTTTCAGCAGCTTAGTGTCTTGATCTTGACTTTAGCCATTTTCTTCACATATTCACTCCTTTTCGTCCAAATAAGCATCATTCCAACATTTTGCCTTCAAGAGACCTAAAAAGTGAAAAGGAACGAAATTAAGCAGTAACGGATATAAAAGTGAGAGATTAAGGGCTTAAATGACCCCTTAAAAGTGTACGTTTTAAATCCTTATCATCTTTACATATTCATTTCTTACGTTTAGGTTTAATATTATCTATGTAATGTTTATCTAAGTCAACGTCATCTCTATGTAATGTTGATTTAGCTGAATAAAAGTTTAAATTTACATCAAATATAAGTTAAACATAAAATATAAAAATATTTACAACTTCCATTAAAAATCACTGTTAATCATATCCACACATCTTGGTCTCCTCAGCGACATTAAGTAAAACATCTTAGACATATATCTAACATTGTTGAAAAAGCCTTCAACATCAAAACTCCAATGTGGTGGAAACTTTCCCGTAACAAACTCATGCATGAGCCAACAAGTGATGACTCCACAATCTCTAGTGTTAGTTTGGTGTGGGATCGGATAACTTTGGTCGTTGTAATGGAATTTGAAATTGTAGTGCCGACGTTGGGTTCTTGTGAAATGTCCTAGCTCTTCTAAACATTTGTTAAGAACTCCGGTCCATTCTTGAACATACCCTCGTAAATAATCACAACGAGCTCTGCTAGGAAAAAAGTCAAGAACCAAAAAAGTGGATATCCTTAAATCAATAATTGTTGTGACCCAATGATTCCCTCCTGCATTCATCGGCATCACCACGTGCGTCGAAAATATATTCAAATATATACAGTTAAATAAACTAGTAAAGCGTAATTTTATACAAAGTTATTAAACGTTGAAAGACATTTACTTACCCAGTTTACTTCATCCCATGAAGGGTACGGATGCGTGATACCATCTAATGTTCCCATAATCGAAGGAGCTATCGAAAGCATGGGTACACGACCACCATTATCACGTGGGGTGAGTGGATGATGTCCATGATGTCGATACTCGTCCATGGCGCCAGATGGCATACTTTTTATTAATATCTCAACCCAACAATTCATTTTCTGATTCAAAAGATTAAACTAAATCATTTTACGTTCTTGAAACAAAAATAATCTAAACGTTTAAAAAAATATAACAATATACTTACGTCGTCAGACAACCAACCAATTTTACCGAATTCTCTTGGATCAGTGCCGTTCTTGTATAATTCCGGAAGTAGTTCTTGAAAGAAGTTAAGACTTGCTACCCAACCCTTTGGATGGCAGTCAAGGTATATCGGACATGGGTTTACTAGAAATTGCTCCAAACTAACATAATGCCGAAGCCTTACCAGAAAAAACAAACAATAAAATACAATATCAAACATTGTTAATTAGCAACTTCATGTTAATAAATTTAAAGGGTCCGGTATGCCTTATTAGAGTCAACATTATAAACTACAATAGGTCCGGTATAACGAGTACCAACATAGGTAACACCACCATCATACTCAACATTCTCATCAACCGCTTTTTCTTCTAGATTAAACGATGGAATGTTCGAGGTACTCTTTTTTTGCGTCCTCTTAACGACACGTTTCTTAGGCAAGATTGTGGTTGGTCCACGTTCGGTATAAGGATATTGCGAGATATTTACGGACGACAATCCTCTTTGGTCGCTCGATCGCATCCTTAAAAAAGAATAAACAATAAAAATTTTAAAATCAATATAATCACTAGTAACAATAATAACCATGAAATATTTTATGTAATTAATAGGTTACCGGGATGTCAACACCGGCCAGCGCGTGAGATGGACTCACTGATCATCAACAAGCGTGGCAAAGCGAGCGAACAACGTGTATGCGAGGAAGCGGTATGTCCGATGGAGGGAAGCGGGATGGACAAGTAGACTTCAACGGCGGAGTAGGTACATGAACACCGTCAAAGAAAGAGTCATTTGGTGGCTCGCCAAATGGACGGTCGGCCTTTGTTATTCCCTAAATTTAAAATTATAACGTAGACTTGGTTATTTTCCAACATATGTAAATATAAGAAACATAAAAGCACGTAAATATACTTGCATGTTTTGAATAACAATAAATAAATTAACGTAAGCTACTTACCCCAAAATCGTCACCAACAAATCGTGGATCAAATTGTTTCAACATCAAGTCATGTTCTTGTAACCGACTCCGGTGCCTTCAACTTCAGAATTTTGGGCCAATAAAATCGTGAATAGGTTCGTTTCTTTGGAGGCTTTATCATGGAATTGGGGTGGGATTCCCATCAAAATCGCTCTACTTTGAGCCCACCACTCGGTATTTTGCTCATAGTCATCCAGCGTAAGCCTCAAGCCAAAGGTGGATTTACCTTTAAAAAACATGGACAATATACACAACATTAAAAAAAACCAACAAAAAATTATAATCATATTGTAAGAAATTAAGGTCATATCTCAAACTTACATTCAATTGGTCATCCAAAAACTGGTCTAGACGATCTCTAAATACCAGGCTTCTATAGCTCCACGCAATTGATCGGAAGTTTGTTAGGATCCCTCCCCTCGGCAAAGTGCTTTGCCTTGCGCTCAATTGCTGCATCCTTTAGATAATCGTACAAGGTTGGCCATACGTACGACCCCCACGGGAACACATTCCAAGCATCTAGATCCTCCACTAACCTAAATATAAACTCGTCGACTGCATTCCTAAGCTCAATCCCTTTTAACACCAACATTAACATGCCTATCAAACAAAGACCAACAACATCTTTGTCGCTCAAACGACTAAACTCCTTGATTTCTAGCGCCGCGTAAAACATACCAACTTTTATTTTTGAAGAATCGGTTGTGAAGGGAACACTCGTCTCCTAAAGGAATTAGGTCCATCTTCATAATTCTTTCTAAAATCTGTTCCAAACCTTAGACCAGTAACTAGATAGAATTCCTCCCTACCAAACTGAACCTCAACCTCACCTACCAGATCAATATCACGTACACGATATCTCAAAGGAACAATATTTGTCTCTCCCTCTTCACATGGCACTTGGTGGCATATAAAATAATCTACTAACACACTACTCTCTAGCATTTTTGGCAAATCTAACAACCAACCAAAACATGTTTGTCTAAATAATCTTTCCTTAGGGGTGTTCTCAATCATACTTTTAATATCACTAATTATGGATAACCTACTCCTACATGTAACTTGCGCAGGATAATCCTAAAATAACATAAACATATATTAATACACATATTACGTAACAAATAAAAAAAACTACAAGTGTAAAGGAAAAAAATTGCGAAATACCCGGTAATCCGCCATATTCACAGCCGTATCCACCACCACCACCACACCTGTCACCACAACACCACCACTGCATCACCAACACTTTTTTTATAACCACCACAACCAACACCACAACACCACACCTGTCACCACGCTACCGCACTTTTTTTTATCACCACCACAACACAAACAACACTCACGTATCCACCACCACCACCACACTTGTCACCACAGCATCACCACTGCACCACCAGCAAAACCAGCAAACTCACGCACCACAATGTCACCACCACAATGTCACCACCACCATAAGATGAAGAAGATGTTTTGATAGTTTATGAGCAATGTCGTGTATATTGTTCAAGAATGCTATTAAACACTCACAATTATGAACAAGATGTTCTTGAATATAGTGAAGTTTACTACCCGACATTGTTCTAGAATGCAAACACGACATTGCTAAGATGAAGAATATGTTTTGATAGTTTATGAAGAAGATGTTCTTGAATGAAGAAAGTAGCTCGTGTATGTGATGATTTATTTAAGCCAAAATCTCATTTACTTCAACCTCATCTACCCATTGTCGAATGATCAAATCAAGCATCAATACTTTGCTTTCGGCTTTTCCAATTTGCTCCTTCCCAATGCCCTTTGTCACATGTCTCGTGTATATAGTGAAAATTCCTACCCGACATTGTCTAGGGTTTAATATGTGGGAATAGTTTATTAATGTCGTGTACACAAGATAAAGTTTATACCCGACATGGTTCAAGGATCGTACTATGTATCAATATAAAATTGATGTCGTGTATATAGTTAAAAAAACTACCCGACATTGTTCTAGGATGGTACGAGTGATACATTAAAAAACTATGTCGTGTATATACTTAAAGTATATACGCTACATTGTTAGTGATTTAATTTGGAAACTCAATATGGACCACCACCACCACACCTGTCACCACAACACCACCACTGCACCACCAACACTTTTTTTTTATAACCACCACAACCAACACCACAACACCACACTTGTCACCAATCTACCGCACTTTTTTTTTATCACCACCACAACACAAACAACACTCACGTATCCACCACCACCACCACACTTGTCACCACAACACCACCACTGCACCACCAGCAAAACCACCAAACTCACGCACCACAATGTCACCACCACCATAAGATGAAGAAGATGTTTTGATAGTTTATGAGCAATGTCGTGTATATTGTTCAAGAATGCTATTAAACACTCACAATTATGAACAAGATGTTACTGAATATAGTGAAGTTTACTACCCGGCATTGTTCTAGAATGTAAACACGACATTGCTAAGATGAAGAGTATGTTTTGATAGTTTATGAAGAAGATGTTACTGAATGAAGAAAGTAGCTCGTGTATGTGATGATTTATTTAAGCCAAAATCTCATTTACTTCAACCTCATCTACCCATTGTCGAATGATCAAATCAAGCATCAATACTTTTGCTTTTCAGCTTTTCCAATTTGCTCCTTCCCAATGCCACTGTCACATGTCTCGTGTATATAGTGAAAATTCCTACCCGACATTGTCTAGGGTTTAATATGTGGGAATAGTTTATTAATGTCGTGTACACAAGTTAAAGTTTATA
This sequence comes from Chrysanthemum makinoi, assembly GCA_910596185.1. Taxonomy (NCBI): domain Eukaryota; kingdom Viridiplantae; phylum Streptophyta; class Magnoliopsida; order Asterales; family Asteraceae; genus Chrysanthemum; species Chrysanthemum makinoi. Next base: position 40,735,262 of record OU343222.1, on the reverse strand, counting down.
CCCAACATGGTTCAAGGATCGTACTATGTATCAATATAAAATTGATGTCGTGTATATAGTTAAAAAAACTACCCGACATTGTTCTAGGATGGTACGAGTGATACATTAAAAAACTATGTCGTGTATATACTTAAATTATATACGCGACATTGTTAGCGATTTAATTTGGAAACTCAATATGGACCATACACCTCAATTTCGTGAATGTAGGGTAATTTTATACCCGACATTGATGGGTAGTTTTGAAAATGAGTAAAAGTTTGGGTATGTGCGGATACACCACTATGAAATTGGGTAGCACAGTAATTTTCGCTTTGCATAATCTCATATTAGAACAAGTCACTACCGACTAAACCCCTATTTCAAGTTTTGTTTATTTATTGTTTATTGAAAGAAACTTATTTTGGCGATAAAAGTCTAGATGTTTTGGACTTGTCTCGTAATTCTTTTGAAAATGTCGATTAATTCTTTGAGGGTCGCATCGATCAATTCACAAAATATTCAAGTCTTATGGGAGACTGCATAAAACACATGTGATGAGTAAATTATGTTTTGAGGGTATATTGGTAATTTGTGTAGCTTTCTATCCTTTTCTTGCAACTTAAAAACAAAAACTTAAGAACACAAATAAAAATAATTACTTTCTTCACAGTGTCATTCCTTACTTTCCCCTTCTCATCTCATCCGCTTCCATTATTTAAAATTTAGACTTGAGAACAAAGCGTGAAAAAAAAGGACAAGAGAAAAACATGTATCAATGATATACTGCAAGGACTAAACAATACTTTTTTCTTTTTTTCTACAAAGATAATGTAGGCAATTGCTCACATTAATGAAGGCATCATTACCTCATGTATTTTAAATACTTCTAACCAAAGTTTTCAAGATCGAGATCTTACTCAGGATCATTTTTGTTTTTACATGATCGAAATCGTAAGATCAGATCGGGATCCTAAGATTCTACTATAATGTTATTTTCTTAATAATAATTGTAATATTTTTCAAATCTACAAATTATTATTATATATTACAAACACAAAATTATAATAATTTTTTTTATAGAAATGTTGTCCTAAATTATGCATGTAACGTTTAAGAAGATTAACATGCTATTTTTTTAAATTCTATAAAATATAATTTCATAACTTTGTAATAGTTTTTTAGTTTGCAGTTTGAGAAAAGTAAGATCGGATCAAATTAGATCTTAAAATCCTATGGTCAAGATCGTGATCTTACAAGATTTTAAGCTTGCTAAAATTCTACGTAAGATCAAGATCGTCTTTGCTTTTTAGTATCGTAAAATCGTAATATCTTTTGTTGGATCTTAACAACTATACTTCTAACTAGGGATGGCGACATTGGAGGATTCGGGCCGGGTTTTAGTGTACCCGTACCCGCACCCGTTTATAATATCCGAACCCGTACCCGTCTTATTACCCGTCGGATACCCGCTTAATATTATCCATCGGTTTTTCGGGTTTCCCCGCGGGTATCGGTTATCCTCAATTGAATATTATATGGACATAATGACATCCCCAATTGAATATTATATGGACAAAATGACGGTATTAAAATTAAATTACACTAAAATCTACCGACAAAATAAAGGAAAACATCCTAATACATTCAAACTTTTTTAAAGTTAAAGAAAATGAGTATCGTATTAATTGATTTAACGCTTTTAAATTATTCATGTACAAAATAAAATGTGTTACGTAATAGAGAAAATTATATAAAAAAATATAATGGAAGAAACTATATATAATGTATATATATTATAGTTAATTATAATATCAATAGAGCGGGTATAAATTCGGGTAAACGGATACGGGTACGAGTAATCGGGCGAGTATTATCAGAACCCGTACCCGACTAAAAGAATTTATTAATACCTAAACCCACATCCAAACCCGCCAACCCGAACCCAAACCTGAACCAACCGATTCGGGTTTCGGTTTTCCCCCTCGGTTGCTTTCCACATCCCTACTTCTAACGATAGTTAGGGGGTGTTTGGCCAGGCTTATTTATCATAAGCCGATTTGGGCTTATTTTTAATAAGCTCCGATTTTGTGGCTTATTTTGAGACTTGTCGGCTTATTTAAGTTTCTTATGATATGATAAACTTATAAAAGCCGAAAAGTCTCAAAATAAGCTGTAAAATTGAGGCTTATAAAAAATAAGCCGAAATTTCATGAAATTTCGGCTTATTTTTTATAAGCCCCAATTTTACGGCTTATTTTGAGACTTGTCGGTTTATTTAAGTTTATTATGATACGATAAACTTATAAAAGCCGACAAGTCTAAAAATAAGCCACAAAATTGGAGCTTATAAAAAATAAGCCGCTTATGATAAATAAGCTTAGCGGCCTACTCTTGTAGAAGATAATAATATTTGATATGTGCTTATTCACATATCTTTTCATTATCAAAACTGACCCAAAATAACCAAGAAAGAGCCGTTTATTGCTAATATTTGTGGTTTTCTTGAGTTTGTGCTTGTGCAGGTGTGGATATGTAAAAACACGCAAAAAGGAACCAAATCAGACGTAAAATTCGAGCACGAGAGATCAAGAGAGTTTTAGCTAAGCTAGAAGGTCAAGATTGTGTATTTTGAAAGACTTTATTCTCTAAAGATGATTTCTGAAGTTTCAAGCAAAGTTTGAAGAAAAGTCAAGAATAGTCCCTGCACTTTGAGCTTTTGGATTTTAATGATCCCCTAAGTTTCAGATTGTACAAAAGTCACCCTTGGATTATTTGAGCTTAACAAGATTGCTCCTTGAGAGATTGTCAGAATTACACTTTTGGTCCCTTGGAAATTCGAATTGTACAAGTTTGGTCCCTAAACTATTACTTGGATCACTTTTAAATCCTAAGTCCAAAACTAGTCCTAAACCCCTTCGGCCCAAAAGAAATACCCGAGCCCAATCAAAACCACACTTACACCCGTTTAATACTAGACCCGAAACCACCCCAAACCCGGTTTAATTACCCAAGTCAAACCCCTCTTTACCCATGGTCAAATGTCCAAATTAAAATAAAAAAATAGAGCGCGCCAAAGATTTTCCCCAAATTACCCAGGATAAACCCTAAATTACCCACCCCGTGTAATTGGTCAATTTCACCGTAATTAAGGGCACATTCGTACTTTCTCTAACATCCCCTGACACATGGGAATGCCATGTCATCGATCCGCGTGATATCTCTCAAAGGACGCTTCCCTATTGGCTGATGATACGTGTAAGATCTAATCCAATGGATGAGATCAAGTGGGAAACGGTTATTATGATCCAAGGGTGATAACAAGCTTAGAGAAAGCACAAGTGATGAATTCGAGAAGCTTCCAAGACCTCAAGCTTAGTTATAAATAGGGCTCTATTTCGTTCACAATGTATCTATCATCTTGTAATTTTGCATTTTTCTTCTCTCTAAGTTTTCTGTAGTTGTAGTTAATTGTAATTTTCATTTAAATGTTTTAAGTATTTTGCAATTTCATTTTGTACTCAAAATTTCAGATTAATAGAATTTAAGTTTTCATTTTCATAGTATTGGTTCAATTGTTACTGTTTTAATCTTCTTATAATCTGTGTTTAGAGCTTATTTCAGTATTTCAAACTTGTTTTAGCTTATTTCTTCATAATCTTAAAAATACAAAAAAAAAATCAAATAAAATCATTCAAAAATAAAAAAAATACATTAGATCTGTTTTGAGGATTGATCCTATTTGATCTACTGTTTTATTAGTTTCATTTAAGCTTAAGTTAGCTTATTGTGAAGCTTATTCTTCTGTCACACTCAATTCACAAAAATCGCAAAGTCACATCAGTTGCTACAGTTGCTGTGTTGTTCTGTTGGTATTGGATCTGGAATGGGATGAAGCAGAAGCTGGATTGGGTTGAAATTGAGCTTGATTTGGAATAGGTTAGGGGTTAATTAGGTTAGTGGTTCTTGTTTCATCAGTGTGCAAGCCATAGTGGCTAAGGAATATTGTAAGTTCATAATATCTGCTTTGATCATTAAATCTGTGGTTAAATTTGTTATTTAGTGATATTTGGTACTGTTTGATCTATGTTTAATGGTTGCTTAGTGTAATATAGTCTAGATCTGTTTTTAGTTCATTAATCAGTAGCTATACTAGTGTTTGGTATAGCTTATAAAACTGAGATAGAGAGTAGTTGATCAGTGTTGAGTAGTTGCTTCATACTTAAGTTGATATTAGATAGTGATATAAGGTCTTTGGTTATAGCAGTTTTACTCTTATAGTCAAAATCAATTTGGTACTGATCTAGTGGTTGCTTCTGTTAGAATCAGTAGGTTATAGTTTGCAAATTAGTTTATAATTGATAGATCTAGCTTAGAGTTATCATAATTAGTGTTAAAACATCATAATCAGTTCATTATATTGGATCAAACTTGAGTTTAGTCAAAGTTTCATTTTGTTTTTCAAATAGTCAAATTCTGTCAAACTTGTCAAAACTGTTTTCACAAAACTTTGTAGTAGATTTTTGATTCAAATCGAGCTTCAGTTTGTGAAATTTTGGATAATCAATCTTCAACCTGGTCTTTTCTGATATTTGATTTTTGTCAAATCTGAGCTTGTCCTTTTAAGCTTCAAATAAGCTAATACTTTAGTTACTATATGCCCTGTTCACACTTAAGTGTGAACCAGACAATATTGCAGTTGTTGCATTTGCTTCATTTCTAGGAGTTAGGATCTGATACTTGGCAAATTTGTAGTTTTCCAGGTGGTGTTTAGGACCTGCAGATGTTAGTTTTCTAATTAGCTTATTGGTTAAGCTTGTGCATAAGCTCAAACCTAGGCCCTTAACAACTGTTTGGCTAGATAAGCAGGTTGGCTTATTTCATCGATCTGAGCTTATAGCTTGTTAGGAGTAGTTATAATCAGTTGCAAGTAGTTCACTTTAGGATAAGTAAGCTTTGTTCACTGTTTGGTTAGCCAATTAGCTTTTTAGCTTATTTTCCTAGCTTATTTGAATAGCAGTTACACTATAGCTTTTATATTTTACACATAACCTGCTTTTTTCTCATTTTTCATAGATTCATAATATCATTTTAGAATTTTCCTGAAATTTTCATAATTTTTGGTCAACTTTTGCCATTTTCTCATTTTAAAATAGTTTTTAATCAATTTTTAATAGGTTTTATTGCAAATTATTAAGAAAAAGTTCCAAAAAATAATTTTTCACTTTTCTCTGTTTAATAAAAATATAAAAAGCATAAAAAAGATTTTTCCATATTTTTCTCCTTTTATTTGGTATTTTTCACCATTTAAATTAGATTAAAATAGTTAAAAAATTATAAAAAATAGAAAATTAATCTGAAAAATACAAAAATAGTTTTTAAAAGTCTTTTGAGTTATTTGTGATTTTTAGAAAATAGTTTCATATTTTTCTCTTTTATTTTTATAATTTTTAGAATTTTAAATTAGTTTAAATAGTTTAAATTAGTTTTTAATTTTTATAAAATCAAGAAAAATCCATAAAAATAGTTTTAATTCTAAATTAGTTTTCTAATTACATTTTTAGAGTAAAAGTACTTTTAGGCATTTTTAGGGTATCGTTTAGACGTAGTTGTTTTTTTTATTACGATTTGTTAATTACGTTTTAGTATATTCGCGTTTAGGATTTCCCGTAGAATAATTTCCTTAATTACTTTCCCATTCCCGTAGTTTATAAAATCAAATCTATAATCCAAAACATCGAGCATTAAATTCCAAACCAAGAACGACGTTGGCAATTCACGCCTCATTGGGAAACGATTCGGGTTGACTAATCCGCACACACGATCACACACGGGATTTGATTTATTATTCTTTTTCCTAAGAGAATTTGAATCTATCTTCGTGATTATTTTTGATATTGATATTAAGGATTTATCACACACATAACCCTTAAGCCTTCATTATCATAGACTCGGTGTCCGAGCGTTTTAAGCTTCTTACGGCTAGTCATTCACAAGTGGCTAGTTTGTGTGAGTTAAGCTTGACGTTGTTTGGAAACTGTGAATCAAATTTTTACGCGCGGGAGGTTGTGTCACGCGACAATATCGTTTGAGGTTTGACGATTAGTGACTTGAGATCCTTCATTCGTGAAGTTACTATTTTTCTATAAAAAAAAAGTAAAAAATATTTTCCTTTTTCTTTTGTATATATATATCAGATTAAAAATACAAAAAGATTTTCTCTTGTGGTTTTGCTAATAAATAGAAGACACCAATTATATAACATTCTCAACGGAGGTGTTATCATTATAAGTTCCTGAACAAAAGATCAAAAACTTGCCTTTGTGTCGCTTATGAATTGATTTACTTCTATCGGATAAACAAACTGTGTGGTGGGTATAAGGACGGCCTGACATTAAATTGCGGCTGTAAAGAAGCGGGTTTTAATAAGCTTGCGCATGACCTACAAAGCTTCTCCGCTTCGTGCGTTTGTCTTGTAGAGGTGATTTATTCACTTGGGATTATTGGTTTAAGTTCACTGTGTTTTCGAATATCGGTTTCTTTTAATTGACTTGGTTTTAAGTGCATGCGCACTCGATCTCGATCTAGACGACTTGGCGAGAATCGAACGTGCCGAGTTACGTAATATGGCTGCTCCCAACGGACCACCAATACCTGGTCCTAATCCTCCTCCCGATAATCAACATGTAGCCCGATCTCGAACGATGGAGGAGCTATGTCAACCTACCATGTACCGGGAGGGAGGACCAATTGCACCGACTAATTTTCAAGCTACCGATTTTAGTTTGAAACATCATATGATAGAACAAGTAAAAAACAGTTGTCAATTCCATGGTTTACCAGATGACGATGCAAATAAACATCTTGATAAATTTTTGACCGTCACTCGAGTATGAAAGAATGGGGTCTCCGATGACGCCCTTCGTCTGTATCTCTTCCCATACTCTTTGACTCATCATGCCACGTCTTGGTTTGATCGACTCCCAAAGAATTCGATTCATACCTTCGAGGAAATGGTTTGAAATTTCGGCAAAGTACTTTCCACCGTCGATGGTGACGAAATTGAGGAACGATATCGATAATTTCGGCAATATCCGGCCGAATCTTTGTTTGAAGCTTGGGAACGATATAAGCTTGCGATTGATCGATGTCCAAATCATAACATGTTGCTTGTCACTCAAATTGATACGTTTTATAATGGTTTAACGTTGAGGCACCGTGAAACGATTAATCTTCTGCTGGTGGAACTTTCATGAAAAGGCGTCAGAGAATGTTACGATCTTATTGAGAACATGACCGCTCATTATAACTATTGGGATTCTACTACGAAAGGGGTGCATCATCTCGATCAAATACGTCTTCTTCTCTCGAAATAGCCGCACTGAACAAAAAGATGGATGTTATCTTACGGATTACTCGGATGAACAATCGAATCAACAACAACAAGTGAAATCGGTACACCGATTTGTGAGACTTGTGGAGGTCCACATTTTATTCGAGTGCCCGTACCGTCCGGTGGCTACGCACATGAGAATGTTTATGCCTTTGCTGCACAGAAACTACAATCAACCGCAAAGAGATCGAAATCTTCTTAGCTACCGTTCAAACAATTATCTCGGACCTCCCGGTTTCAACCAACCTCAACAACAAAACCATAATCAAAACCGTTTCAATGGTAATCATCATGTTACTCAGAACCGAGGAGCTAATTTTAATCATGGAAATCAACACTACCAAGCTCCTCCACCTCAAGTTTACCAACAACCACCTCCTCCTCAACAATCTTATCAAGCACCTCCTCAAGTCGCCCCGAACAACGATTTTCTAGCTTACATGAAGAACTCTGATTACACCATTAAAAGTTTGCAAAATCAAATTAGCGGCATGAGGACGGACTTCAAAAAGGAGATGGAAGCTACAAGCAACAAACGGATATGTCTCAAATAAAGAATATGATGGCTAGTTTCTTTCAAGCCAGTCAACCGTCCACATCTTATTCTCAACCCTCGGGTTCGGTTCTCTTCAAGCAATACGATTCCAAACCCGAGAGGTGACATGAAAGCAATCACTACCCGAAGTGGTGTTGCTTATGATGGACCTACGGTTCCTACCACTAATTCTTCTTCTTCTCAAGTGGTAGACCGTGAGACCGGGGTGACAAAGGACCCAAATGCTTCCTACATGATAAGGGAGTATCGAGAATGTCCAACCCACGGTTGTCCAAGATTCTGAGCCGAAGATGCTCCGTTAATGTGAAGAAAGCTAATCCAAAACCGTCTATCCCATATCCGTCTCGTCTTAAAGATCAAACTCTTCGTGAGAAGTCGAATCATCAAATGGAAACGTTCTTCCAAATCTTCAAAGACTTGAATGTGGAAATCAGTTTTGCGGATGCTCTTCTCTTGATGCCCAAACTTGCTTCTACGATTAAGGGATTGCTTACAAACAAGGAGAAACTATATGAGCTTGCTACGACATCTCTGAATGAGAATTGTTCGCGGTTATCCTCAAGAAACTTTCCGAGAAGTTAGGTGACCCCGGCAAATTCCTCATTCCGTGTGATTTTCAAGGAATTGTTCAATGCTCCGCCTTGGCCGATCTTGGCGCGAGTATCAATCTAATGCCAAACTCAATCTACGAAAAGCTTTCGTTACCCCCACTTACCCCAACGTGTATGACCCTCGAGCTAGCCGATCGTACTACTACGAAACCAAAGGGTATAGCTGAGGATGTCTTTGTTAAAGTGGTGGAATTCGATTTTCCCGATTTCGTTTGTAGTGATTTTGATCTTTGATCCTCGAGTACCCTTAATTCTCGGAAGAAGTTTCTTAAGGACGGGCCATGCGTTGATTGATGTCTATAAAGGAGAGATTACGTTACGAGTTAATCAAAAAGCCGTCACATTCAACATTAATCAAACAATGAGGTACTCCTCAAATTTCGACGATGCTTCCATCAATCGAATCGACGTTATTGATGTTTCTTGTGAGGAGTACGCTCAAGAAGTTCTCGGTTTTGCTCACAATTCTACTGATTCACATTTTAAACCATCTTCTGAGCCTATAATTGCCGACTCTTCCCCCTCTTTTACTCCGTTTGAGGGAGGTGATTTCCTTTTGGAAGAGATCGATGAGTTTCTTGCTATTGATGAATCGATTCCACCGGGAATTGATGATGGTGTTTATGATTCGGAGGGAGATATCCTTTATCTTGAACAATTGCTAAATGAAGATCCATTACCGTCACTCCCTCCGAAAGAGATTACGATTGAAGAAATCAAAGAAGTACAAACGTCTAACGAAAAACCTTCAAGCCGAGCTCAAGGATTTACCTCCTCATCTTGAATATGGTTTTCTTGAAGAACCGAACAAATTTCCCGTCATCATTGCTAAAAACTTAAAAGATGAGGAGAAAACCGCACTTTTGGAGATTCTTCGTAAACATAAGAGTGCCATTGCTTGGCAAATTTCCGATATCAAGGGCATAAACCCTCGTTTTTGTACTCACAAGATCTTAATGGAAGATGATTGTAAACCCGTTATTCAACAACAACGTAGAGTTAATCCAAAAATTCATGACGTTATCAAAAAGGAAGTTCTAAAACTCCTTGACGCCGGAATCATTTACCCAATCTCCGATAGCTCATGGGTTAGCCCTATCCATTGTGTTCCCAAGAAAGGTGGAATGACCGTCATTTCCAATGAAGATAATGAATTGATTTCCACACGCCTTGTCACCGGATGGAGAGTGTGTATTGACTACCGGAAGTTGAATGATGCTACAAGGAAGGATCATTTCCCGCTACCTTTTATGGATCAGATGCTCGAGCGTTTAGCGGGAAATGAGTTCTATTGCTTTCTCGATGGTTTCTCCGGTTATTTTCAAATTCCGATTGATCCGCAGGATCAAGAGAAAACGACTTTCACGTGCCCTTACGGAACGTTTGCTTACCGACGAATGCCATTTGGCTTATGCAATGCTCCAGGAACGTTTCAAAGGTGCATGATGGCTATTTTTCATGACATGATCGAAAATTCTATGGAAGTTTTTATGGATGATTTCTCGGTTTATGGAGATTCTTTCACTTCTTGCCTCTCTCATCTAGACCACATGCTCCAAAGGTGTGAAGACACCAATTTGGTCTTGAATTGGGAGAAGTGCCATTTCATGGTTCGAGAGGGCATTGTCCTCGGCCATAAGATTTCGAAATTTGGGATTGAGGTCGAGAGCTAAAGTCGACGTTATAGCTAAACTCCCTCATCCCACTACCGTCAAAGGTATTCGGAGTTTTTTAGGTCATGCCGGTTTCTATCGCCGTTTCATCCAAGATTTTTCTAAGATAGCCCGCCCTCTGACCCATCTCCTTGAAAAGGATGCTCCGTTTATCTTCACCAACGAATGTGTTGAAGCGTTTAATATTCTTAAAAGGAAATTGACTGAGGCACCGATCTTAGTTGCCCCCGACTGGGATTTGCCCTTTGAGCTTATGTGTGATGCAAGTGATTACGCAATTGGGGCAGTCTTGGGGCAACGTAAGTTGAAACATTTTCAACCTATACACTATGCGAGTAAGACATTGTCTGAGGCCCAACACAATTACACGACTACTGAAAAGGAATTATTGGCCGTTGTTTATGCTTTTGAGAAATTCCGACCCTACCTTGTCTTGTCGAAGACCATAGTGTATACCGACCATTCTGCCCTAAAGTATCTTTTGGCAAAGCAAGATGCTAAGCCACGATTACTTTGGTGGGTTCTCCTCCTTCAAGAGTTTGATGTTACTATTCTTGACAAAAAAGGAGCGGAGAACCTTGCTGCCGATCATCTGTCTAGACTTGAGAATCCCCATCAAAGTGTGCTCGAGAAAAAGGAGATCACGGAAACATTTCCTCTTGAGACACTTGGGATGATTGCTAAGAAAGACCCGAACACCCCATGGTTTGCCGATTTTGCAAATTACCATGCGGGCAATTTCATCGTGAAAGGGATGTCGTCCCCAGCGAAGAAAAAGTTTTTCAAAGATGTTAAGCATTATTTCTGGGACGACCCCTACTTGTTTAAGATTTGTGCGGATCAAGTGATCCGGCGGTGTGTTCATGGCCAAGAGGCTATTGATATTCTTAATGCTTGCCATAACGGACCTACTGGTGGCCATCATGGTGCAAGCTACACCGCTAAGAAGATTTTTGATTCCGGATTCTATTGGCCTACCATATATCGAGATGCCCATGATTTAGTCAAATCTTGTGATTCTTGCCAACGTCAAGGAAAAATTTCACAGAAGGATGAAATGCCACAAAATGCTATTCAAGTCTGTGAGATTTTTGACGTATGGGGCATCGATTTTATGGGACCATTTCCGTCGTCTAGAGGAAATAAGTATATCCTCGTGGTCGTCGACTACTTGTCTAAATGGGTTGAAGCGAAGGCGCTCCCCACCAATGGCCGAAAGTGGTTGTTAAGTTCTTAAAGAATTTGTTTTCCGATTCGGAGCACCTCGTGCTATCATCGGATCAGCGGTACCCATTTCTCGTAATGAGCAATTTGCTAAAGTTATGGCTAAATATGGAGTTACCCATCGTCTTTCTACCAGCTGTATCACACCGCAAACGGCGGACAAGTTGAGGTCTCGAATCGTGGTTTGAAAAGGATTTTAGAGAGAACCGTAGGAGAGAATCGAGCTTCATGGGCCGATAAGTTAGATGATGCATTATGGGCTTTCCGCACCGCATACAAGACACCCATCGGGTGCACCCCATTTAAGTTGGTGTATGGAAAAGCTTGTCACTTGCCCATCGAGCTCGAACATAAGGCATTATGGGCCTTAAAACATGCTAATTTCGATCTTAAGACCACGGGTGATCACCGAAAAGTTCAATTGAATGAATTAAACGAGCTTAGGGATCAGGCCTACGAGAATTCTTTGATTTTCAAAGAGAAGACTAAGAGGATTCATGATGCTAAAATCAAAAACCGCGTTTTCAACGTTGGTGATCAAGTTCTCCTTTTTAACTCTCGATTGAAGATATTCTCGGGCAAACTCAAAACCCGTTGGTCCGGACCATTCACCATCACTCAAGTTTTCCCGTATGGAACTGTGGAGCTTTCTCAACCAGATGGCCCTAATTTCAAGGTGAATGGTCATCGTGTGAAACATTATTTCGGAGGGGACATTCCATCTATGGTTGTCTCGGATCTCCAAACTTTCCCTAAGGACAACTGAATTCGGGGATCGAGTCAAGCTAGCGACTAGGTAACCAAAAACAGATGGCGCCGTGGGAGCACCCCATGCTTATCTCTATCTTCTTTCTATTTTCTAATAAGTGACGGGGTCCGCCTCTTCGATTTCTCGTGTTTGGTTGTTTGTGATGTTGTAGGATGTTCCCGATATGAAGACTCTCGTGCTCGAAGTTTGTCATTTTCTCTACTCGAGTTTCATGATCGATGCTGATGGAAATCCGATATCCTAATCTTATCGACTAACGTTTATCTTCTAGCATACTTAATAAACGGCTTTTAGATTTTCGTTGATACCCTTGTTTTAAACATTGAGGACAATGTTTCGTTCTAGTCTGGGGTAGGGTAATCTTCGATTTGATTTGACCGCACTTGCTTATTTCTGTTGTGTTTCTCTCGTAACCCCGTTTTTCCTTAGAAAATGAAAAATTGTGCAAAAATTAGCAAAATTTAAAAATTTTTGTAAGCTTTTGTTAAGTCTTTTTGATTGAAAAGTTTTGCTAGTCTCTTAGATAAGAAGCTATAAAATGCGAATTCTAGCTCACAAGGCCAAGATTTTGCAAGTTTCCCTGAGTGACTTTAAATATGCATAACTTGATTTCATTAGACGAAGCATTTGCTAAGTTAATATATGTTTTGACACCTTGATTGACTTTCCGCTGGTGAGAGTAGGAATAGAATTCCGACTTGACCGGGCGTGTTGAGCCCTAGCTTGTTCCCTTAACCATAGGTAATCTAAAATTATCGGCTAAGCATCTGCGGATCTCATTATTTGGGATTTTAAATTTGCCGAGATCGAGAAATGATAGAGTTACTTATGAGTTTAGATGCTAAGCGTGGAGTAGTTGGTTCTCTTTAGAGCCCATCGAAGGTACTTATGGCTTTTTGTTCCCACAAAATTGTTTCACCCCATATCTGTCTAATAATAATTAGAGATGTCGAGTTTTTGGCGATAGTTAGTTCTTTATCTTCTTAAAAGAATCTTTGTTTTAAAAATTGGGTACATCAAGGATCCGTAATAAATAAGTAATAATATTAATATGTGATAATGTAATAAGTAAAGTTGTGAGCTGCGGTGTCGAGATCGGACCCTTGGATCTTTAGCCGGGATTGAGTGAGGTCTTAGCCTAGCCCGCCGGGATCCTCATTTCATGAAGCCTATAGTCTTGGAATTACCCCGTGAAGCTCCGTGGTTCATAGCTCATACACGTAAAAGTCTTAGTGAATAAAAATGATGTGAAAAAAAAAAAAATGTTGAAAAATGAAAAGTGAAAAGTCAAAGTATAAGGGATTAGTGGGAATAAAGATTCCTTGATGTGGGACCTCATTTTCGACAATGGTTCTTAAGGAAGAAGCGGATAACTAATTATCGACTTAGCTTTGTATCTTTATCAGAATAAGTCTTATCGAAATGAGAACTTGAAGAAATTCATTTCTCACAAAAATAAAAAAATTCTAGAGGAAAATAGGAAAATGGGAACAAAAGGTATTTACACAAGTAACTTCCATGGGTAGTGTTAGCATCTAGAATCATATGTAACAATGATTTCGGTTTTACGCTTAGTTTGAGACTTGTGAAAAATCAGGGACGATGTATTCTATCTGTATGGTCATTTCACGCTGTGTTGTGTTTTCTACTCCGTGATCCTAACGTGTCGTTTGAAAAATGTTGGAGTTATTGATCGACATGAAAGTTCAACAAACCGTCATTCATAACCGGAATGTGCTTAACCGTAATATCTATACATGAATTGAAAGGTAAACAGGGCATTTTTAGAGTTAAGGCTTTCTTAATCTCTTTTGAGGAATCTTTGCTACTTCTTCATAGGTTTAGTAGAAAAAGATTGAAATCCTTGGTTTTAGAAGCGTGAGTTGATTGCATTGCGTGAGGACACGACAATGGTCTCGTCTGGGGTATTTTTGATATGTGCTTAAACACATACCTTTTCTTTATCAATATAGACCCAAAACAACCAAGGAAAAGCCGTTTATTGCTAATATTTGTGGTTTTCTTGAGTTTGTGCTTGTGCAGGTACGGATATGCAAAAAACACGCAAAAAGGATCCAAATCAGATGTAAATCCGAGCACGAGAGATCAAGAGAGTTTTAGCTGAGCTGGAAGGTCAAGATTGTGTATTTTGGAAGAATTTATTCTCAGAAGATGATTTTTGAAGTTTCAGAAAAGTTTGAAGAAAAGTCAAGTTCAGTCCCTGCACTTTGAGCTTTTGACAGAATTGATCCCTGAAGATTCAGAAATTTACAGAATGCACCCTTGGATTATTTGAGATTGACATGATTGGTCCTTGAAAGATAATTCCTGATTTACACCTTTGGTCCTTGAAGTTTCAAGATGTACAAGTTTGGTCCTTAAATGAATACTTTGGTTTATTCTAAATCCTAAGTCCAATCCACCATTAAAACCCTTCGGCCCAAATAATACGAGCCCAATATCCTAAACACTACTACCCGGTTTATTATTTAAACCCGAAACAAACCAAACCCGCCCTTTTAACCCCGGTCAAACCATCAAAATATAATAAAAAAACCATTGCCGCGCAATTTACCCCCAAACCTGGTAAATGACGAACCCTAATTTACCCACCCGTGTAAATCAATCAAATTAACCACAATTAAGGGCAATATAGTACATTCCCTGACACCCCACTGACAAAGGGAATGACACCTCACCAATCCGTGTGCTCTAGGCCATGTGTTGCTTTCCTACTTGTCGAAACAGGTCATTGCTCATGATCCAAGGGTTGTAATCAAGTGGGAAGCGGTTATTATGATCCAAGGGTGATAACAAGCTCAGAAGAAGCACATTTGGGAAATTCGAGAAGCTTCCAAGCTCAAGCTCAGCTATATATAGGACTCATTTTCATTCACAATGATGTATCTTAATTTCTGTATTTTTCCGTCTCTCTAGCTTTAGTTGTAGTGGTTATTTGCAATCTCAATGTTTTAAATATTTTAATTCGTATTTTGTACTCATTTTCAATTATTAATATAAATTTAGTTTTCATTTTCAATTGTTTGTTTAAAGTTTCTTATATCCTAAATCTGCTTATGAACTTATTTTAGTGCTTATTATAGTGTTATCAAACTGTTTTTAGCTTAATTCTTCATAATCTCAAAAATACAAAAAAAAATCACATAAAATCATTTGAAAAATAAAAAATCACTGTAGATCTGTTTTATAGAGTAATTTCTCATTGATCTACTGTTCTATAGGTTCATTTAAGCTTTTGGTAGCTTATTGTGAGCTTGTACTTGTTTTAATCTCAAAATCACCAAAATCTCAAGTTAGATCAGATGCTACCGCTGAGTGGCGATGTGGTTCTGCTTGATTTGGATCTGGATTGGTATGGTAATGATGCTTGTTTTGGGTTGAATACTGAGCTGGAATTGGATTAGGATTAGGGGTTGTTAGGTTAGAGTTCTTATTTCATCAAAGTGCAAGCCATAGTGGCTAAGGATAGTTGTAAGTATCAAATCTGTTTCTGATCATTATATCTGCTGTTGCATGTTTTATTAGTGATATTGTTACTTGTTTTGATCTATGTGGTTAATGATTGTTTAGCTGGATTTAGCCTTAATCATTAGTTACTTCTTTAGTTAGTAGCTTAAGTAGTGTTTGGCATAGCTGATTAATCTGAGTTAGAGGTTAGTAGAACAGTTAGTAGTAATTGAATCATACTTAAGTTGATTATTGATAGTCATTTGAGGTCATTGATTTAGCAGTTGCACTCAAAAAGTCAAATTCACTTGAATCTGGTCTTGAATCTGTTCCTGTTAAAAATCAGTAGGAGTAATTAGTAGCAAATTAGTTTACAACTACTAGATCTAGCTTTAGGTAATAATTATTAGTCTTATATCATCAAATTCAGTTAGTTACATTGGATCAAATCTCATCAAAGTCAACATAGAATCTGTTTTCAAAAAGTCAAAAGATATGACTGCACCAGTTTTGAGCAGATCTTGCAGCTTGAGCACTAAGCTCATTTTAGTGATTTAGAGTCTGAGATTTGGTTTAGGTATAGTCAGCCAGGTGGTTTACAAGGGCCTAATATCTGTTTTTGGCTTTAGCACTCTTGATAAGCATTTTAATAAGCTCAAACAGTGGGTCTGATC
>OU343222.1:40661923-40718815 GCA_910596185.1 Chrysanthemum makinoi | reverse complement strand
CAAATTAAGTATACAATAAGTAAGCCACAATCACATGTGGTGAACTTCGATGCATTTTTTTGTCATTTGCCCTAAAAATTACATCACAAAACAAATAGTCACATCGTACCAATGGACAAACGAGATGGAAAGATGATGACCCTTGTGATCCTCCTCTTTAGCCCAAATCAAAAACACAAACACCTTGTAGTGTTGATGATGACAACAGCGGTGTAAGTGGTGGCAAGGTGAAGGTGGTTATTGTGTAGTGTTACCTGTGATCCAGAGAGAGAGGGGAAGAGATAAGAGAGTTATCTTCATAAGGGAAGAGATATAAAGTTACACAAGGAATGAACGGCGTAATTGTTTAGAGCCACAGGGATGATTTATGTAAATTTATGTAATTAATTTTTGATTAGAGGCTACAAAAGGAAAATTAGACAAGTTTAGAGCTACTTTAGGAAGAAAAAAAAGTTCGATGCCCAGAAAAGGAAACGGTGGCAACTTCGATGCCTTTTTTTTTTTATCATTTTCCCTTTTTTCTTTCAAGGTTTATGCAGGCATTAATGCAACTGCACTCATCCCTAAACCATCCGTCTTTGATTCGAACCCTGCCAAATCGGTTATGATGGACCAGAAAAAATTTACAAGTATAGGCCAATCTACATGGCCAACTCATTTTGTCTACTTGTAATTTTTACGCGAAGTTAGTGGATAAGACGTACTTCAGAACCATGGACCAGCGTTTTTGTGGTCAAGCAAAGATCAAAGGTCCTCTTAATTGATGTGCCGTTCAATTTGGTTAAGGGTTTAAGCTCTACATGGGACAAAGGCGTACCTTGTTGGTTAGTTGTTGGGTATCAAGAGTTACTTATTCTCATTCACTTTCGTGAATGAATGTAATGGTAAAAGAAACCAATCCTAGTCCATCCTTGAACGTTGGTGAACAGATTTAGATTATGTTTTTCGCCTGGTGTGCAATGACTTTACGGAATCTATCGTCCTATATCTAGTAATAGTAAAGCTTGCAAAAGCAATTCAAGTGGTTTGTTGTATAACTTATTGGGTGTAGTGGCTTTTTCTCTCTAAAATCATACCCTCATTCTCCACAATGACTGTCTTATAGAAAGTTTGGGCCATGTTGTGGATCTTTAGTCAAAGTAGAAAAGCTTCTCGTGTTTGGGATGTCTGGATTAACAAATCGTAGGATTTGTTTAGCTTGTTAGCTTGTGGGTGTTTTTACCCAAAAGTGTTACTTCTTTTCGTTTTCCTCTTTACTTGAGGTGTCTTGTATTGGTTTGTCATTGCTCTCCGATAATTTGTCGGATTGAGTTGATAAAATTGTCGTTCCATAAAAAAAGTAATTTTAGTTGGTATATTTAATACTTTAAATTATGGCTGGGTGTGTATAAAGTTACAAAAACTTAACATGGATATGAGTGTTAGAGGTAGACAAGTTGATTAAAAAGTCGGGTGTGATATATCTTAAAATCTTGATTCAGACATTTAAGTTTGAGAATGTGTAGATTTGTTGTCAAGTTTATTCAGTTCAGTTGTTGCTAATCATATTCAAGTTTACTTCACATTTGAAGTAAATAGAAGTTTGTTAAAAAAAAAATGTAAATAGAAGTATATATGAATTTCTTCAATTAACACAGAAGGGTTAGTTAAAGAGAAATGATAATTCCTCCTGTCCCTACTCATATTCCTACTCACGTAGAAAGATATGTAAGAATATAATGTAGGAGGATATAACAAAACTCTTAGTTAAAAGTTGTGGTTCACTACATGTGGATTGACACTCACTATGATTACAAGTTATCACTTTTTAACAGTTTATTCTCAGCACTCAACTTCAAACACCTCTTACACTACCTTCATGTTTTTGCATTGAAAGACCATGGCTGCAAATGTTGAGCTCAAACTATACAAGGAGCCAACCTCATGCTTATAAATACGAACTATCTATTTATTTGTGAACACGAACAAATGTCATTATTCATTTACAACCATTATAGTTCTATATATTAACCCATTTGAACAAAATACAATCTTTTGTAGGACAAAAATGGGAAAGAAAAAATAAATGTAAATCAATGGTGAGTCATTAATAAAAATTAATCATCAGGAATCTGTGAGTGCTGATCATGCCACCAAGTCCCTTCTTTTATTACTACTTTAGTGTTACAACTCAGTTTCCCTCTCAACAGATGTAACAATGGCTTCGAGATTCAGCTGCTACCATTCTTTGCAACCTGTCAATAAAGGAAGCGTAATGGACAATCTCAGCTTGGCTTGCATACAAAAACTGGAGAGGGGTAGAACTCGTTTCCTACAAAAATGAGAGGCTTCACAGGTTTCGTCTTGAAATGCAGCAAACAGTGACTTGTGAGAAAAGTGGTATCAATGGTCACCTGTGAAGCAGAGAAGTTAATAGATAAGTTTTTAACCTTGGGAGCTAGAGAACCTTCGAGCTATGTGAGTCCCTTTCCTAAAGAAAAGTATCACAGTTTATAACATAATTTGTTACCGCGCAAGCATCTCTAATGCATCAAACTTTGCTAAACACAATCTATTTCGTCACAGCTATTTAAAGTTTGCAACTGCACATTAGCACACGCCTGATAAAACTAGCATTAGTGCAACTGCACCTAGCCCTGACCCATCTGTTTTTGATATAATGGACCAGCAAAGTGAATTAGCACTTATTCCGGCCCATTTCGGTTCTTAACAATCTTTTTAGTAAATTGGCACGCCATATAACTTATTAGCTGACGGAAACATTTTACTAAATCTGCATAAACCTGTATGCGCAAGAGACCAAAACAGCTCCGGTATACTAACTGTGATGTGTATGCATTTTGGATTTACCCCGAAGTGTCTAATGTGCACGAGTGGCAGATTTAACTATCTGCTTCCATTTTCTGACCATAACATATCCGTAGAGTCCTAGACCATACTGCGAAAATCAAGTACTTCGATACAAAAGCGTTCATGCTAGGAAGAAAATGGTTACGAAAAATAAATGGTTAAACAGGTTCGGGAAAAGACAAGAATTCCGGAGATGCGAAAAACGATTGAAATTTATTTTTGGGACCATTTCTCGATTTGAGCTCGCCATCCTTGCACGGGGGCCATGCTAATCTTCTCCGTATCGTTCCAATTTTACCCTGAAGTGTCTAATGTGCACGAGTGGCCAGATTAACTATCTGCTTCCATTTTCTGACCATAACATATCCGTAGAGTCCTAGACCATACTGCGAAAATCAAGTACTTCGATACAAAAGCGTTCATGCTAGGAAGAAAATGGTTACGAAAAATAAATGGTTAAACAGGTTCGGGAAAAGACAAGAATTCCGGAGATGCGAAAAACGATTGAAATTTATTTTTGGAACCATTTCTCGATTTGAGCGCGCCATCCTTGCGCAGGGGGCCATGCTAATCTTCTCTGTATTGTTCCAATTTTATCGAATGTCCCTAAGAATGTTTGGAATTTCCAGCCTTATTTAAAATGTCTGTATTTTCATATTTTGGGCGATGTGGGATATATTTAATACAGCTGTTTTTATTACATTATCAACTAATTCACTACTTTTTGACTTGTTTCACTTCTTCATATATAATGTGCCAAGACTTAAGCTTGTAACTGTTCGACTTATCAATCTTTTTGAGGCTCATGTAATAAGCGTGCATTTCTATATATTTGAATCGAAATATACTATTATCGTAATATTCTACCCTTGATAATGTTATATGAACTGGTTTTTGTGAGGTTTTGTTATAGCTTTCATGTAATTGCTAAAACAAATTGAATGCGGCCCAATTGACACGCACAGCTTACAGACAACTAACGTAAGAAACCGAAATTCAAACACAATCACGTGTCTGCCTCATATGTTACCATACACATATTGAATACAACTTTGAAAGACTAATGTATCTATCTAGTTTTGTGAATCCAACTATATAATAGTTTTTTCTTTCAAGTTTTGTGCAGGCATTAATGCAACTCCACTCATCCCTAAACCGTCCGTCTTTGATACGAAACCTGCTGTTGACGTATGGTCCGGACTGGGCCAGGAATGGGTCAGGCCTGGCATCAGCGGCCCACTCTACGCCTAAAACCTAATGCATGCCTATATATACACACGCAGGTTATCTCTAACCCTAAGATATATTGGCTACACTACGCCGATACTAACTTGACCGTCGGAGGTGGACCCCGGGGATACGGCTCCGGGTCCACTCCTAACGGGTTCTCTTTGTTGACAGGTCTACTAGGGCTCGAGAAGACGACTAACGGCCAAGGAGAGTCGTTGAATCCAGTCCGCGCCAGATTATGCTTCAACAAGTTGGCGCCATCCGTGGGACCACGAATAAACTATGTTTCGTGTTCTCATATTACCGAAAAGCAGAGATAAATTCCTAAAGTCGGTAACCCTAAAACTTTGCATTCTGCCATCAACACGTTAAGTTTACGACGACTACGTTATCATATTTTTTAATTACGTTATCATGTTTTTTAATTGGCTATTGTTTCAATTGATAATCGCTACGCCAATTGTAATTACTAATTCATTGGTCTTGCAACATGATGGTCACATGACGTGGGTCTTTATTCCTACTGGTCATAATTTTTGATCGGTGGTCATTGGTAAAACGTAAGAGGTCACGTGGCATACTAGTTTACTTATGAATACATTCATTCAGGTCAGTAGACTTCGGCTTATTTTATCTTTTAGCCGAGAATTAATTCCGCACGATCGGATCTATTTATTATTTTACTCATTCAGATAAAAGAACAAAGTCCGCTTGATCGGACCTATTTTATATTTTCGTCCGCACGATCGGACCTAAGAAAAGCCCGCACGATCGGAGCTATTTTATCTTTTAGCCGCGATAAATTCGCGCAGATACTGTTTTTACGGTTGGTATGCTTGTTCGCGCTCGAATAGCGCAGTCGCGATAAATTTACCCGCGTAAGACCGTGCGTTCAGACATCTTCGCAGAGACGCCAGACGCGAATACCACGATGCTAGTCAATCGCCATGATGCGCACTGGACCAAAAGCCGTGGTATAAACATCTGCGATCATCCAGAAACGTTCGAGTCTATGTGGTTAAGATACATCCTTCTGCGTCTATTAGTTGCGGACACGGTACGTCCATCTGTTATTTAAAAAAAAAAACAATTAATTATTTCGTCGGTACGCATCCCACGACGGGTGCGCACTGCCAATTTTCTTATAAGCTATGTGCTATATATATATTTTTTATGCTATGTGCTATATATTGCTTAATTTTATTTAGTTTTATATGCTGCGATTCGCGGCATATACTTTTAATGTTTGCATTAAGTATTTTACGCAGGCATAAATAAGTTTAATGCTCCTATACGAGTAGCACCATCAAACTTGGGGGGCTACCAGGGTACATCCTATTACTGTTTCCGTACGCATCGCGCATGTATATTTGGAAGCAGAACGCAAGCTCGGTACAAAGACGAATTTAAATATTCGCACCAACTTGCCGTAGGGGAGACGTCCTCTGTCGGTTGTGAAGACGCGCACAGCGCAGAAGCACGTCTTCTGTCGCACATCTTTAGCGCGCACCTATGCGCAGAAGCACGTCTTCTGTTGCACATCTTTGTCGCGCACAGCGCGCACTTATGCGCAGAAGCACGTCTTCTGTTGCACATCTTTTGTCGCGCACAGCGCACACTTATGCGCAGAAGCACGTCTTCTGTTGCACATCTTTGTCGCGCACAGCGCACACTTGCGCGAAGCACGTCTTCTGTTGCACATCTTTGTCGCGCACAGCGCGCACTTCTCTGTTAAGAAGCACGTCTCTGTCGCACCATGTTGTGTCGCTACTGGTACAAAAGGTACGCCCTTACCCAGATGCAGCATGCGGGTTCCACTTTCACCTACGCGGCCATCAGAACTTAAGTCTAGCATCCGCAGTCACGCACTGCGCATACTAAACTTGGGGGGCTTGTTGACGTATGGTCCGGACTGGGCCAGGAATGGGTCAGGCCCGGCATTAGCGGCCCACTCTACTTAAACCTAATGCATGCCTATATATACACCGCAGTTATCTCTAACCCTAAGATATATTGGCTACACTACGCCGATACTAACTTGACCGTCGGAGTGGACCCGGGCTACGGCTCGGGTCCACTCCTAACGGGTTCTCTTTGTTGACAGGTCTACTAGGGCTCGAGAAGACGACTAACGGCCAAGGAGAGTCGTTGAATCCAGTCCGCGCCAGATTATGCTTCAACACCTGCCAAATCTGTTATGATGGACCAGCAAAATTTACAAGTAAAGACCAATCTACATAGCCAACTCATTTCGTCTACTTGTAATTTTTACGCGGAGTTAGTGGATAGGTAGTACTACGGACCAGAGTTTTTGTGGTCAAGTAGTATCAAAGGTCCTCTTAATTGATGTGCCGTTCAATTTGGTTAAGGGTTTAAGCTCTACATGGGACAAAGGCGTACCTTGGTGGTTAGTTGTTGGGGGTATCAAGAGTTACTTATTCTCATTCACGTTCGTGAATGAATGTTAAAATAAACCAATCCCATTTCATCCTTGAACGTCGGTGAACTGATTTAGATTATGTTTTTTGCCCAGTGTGCAATGACTTTACAGAATCTATCGACCATGCTCCGGTCAATTGTCCGTTCGCAAGGGCTAGCTGTAAATTCTCAGTGAATAATACTTGCAAGTTTTAGCCTGCCATTAATTTATTAGTTTCAGTGAGGTATCCTCCTCATCGCCTATCTCTGGTAATAGTAAAGCTTGCAAAAGCAATCCAAGTGGTTTGTTATATAACTTTTCGGGTGTCGTGGCTTTTTCTTTCAGAAATCATACCCTCATTCTTCACGACGATTGTCTTATAGAAATTTTAGACCATTTTGTGGATCTTTAGTCAAAGTAGAAAAGCTTCTCGTGTTTGGGATGACTGGATTAGCAAATCGTAGGATTTGTTTAGCTTGTTAGCTTGTGGGAGCTTTTACCCAAAAGTGTTACTTCTTTTCGTTTTCCTCTTTACTTGAGGTGTCTTGTATTAGTTTGTCACTGCTATCCGATAATTTGTCGGATTGAGTTTCTTGATAAAATTGCCATTTCATACAAAAAGTAATTTTAGTGGGTAGAATTAAAACTTTAAATTTTGGTTGGGTATGTATAGAGTTACCTTGACTTAACGCGGATATATGAAATTATTCAATCTTCATTATCCCAATAACTTATCCCACATCGTTGAAAAATAAGAGTTGTGAGATCTTTATATATCCAACTCTCAATTATATATCAATTTCAAGTTGAGCGAAACATTACAGAAACTTATTTGTAATGTTTATTGTATTTGGAATTTTTTTTTCAGGTTTGTATAAATATATTTTTATATCTTAATCTTCATTATTTGACTATAATTGTCTAGTAGAGCAAATGATAGTCACGTAACTGGAAAGGGCTAAAGGCACCATAATGTATCATACTTATCACTTGCACTTTTTATATGTATCGAACAATTTTTTTTTTATTCTATGTACTAAACTTGATTTTATTGTATTTTTTGTATACTCTATGACAACTATGATAATATAGTAGCAAAAAAGTGAGGGGCAAAGTACACAGAAAAAACAATAAAATTAAGTTTAGTACATAAAATAGCAAAACAATTGCTCGATACATATAAAAGGTGCGAGTAACAAGTACTATACATTACGATGTCATTAGCCCAACTGAAAATAACGTAAAACAGTAAGAGTTAGTTAGAACTTGTGATTCACTACATGTGGATTAACCGGGGAAGGGCGGGTCGGAAACAGTCCCGGGATTAACCTAATGAGACCGCGTACATCTTAGTCCAAGGACGGACCTTAATGGAGACCGGGGAGGGCCCCGCCCCCCCAAAAAAAAATTGCGGCACCTAGTGTAAATATTATAAGTTTTAGGGGTAATTTAATTGAGGTTACAAACAAATCTCCGATTCGGCCCTCCCAAAATAAATTCGGCCCCCCCAAAAAAAATGTTCAAGTTCCGTCTATGTCTAAGTCAAAAAGCTCGCTTTTACCAGATACTAGGAATATGGAAAACCACATCCATTTACTCGTTTACTTTTTTAACGGTTAGTATAGATATTAAAAAATTAATTAATGGCTTTTCAAAGTGAATAATTTATTCGGAACACTCAGCATTCAACTCCAAACACCCTCTTACACTACCTTCATCTACAGTCTAAATTCAGATTTTTATATTTCCATCGAAAGGCCATGGCTGCAAATGTTGAGATCAAACTATATAAGGAGCCAACTGTTGGAAATGTATATATTTACAAACGGTGAATGTCCGGATTCGAACTCGTGACCACGGGATTGCACACATTAGCGAATGAGAATTAAAGTTAATAATTAATGTTTATGTTTACGATTAATTATTACACATTAAGTCCGGTTAACGATCGTTAAGTATTTAACGGAAAAATGACTAACGACCGTTAAATGGAAAGAGAAAGGACTAGAAATGGAAAACTTGGAAAGTTATGGGTTTGGCTTTGGGCTTGTGTACATGGCCAGCCATAGGGCCTCTCCAAGGCCTAATTCCCTAACTTGTTCCCTAAGTTTACCTGCTAGTATATAAGGAGGGTTAGGTTCTAGGGTTTTTTCACACTTGTGCATTGAATTAACCCTAGATCTCTCCTCTCCTCTCTCTAGTCTATATTCAGCCGAGCACCCCATGTAAGGGAGTTTGGTTTCGTTTTTCTTAAACGAGGACTTGTGTTAGATCTAGCAATCGCTTTATTCGTTTGGTTAATTGTGTGTACAAAACGGGTTGTAAGACATTATTCTTACACCAATAAGTACTTCTTTGTTTTGCTTTGCTCGAGGGTTGTTTTGCTTTGCTCGAGGGATTTGACATTCGCAAAAGGTACGTTACGCATATCTTCAGTTAATTAATTTATTTGTTATGATCTTTAAGTCTTCCTCTGTGTACTCTTGATGTCTTTATGTTTTATTGTATTTTATATATCATAAACTCAACAGGTATCGAGTCAGTTTAACAAGTAATTAATTACTGAAACACATAAATAAAATAAACATGTTGTGTTATTATTTGTATTCGTAGATCTAGGGTTTGCAAAACCTAAACCCTAATTTTTTAGGGGGGGCGTTTATTTTTGGTGCCCTAATTAGGGTTTTGTAAACTATTATTTTAATTGGATTAGAAACCCTAAGATGCGTGCAACTTTATGTGTATATGCGTAACTTTGATTAATTGCATTAATTGTTAAGTGTAATTTTATATCCATGATAATTATCTGCATGTTTTATCATGGATTTGCTTTATTGTATGTCTTTCATGTTTAACTGATATACACTAATTTTTGATAGATCTAAAATTGGGGAAGACCTCAATAATTATTAATTTAATCAATTATGTGCTATGTGGTATGTATTTAATTTTGACTTGCGCAATCGATGAATCAATGCATGTGGTTCACCTTATACATAGATGAAAACGGGTGAAAGTCTTAATTAAATATATGCATATTGTCAAATCTAGAATTGGTTATTAATATGATTTATCAAAACCGTTTGCATGTGGCTATTTGATATGCATGACTTTTTATTTGTTATGCATTCATTGTTTACTTGTTTATTTTTACAAATACTTGCTTGTTTGATATATGTTACAAGGGTATTTTTACAAGAAAAATAAACTGACCTAAACAATGGTGAAACATGTATTTTTGAGAATAGTAATCATAATCGTTTAATTGATTGATGACTTTGGTACAAATGGTATGAAAGGCTCACCCATGAGAATGAACTAATAAAAGGGGTTTAAAGAAGTGCGCACAGTCACACTGAAAGGATGTCTAAGGTTGTGCTTTAGCGCGTACCTGGTCCTCTGCCCTCTGTAAGTTCAAGTGGAGCTACTTAGTAAGCCATTAAATGTGCAAGCTCATCTTAAGGGCGAATTAGTTTTAATTCCATGCGCCACTTCGGTGGTAATTATCCGAAACACTAAGTGTTTACACTTATGCAAAAGTACGGTATAATGGATGATAATTAACACTAAATTCCTTGATTGGTGAACCCAATACCTTAATTAAATTTTGATGATGAAAAGCTTATTCATTAAAACAAGATATAAATGTTTTAATAAAAACTATGCTACAAAGATGAATGCATGACATCTTTGTACATATTTGATTTAACATCAAAACTATTACCCTTTAATTTAAGTTATATGCCATCCAACGAAACGGAAACACCTAAGATTACTTTCTATTTGCGTGAGAACGTGACTTAGATCTTAATCGAAGGGTAAAATGTCCACGTGTCGTGAGAACGGGCATGGACGATTTTGCAGTTTCTTAAGTTGGACAACTTAATTGAGTTTTGTAGTGAGAGCTGGCAACTCAAGGCCTAAGATGGGATAAAACATGTTTACATGGCGATTGATATTGGCTATATGTAAATCTCATAAATCTAGGAATTGCAATTGAAATTGGCAATTGAGCAATAGCTCTACCATTTTGTATAAGGTTCATTACTAGCAGATCAACTGACGTGATGAAATTATGACAATTTGGATCATAGTTTTCAATAATAATTAATTGGTTATATGAATATGAACCTTGGGTATTTAATTGTTTATTGAAAAGGTTAATTATCGAAAATACTAAAATTGAATTTTGTAATTCTTTTGAATGTATAAATGCAACATTTAACCGTAAACGTGGTTTAGTCTTTGATTAGTAAATTGATCCATTCTAGCATTCAAACAAATGTTTGATCGAGAATAATTTACTGATAAGACAAACGAAGTCTCTTTTCCATGAGAGAAGCAAGAGACTCAATCCTATTCCTTTTCATGAATGAGAAAGGTATAATAGGAACATTTGAATTGTCTAAATTCTAATGTAACTCTTAGCAATGAATTGCACAACTTATTTTCCATAAAGATTTCATTACCCTCATTTGGTGAATGAATCCTTTGTAACAACATGAATGTTGGTTAACTGGAAAACATGTATATGAGTTACTAGATTAGAAGCTAGACTAATTACCGCAAAATTGGTAAAAGGCAAACTAGCATATTTTTATCTAGTTGTTTTGCTTTAGCCTTTAAAGGTACTACATACCAGTATGGGGATGGTAGGCCTGTTGAGGAATAAATTGCATACCCAATTTTTCGAGTTAATAACATTGATGGATAACCTATCATTCATATAGTAGAATACACCTTTTAGTACCTTAGTAATGATTACGTATGGTTCTTCAAAGGTGTAGGAAAGTAAAAAGCAAGCAAGTTGTTTTCACTGGTTATGCAACACTTACAATGTTGTCAGATTCAGTGGGAGCATTTGTGTTGCATTACTGAATAAGAAGTTGTTTTAATGATTTCTAATTCAGTGGGAGCTACAAGCCTTATTTCCTGTGTAGTAACCCAGATTATCTTCAAAGATAATTACTTTCCAATTGTAGACACTTATGTTTTTAAGGATAGTCGTGTACGTTTCCTTACTAAACAATATAGTTCTACATCTACTTGTTATATCTATGACACAAATCATATTAATCAAATAAACGAACGTGTATCGTGTTGTTTATATGCTACATGATGTTATTCCATGCACAAGTGGGAGAAATCTTATTGTGTGCAAGGTACAACACATATTAATATGATTTAAAAGGATTCTCTTGACTATAAAGTAAGAGAATAACGTTCTAATAGGAAGTATACATTTATATATGTATGATTGCCCTATTAAGAACATGTGTCAAGATGATAACAAATACTACTTTATTTTAAATATTTATGTCATTCAATATTTAAGAAACACTTGTAGTTACAATTTATGTTACGTGAGAACGTTAACTAGATTATAGCCCAAGGTAAAATATCCACGTCTCGTGAGAACGAGCATGGATGCTTTTGCAGTTTCTTACGTTGAACTTTTCATGGAATGACATAATTAAATGAAGTAATCTAATACTACTTTGAATTTAAGTATTCGTTGAATGACTTAAATATATGTAGTAAATATTAACTTGAAATATTAATTGAAACCTGAGGTGGTGTTCATAATTACTTTAATTATAAATGTTTATGATTTTGTAAAGTCACAAACATGAAGTCTTTTAAAGACTTAGAATATAAAGTAAGACGTTAACTTGCTATGTTTTAAGACATATGCATGAAGTCAATGAGTTGATCAAAGACTTATAACGTATAGTGGGATTATAACTGTTATATCTTTTGACTAGGTCAAGAATACTTGTGTTATAATACATGCAATTGACTTGGTAATTCTATTGTACCATTAAGTTTTACTTTGTTGGTAAATATGATAAACCAAATAATAGATGGTTATCTTAAATATTGTTAGATTAATCTTACAATATTAAAATCTAAGGAAATACCATAGTTTTATGGTATGTTCAGTTAGAAGAATCAAAATCTATTGGCATTGTTTGATTCGAGATAACTATAGTTTCTTCCAAAAGTTATCAAGGTTAGTAGATTGAGTATAGATTGAATATACTCAATAAGACTCCAACCTAGAAGATTAATAAGACACCATTTATTTATGGAATGTGATGAATCATATTAAGTCTTATAAATGAAGTTCTGAATTTGTTAAACTACTTATAGAGTGAGTTGTAACAAACTAATGTTAGGAACTGTCAATCTTTTTTGTAATATCCCAAAAAGAGAACAATGTATTGTTGCTCTACTTGCTAAACTATTTAAAGGTAATCTTTAAATTTTTAAAGGCAAGTGGAAGTTTTGTTTAGATCTTGAAAGATTGAATTACAAAATACATAATCTTCTAAAATGCACTAGCAAATATCATGATGAGGCTAAACATGTAAATGATAGACCTTAATATGATGGAATTGTCATTCATAGATCCGTAAAGATATCTCAGATATTTAATATGCTGAGGAATATGAGTTACAGGATCATGGTAAGCCTGTTAATCATAATGATAAATTTACCAAATGTTAAATTGTGGAAAATCAATCATACTATGAATGTAGAGATGCTGTCCATAAAGATAATCAACTTTAGATACTTGGTTTATCTTAATAATGAAGATGATTTTCTTCAAAGGATGGAAACCCTAGTGGTTTAAATCTTTATGTATAAATCATTTGGACAATATTGTACACATATTTAATGCATGTCTAGTGATAATAATATTAATCATATTTAAGCAATTAACTATGATTGAATATTCTTTTCTAGATACATTAAATAAAAGTATAAAGATTATAATTGTCATACTTAGTTTCATTGATATGAAATTTTGACAATGAATGTCAAAACTCTTTGTTGTGAAATTACTTTTGCGAGGACGATAAGTAATACAAAGTAGTTTTATGATTTCAAATAATCTTTGAATATGTACAAACTGCAAGAATCCATGAATGGATATATGCATGCATCTACGAGATGATTCTTATGTTTAATATTAAATCAATGTTTGATTTAATAATTAAAATAAGATAGCTCATAAGTATTCCTGAAAGCTAGTGGGAGTATTATTTTTTATTTTCTTAAATCTTATAAGTTGTATGGGCAACTACATTCCACTTAAATTAAGTTTTAGTTGGGAATGAAACTTCGTTTGTAAGATTTGGAAATAATATATACAACCTTGGAATATATGTTTATTATTATAAACATATGCGGTAAATAAATGAGTCAAATAGAACATGATGAATACATATCTTTGACAAGATAGATGAGATCTTAAAGTTTAACTTGAAGATTCATCATGAACATCATGTTGTGTATAAAGTTGTTGTGTCATGCTTGATTACAAGATGATTTTACAACATTGAAAGTTGTTAGTGTAATAAATATTTTAAAGGAATATGTTTGGATTTAGAATCACATTCCACAATCTGGAGATGCTCCTAGATTCTATGGATGATTATATGACAATTGTTTCATAATTGTCATTGCCAACAAACTTGAGTTTTGGTAGGCACCAACATTACACTATAATTGTTCAAAAGTTTACGGATATTTAAAGAGCATATTGTTGTACACAATGATGCTAGTATAATTGAGATGACACTCATATCTAGTCACGGTATCCTTGATGATGACCATGTTGACTAGTTATGCTCAACTAAGAGCATAGTTGCATTATACATTAAAGAATAAAGAATACTTTAAACTTTAAAAGTTTTGAAAGATGATTGTCATATAAAGGTGGTTCAGGTTGTCACGCACCTTATGGAATGATATGACAATATCAAGATATGTGTAAACACATACAAGAAATTCACTTAATGAATTTTTGAAATAAGTATTCTCAAAATTCCTATAGATCAAATTTAGTTGAAATTATGCCTTGTCGACAAGTATGAGATGCATGACTTGTGGCAAAATTCATTAACTAAGAATTATCATGCATTGATCTATTTAGTATTTTAGATAAAGGATATTGTAAACATTATTATTGAAATGAAATAAAGTTTTTTGTTATGTTTATTATTCATTTATTGTGATGTTATCCTATATTTGCATGTTTAAATCCTTGAATAACTTAAGTTATTTTAAATAGTCCATTGTCAATCAATAACATGGGAATGATATTGAATTAAGACAAATCTGAGTATTAGTTAGAATATACTTGAAAGTATATTGATGCGTAGCATGACTAATTTCAGATGATATTCAATGTATTGAGTATAGGACTTATCCCACCGGCATGATAATACTTTATGGATCTTTGTCATTAAGTATATCATGGATATTTATCCTCTGACTTGAGATACAAGAGATATGTCATGGATGTAGTGCATTTTTGTGAAGCAATCTAACGCTACACGTAACTGGTAGTTATAAGGGTTGTTTTCAGAAGTGTTGCGAAATTTATGAATCCTGCTTGTAGTCAAAATGGGATTTGTTTCCTTCAAATTTATTTGAAGTATAATACTACTGGGCCCCTCGTAGGATTGTTAAGATGTTTGTATGGCCATACCCAAGGTCTTCTTTTCAGAAGAATTGGTAATCTTAATAAATCATATAAAGCGAGAAACAGAATAGTTAATTAAGAAATGAGTGAGATCCATATTCTTATTAACATGGTATTAGAAACAAAAGGATGAATATGATGATGAATCATCAAACTTGGTTTTTCTCCAGAAAACCATACACGAGTTGTACCGGGGGCATTGGCGTGTTGCTAGACGCTAACCCATGTCATTTCACGTTTTGTAAACATATCCAAGTGGGAGCTGTTGGAAATGTATATATTTACAAACGGTGAATGTCCGGATTCGAACTCGTGACCACGGGATTGCACACATTAGCGAATGAGAATTAAAGTTAATAATTAATGTTTATGTTTACGATTAATTATTACACATTAAGTCCGGTTAACGATCGTTAAGTATTTAACGGAAAAATGACTAACAACCGTTAAATGGAAAAGAGAAGGACTAGAAATGGAAAACTTGGAAAGTTATGGGTTTGGCTTTGGGCTTGTGTACATGGCCGGCCATAGGGCCTCTCCAAGGCCTAATTCCCTAACTTGTTCCCTAAGTTTACCTGCTAGTATATAAGGAGGGTTAGGTTCTAGGGTTTCACACACTTGTGCATTGAATTAACCCTAGATCTCTCCTCTCCTCTCTCTAGTCTATATTCGGCCGAGCACCCCATGTAAGGGAGTTTGGTTTCGTTTTTCTTAAACGAAGACTTGTGTTAGATCTAGCAATCGCTTGATTCGTTTGGTTAATTCGTGTGTACAAGAACGTGGTTGTAAGACATTATTCTTACACCAATAAGTACTTCTTTGTTTTGCTTTGCTCGAGGGTTGTTTTGCTTTGCTCGAGGGATTTGACATTCGCAAGAGGTACGTTACGCATACTTTCAGTTAATTAATTTATTTGTTATGATCTTTAAGTCTTCCGCTGTGTACTCTTGATGTCTTTATGTTTTATTGTATTTTATATATCATAAACTCAACACCAACCTCATGCTTATAAACACGAACTATCTAGTTTTTTGCGAACACGAGTAAATGTCATTATTCATTTAAAACCATATTTCTATTAACCCATTTGAACACAATCCAATGAGGACAAAAATGGGAAAGAAAATAAATGTAAATGTCATTAATAAAAAATAATCATCAGGAATCTGTGAATACTGATCATGCCACCAAGTTCCATCTTTAATTACTACTTTCGTGTTACAACTCAGTTTCCCTCTCAACAGATGCAACAATGGCTTCGAGATTCAGCTGCTACCATTATTTGCAATCCATCAATAAAGGAAGCGTAGTGGACAATCTCAGCTTGGCTTGCATACAAAAACTGGAGAGGGGTGAACTTGTTTCCATAAAATTGAGAGGCTTCACAGGTTTCGTCTTGAAATGCAGCAAACAGAATCTGGTGTGAAACGTGATATCAATGGGTACGTGTGAAGCAGAGAATTCGATAGATAATTTTTAAAACCTTGGGAGTTAGAGAACCTTCAAGCTATGTGAGTCCCTTTCCTAAAAAAAAGTATCACGGTTTACAACATGTCTAATTTATCGTGAAGACCTTTATTCTAGAAAATTTAAAGCTAACTGTGATAAAATTTCAGAGTAGTGAAACTCATGGCGATCCTAAAACGGATCAGACATACATCAAAGAAGCACCAATACTTTTGTGTAATGGCATACATAAGTTGACCACATGCATTTACTTGTATGTATATTTGCAGGATTCTATTGAACAATCTTTTTGTTTTTAAAAAAATTCTCAGTGAATAATACTTGTAAGTTTTAGCCTGCAATTTGATTTTCTGTTCGACTAAACCAAAGCTGCAGTTTGTCCAAGAGGATTAGTTTATTAGTTTTAGTGAGGTAAAGAGATATGAGTAAATTTGATAATCAAAATTATCCCATTTCATCCCTGATGAACTAATTTAGATTCTATCTTTTGCCCGGTGTGCAATGACTTTATGGAATATATCGACCAAGATCCGGGCAATTCTCGATTCGCAAGGGCCAGCTGTATATAGGATAAATTCTTTAGCTGGTGACAGATGGGTATAAAGTTACCAAGACATGATGTGGATATGAATGCTAGAGGTAGACAAGTTGCTTAAAGAGTCATGTACTATATATCTTCATTATCCCACATCGCTGAAAAGTAAGAATAGTGACATCTTTATATTTCCAACCCTGAACATTTCATTCAACATTAGCGTCTTCTTCATTACAAAAACTTATTTGTAATTTGTAATGTTGTTTCGTTTGTGTTTTTTATTGCATATTTACTTAATTAAGTATTTTATTAAAATAACTAATATCTTATTCTTCATTGTTTAACTATAATTGCCTAGTAGAAATGTTGAATACGAGACACCATGTAAAACTACCTGGGAGCGAATGATAGTCACATAATTGGAATAACCTAACACAGAAGAGATAGTTAAAACTTGTGGATTGAGCACTCTGATTATGATTACAAAGTTATCACTTTTTTAACAGTTAGTCTGAACTCTGAATATTAATTGATTAATAATGGCTTTTCAAAGTGAATACGTAGTATATTTTATTCCCAACACGCAACTCCAAACACCTCTTACCCTACCTTCATGTTCAGTGGCAAGAAGGGGTTGTGGCCAATCTAGGACAACTAAGCATTATTTTTAGTATTTTTGTATATAATTTCTAAAATAATAGTATAAATGTAAAATAACTATAGGTTTGGTCCCCTCAAAATTATTACGACTACATTTCGGCCCCTCCAATAATATTGCTCAAGCTCCGTCCCTGGTGGCTGCAAATGTTGAGCTCAAACTATACAAGGAGCTAGGCGTGTTCATCGGTTCGATTAGTTCGGTTAATTTTTTTTTTTTTTTGTATAACCGAAAATCGAACAGAACCAAATTAAAGTTGATTAAACCGAACCGAATAACTAAAAACCGAACCGAATAACCCGAATTACATAATTTTAATAATTTATCCATTTTTTATAGAGTTTTAGAAAGAAAAAAAATTGTCCAAGATTAAAAAATATTATATTTATAATATGAAAGAGTTTTAATATCTTTTCTTATATATAAATATATTAAAAAAATATATATATTTATTTGATTTCGATTTTCGGTTCTGTTTTTGGTGTAGATTGCTAGAACTATAACCAAACCGAGAACCGAATATTTAATTCGGTTCGGTTCAGTTTTGGCAAATTCGGTTCGGTTACAAGTTCAGTTCTGTTATTTTTGGTTCGATTCGGTTTTGGTTTTCGGTATATTTGGGTATTACCCAAACCATGAACACCCCTACAAGGAGCCAACCTCATGCTTATAAACACGAACTATCTATTTATTTGTGAACACGAACAAATGTCATTATTCATTTACAACCATTATAGTTCTATATATTAACCCATTTGAACAAAATACAATGTTTTGTAGGACAAAAATGGGAAAGAAAGAAAAACGTAAATCAATGGCGAGTTATTAATAAAAATAATCATCAGAATCTGTGAATGCTGATCATGCCACCAAGTTCCATCTTTTATTACTATTTTCGTGTTACAACACAGTTTCCCTCTGAATAGAGGCAACAATGGCTTCGAGATTCAGCTGCTACCATTATTTCCAGTCCGTCAATAAAGGAAGTGTAATGGCTTGCATACAAAAACTGGAGAGTGGTAGAACTCGTTTCCCATAGAAATGAGAGGCTTCGCAGGTTTCGTTTTGAAATGCAGCAAACAATAACAATGATATCAATGTGTACCTGTGAAGCAGAGAAGTTAACATATAAGTTTTAAAACCTTGGGAGTTAGAGAACCTTCGAGCTATGCGAGTCCCTTTCCTAAAGAAAAGTATCACAGTTTACAACATGTCTCGTTTATCGTGAACACCTTTATTCTAGAAAATTTAAAGCTAACTCTGATCAAATTTCAGAGTAGTGAAACTCATGGCGATCCTAAAACGAATCAGACAAGCATCTAAGAGGCACCAATACTTTTGTGTAATGGCATACATAAGTTGACCATTTACATTTACATGTATGTATATATTTGCAGGATTCTGCACAAGTATATCCGTAATGCAATAGCTATCTTTATAAAAATATAGAAAACGATTTAATAAAACATTTCTGTGTTTTACTGTTTTAAATGAATGTTGTGGTTGATGATGGTTTCAAGTCATGTGATATGACTATTTATAATTTTATATTGCTAATCATACTGTTAGAAAGTCACTAGAAAATTTTGATAATTTGAATTCCTATAATAAAAAAACGATGTTTCTTAAATATATTATAGGACTCCTGAATTGTAGAAAACCCAAATATTAAGGTTTAAAATTAGCTTCTAATACTGTCCAAATTACCTACAGGAGTTGGTAGCACTCAGACAACATATGAATGGGCCGTTTTGGGTTTGTTTTATCTTAAATACGTCAAATGGATCAAACAAGTTGCAAAAATCGCCCACAGTTTACTTTTAAAGCATACAACCGCCTATATTGTATTATTCAAATATCTATATTGTATTATTTAAATAGTATTAACTTTGTAATTCTAATATATGACATTTCAAAGAACAAATGTGTTTTGCTAGTTAACCAACTGTTTGTAATAAGCATCATGCAAGATGCAACTCTATTTATATGTCCATAGCATGCTCATACGTTTTAACAGTCTAGTGAATATTAGTGTTCAAGTCAACCAATACAACAAACAATTTCAGGCAAAAGACCATTTAAGCACTATTTGGTAATTTGATTTTCTCAACTGATTCTGAGATAGCATCACATAAGATAACAATATTGCAAATGGTAACTAAGTATACAATTATAGGGAGTGCATTGACGAACTTTGGTGTCACATTTAGCAACCAACTCACAGAAAATGGGTCATGTGTTAGTGCAGATGACAAATATGCTACTATTTATTTGCTCAACTTTGATTCTCAGTACTGCAATTTTCGATCCACTTTTCTATCTCGGGTCTGTGCAGAGGGCAAAAAGGTTGATAACTTTTACAAGATAATTTGAACATTGTATTACCTGGCTACCACAATGCTCGTAATGATTGCATCTCCAAGTTGGAAAGTTCAAAGATTTTGATACCCGAAACTGCTGACCCTGTTTGCTTGACCTGAATAGAGTAACATATCAAGTCAACAGAAGGATTTTTTTTTTTTTTTTTTTTCTTTCTATAATTAGTAGATGTGACAATTTCAACCCATTTAGTTGAATATACGTCGATTTGGGTTGTGCGTTATCTCAACAGGTCAGATAAATTTTTGCCCAATTTCTGTTTTTTATGCATTTTTCAAAAAGCTTAAATCTATCACCCTAATAATATCGTCTTTGCAATCATATTTGAAGGACTAGTATTTTTTTTAAGAGCTGGAACCAAAGATGTTTGCAAATAAACCCAGCCTGTTTCAACCAGTAGCAAAAAAATAGCTTATCAGTCATTACCTTCTGTCCCTAGGCTTTTCCAAGTAGAAATCAAACCCTTCTCCAATCGGTTCTGGCCCAAGGCTACAAACAAAGCTGTTAACGAGAGTGTTTTTGCTTCCTTCATCATATAACCACTTGGCTTCTCTCTAGTTCTTGATCTTTAATACTTAACTGGTCAAAAGATGAACTCAAAACAAAACCCTTCTCGGTCATTTTTCGACACAAGTCCTTAGCTTTTTCAGAATCCCCAGTCTTGTGGCAGCAATCTACAACAGCGTTGTAAAGAAAGCAACTTGGCGATAAGCCGATTTGTACCATTTCATCTAGTAACTCACACACTTCAGTCACACCTTTTGACTTGCAAAAACCAATGATCATTGTACCATACGTGACATCATCTGGACTCAAACCCTTTTCCTTAATCTCCTCAAATACTTCATTTGCTCTATCCACATTACCAATCTTGAAAAAACCCTTTATCAAAATGTTATAAGTATATATACTTGAATTAACCGCTCCATTTTTAACAAGCTTATAAGCTTCTTCAGCTTTTTGTTTCTTGCATAAACTCAATACAAGAGACTTAATAGATGGATAATTATAGACGATACCCTTACTGCGAAGTTCAATCAATAGCCCGGATGCATCTTCAAGATGTCCATATTTCATAAGACAATCAATAATGACCTTATAAGTACGAGCGTCGGAAAATATTTTTCTAGAAAGCATGCATCTAAAAATCGAAAATGCATCAATGTAGTTTCCACTTCTACAATTTTCTTCAACTAAAATTGTGTAAGTTTCACCAGTAGGAACTAAATCACGACCTAACATTGCATAAAAGTACTTATTTGCAACCTTTGAGTCCCTTAACTTGCAATAACCGTTAATGAATGATCCAAGTATGTGTGTGTTTGGTTCTAGACCATTCTCGATCATTTCATTCATAAACGATCTTGCTTCATCCATTTTCTCAACTCTACAAAGGCATCCTATAAGGCTCCCGTAACAAAACTCATTAAGCATTATCCCTTGCTTCTTCATCAATTCAAAAACTTTTTTTGACTTTGTGTAATCACTTTGTTTTGAACAAGCACTTAAAAGGGTCTCGTAAACTACCTGATCTAATTTAAGTTCCTTCAAACTCGTTTCTGAAAGAAGTATATACGCTTTTTCAAGATCACGAGCATGGCATAACCCAATAATTAAAAGACCATAAGTTGTCACGTCCGGTTCAAAGCCAAGCTTCTTCATCTCATCAACAACTAGAAAGGCATCAATCATCCGTGACACTCTACAATAACCTTGAATTAACATATTGAACGTTTTTAAATCCGGTTTTACGCCTAACTTGATCATCTCACTCATTAGCTCACCTGCTCTGTCCATCATATGTTCTTTACACAACCCGTAAAAAAGTGTATTATAAACAACCAAATTCGGACCAACACAACTAGCAATCATCTCATCCTTAACTCTACCCGCCCTTTCCAAATCACCTTCTAATATAAACCCGTTAACCAATGCATTATACGTCACCACATTAGGCTCCACACCCGCATCAAACATCTCCTTCAATACCAATCTCGCATCTTCCAACCTCTTCACCATACAAAACCCATTAACCAACGTCGTATACACAAACACATTCGGCACCAACCCTTTCTTCACCATACTTTCCTTAACCTCAACACCTTCATCAACACGCCCCGCTTTACACAACCCACCAATCAACACATCATACGTCACAACACTAGGCTTAACACCTTTCTGACTCATCTCAATCAACACCTTTTTCGCATAACCAAAATTCCCAACCATACAATGCGCCTTAATCATACTAGTATACGTATAAACATCAAACAACTCTTCTTTCCTCAACATCCGTCCACACACCCTCCAAAAAAGATCCAAATTCCGACACTTGATCAAATCTCTCAAAACCGAATTAAAACACAATCCGAACTTACTACGACCCACATACTCCTCATATCTTATAATCAACTCAACACATTTATCTAACAAACCCTTAACTCTACACCTATCAACGATAAACGCGAAAACCTCAAGATTAAATTTCGAAACACAGCCCTGACAAGAATAGTTACAAAAATTAGCAAAAGCTGTATCCAACACCCTATGATCAATCATTTCATCAACTATAACACTAGCACATCCATATAACTCAGTATAAAACAAAGAATGAACTAGACAAAACATTTTTTCGGAATGCGAAACAACATTAAAATCTGATACTATGTATGAAACTACAACAGGGTTAAGATTGTCGAGTGTTTTTTCATGTAAGATCATTTGTTTTGCCCAGTCTTCTGATATCAATATGGTTTCCATTGCTTTGCGTAAAGATTGATCCTTTTTGTGATGATGGCGAAATGAATGATGGTATATGAATCTTTGTTGAATACCCATTTGGAATCTTGGGTTTTTGGTTATGGTTTTGAGCATTTTGAGGGTTTGGGTCAAGAAACACACAGTGGAGGTGTAACTGTGTGTAGGATTGATTTTTAGGGGTTTGTGTTTGTGTTTTTTTTGGGAGTGATAGATGCAGTGGGTGTGATCTGGGCCCATTTGGGCTAATGTGATAATGGGCTTCACATATTTGTATGGTCGAGCAAATGGACCGAGAACTGAACTGAAACCGAGAATCAAATCAGAACCGACCCAAACTGGATCCATATTTTTGAATCGCGGTCTTGTTTTTTGTGCGAATTTTGGTTTTCAGTTCGGTTTGTTTTGGAACCGTATGTATCGGTTCTGGAATCGAAGAGTTGCACAACTTTCAGATATATAAGATGTTTATGGGACGTTTAGTTTTTTAAGTTCACGTTTGCATATTTATGCCCTCATGATAGTTGAAACTTCACCACCTAACTTGGGCTAGCGGTTGATAAAGTCATAAATTATAATAAAGTAATGGAATTATGGAAATGAACAAATTGAAGATAGTTGTCATTGAAAAGCAGTGAAAATTTTGATGACTATTTTAAAAAGTTTAAACATCGATAAATAATTGGATAGTGATGAGACCACAATATATTGTTTCAAGGATTGTTTAATTATGTTTCATAGACATCGTTTTTTCAAAGATTTTGTTGCCCATTTATAAACAACAATTGACATAGCTAGGATACTTTGCTATATACTTTGATCGTTTAATATTCTGGTTTAGATGTGAATTAGTGCAAACACATAATATTGAATTTTGGGTGCTTTTTAAAAATTTGTGGTTCCAATATGATAGAATCGAAATACTCGAACCGGACCCGAGAACCGAGCCAGAACTGAAACATGCTATTCGGTGCGGTTCTCATTTCCAAAGATATGCGTTTTTCGGTTCTCAGTTCTTTCGATTCCGGGTCAGTTCCGAATGGTTCCGAGACCGAGCTCACCTCTAGTGTAAACGAGTCGAATGATATTATATTCAGCTTTATGTGAGAGAGAGAGAGAGAGAGAGAGAGAGAGAGAGAGAGAGAGAGAGAGAGAGAGAGAGAGAGAGAGCTTAAGGACTGGTTAGTACCGAAACACGTAAATGATGAGCTATCAGGCCAATTCTGAGACGGTTTTACACAATCCTTTATTCAGAAAAGTGTTCCAGTTTTACATACTCAAGGCTAATAATAGATTAAGGTCATGTGACATACCTCAACAAATTATTGTTTTACAGCCTTTAAGTAAGTTTGAATGGCATTTCGCGAAGTTTACATATCACACAAGGATCAGCTTTTAAACGACGATATCAAAGTCAAAAGGGTTTAATGGTACCAACCCACCTCCAAAAAAGATTAACTAGGTAACTTGGTACAGCTTTGCCCACTTTGGCATAAACTTAACTCTTACCTTCTCAGTTTGATTTCGTTCCTCTTCAGTACCTACCATTGACTTTTTTTAACGTAATGTCACACAACTATATATACAGTCCAACCTACTACTCCCCAGAATACCAAGATTCACATAACTAGAGTCAATGAACTCGCAGTTTCTTTGCAGGCACACCATCGGTTAATACATCCATACCATTATCAAGTTTGACTTTTTCCGGATCTCCGCTGACTTGTTCAGTCAATTGAGAAACATCATACTGAATAATGTTGGTAGCAACCGCGTATGTAGAAATTGTTTTCCCGCAATCTGACATGACTTTTCTGTCGACTAAAGATGACTGCCCACAACACTGATCTTCATTTGCCTTGTCTCTAAGCTGTTGAATCACAATATTCTTATCTCGACTGATATCATCTGCTGACCCCTGCAAAAGATAAAAAAGAAAAAAAATTAAGAACAAGAAAACTTTGATAACAATGTAATTTCCGAATGAAATTTGATTTTGGTAGCGTGTGATGGTTTTACCTCAAAATCAACAGAAAGATCGATGCTGATAAAGCGGCAACCACAACCTTCACTGAAGTTGATCAATAGAACCATGTGAAGTGGTCTTGATTTGAGTGTTTCCCTGAAGTTGTAAATAGCAAACGAAAATGGGATGATTAGAATATAAACACTCTAAAGCTACATGATTAACTGTCCATAGGAACCAGAAGCGAATAAGATTTATGATTATAATGTTTTAGTGCTAAAACATACAGGTAAACGTTTAAGAGTTAATATGTAAATGTTAATGTTTAAGGGTTAAAGTGTAAATCAAGAAAGTAAAAAAGTATGTGTTTGAACTCTGGGCCGGATTTGGATGGTCAAAGTGCAATCATAATTAATAGTTTCATACCATCATACATGTTCTGAAGCACAAAGCGGTGCGCTTGTCTCACAACTAAATATAGAATATAAAAGGACAACATAAGGGGTTTTACTCAAATTTATAAAGAACTTCTTACGATTAAAGTATTTACCTTTTCAGCAAAAATGGCTGCTGGTTCAGGACAGCAGTTTTCAGCTCTGGCCTATCCGGAAAGGTAACCTAGATAACATATAAATCGAATACATCAAATAAAACATAACAAAACTAGTTTATTTTTATAAGTTGTGGTTATAAAGTTATGTCATTGCATAGCAAATGAGGAAATCACGAAATCAGATAGATGACTTAAAACAAGAAACATATGTTTTTAAAATAAAAAGGTAAAAAGTGACATCGTCACTAGAAAAAGATAACATACCTGGACTGATTCGATAAATGGCAGCAGAGATTTTTCTCCATGAACACTAGCAACTTTAAGAGACCATTTTCCATACTTTGTCTCTGCAGTTTATATAATAATCAAACTAAGAAAGGAACAATCTGATCAACTAAAATTTATAGCTAGAATACTTTTTTGACGAAATAGTAAGAAAGAATAGGTACCAGAGACACACTGGCTTTGACTAACGATTATTTGGAAAAAGTCCACTCGAACATACGGAGGAATCTTCATTTCAAGAAGATGCAATACCCCCGCCATTATCTGCATGAAAATAATTCACAATTAATATGTTTTTTACACCAAAGTGTGCAAAAATGATGAAAAAAAAAAGTATAATTTGTGAATGAACAATGAAGTATATGCAAATAAACACTACACCTTGTCAACAAAACCACGAATGACTAGACTCGCTTTTTTGTCTTTCGGAGTTTGCTGTGAAAAGGTTTGAAATCATCAACACATCAATAGTAAGCAATAATGCAAATTACACAATAAGCACGAGGTTTTACTGTATGTACCTGAAGGTTGACAATTACCATCTTTCCACCATTGCGAATAGACTTTAATGGGAGGTCGCATGCAGGGGTTATCTGCAAACTGCAAGTAAACTTTGGATGTTAATATATGAAGTGGTAGACCAAAACCCTTTTTTTTTATCCATTTGTGATTTTTTTGATAATTTTGCTAAATATTCAAAATAAAGAATAGAACGAATGAAACAAGCATGATATTTACCTAGTCCCCAAACATAAAGCGAGATCTGCATTTCGACAATGTTTTTCTGCTGGCTTCATCTCTTTAGGAGGTAGTTCATCCTATACGGGTCAATAAATGAAGTAAAATTAAAAAAGTGTATATATAAAAATATGAACATATCTTTATCATAAAGGTGTAACATGTGCAGGTCAGAGTGTTGACGGATGTATCAAAACAGGATCCAGTCAAGTTGACCCTTAAACAATTAATGTGTTAAAAATTACCCAAGTCAATCCATTTAAAAAATTGGGTCGAAATTGCCAACTCTTATCATGAAGAATAATGAAGAAAACGGTTCGCAAGTTCCCTCTCATTGGTGACATCACACAAAAAGAGCATATCAAGGCAAACATCTATATGATTAGTACCTCCCAGTCAAGTACAGAGTCCTTCAGTTTTGCCCCACAATTTGGCTCACAACATCGTCTCGATGTCTCCTTCAAGCCAACAGTCTCCAGCTCAAAATCTCGCAAGTACCTAAACAAGAAATGAGTCCCACTTTAAAAAATATAATGCCTAAAAGGTTTTGTTGTTCTACAAGAAGAAGAAAAAAAAAAAAGTACTGAAAATAAACAAGTAGATAGTTAATAAGTCTCACTCTGTCCCACATGAAGGACAAACCTCCCTGAATGAATTTCCATGCAACTCTGAGAGTTTTTGCCTTGGTATTCCAGAACGGAGATGAAGGCTATCCACATTCTACACAAGAGGAAAAAAATACAGTAACAATTAAAGAAAGCCAACTTTAAATAATGCATGCTTGCGGAGAAGCAGGTGCGAGCGTATCCAATGAACACTGAAATTGCTACAAGAAACCGAACATGTATGAAATCTTTTCCCACAAGAAAAAGCCTATATTTTCAAAAGAGGCGGCAAAACGAAAAACTTTTCGTCCAAAGGTTCAATTCAGTGCATCAAATTTCAAAGATGAAGAGCAAAACAATATTATTAAAATAATTATCTACCTTCTGGAATAGAACGATGGGTTCATTGCACTGAACTTGCACACAAGTTTTTACCATTTTCTTAGCATTTGATGCAACGTACTTGCATGTTTTTACCATTTAATGCAACAAATTGCATACTTGTTAAGATACAGTGGTAGTTAAAGAAAGTTGAGTGCATATATTAGGAGGTTTTCTGCAATAAAAATTATGCTTAGGCGACCTTTGACCCTTTTACTGTTTGATCAGTCTGCCCCGTATCTATTTAGCTGATTTTTTTTTATCTGGCCTGTTAACAATAAACCAGATTCAACTATTCACTCTTAAAGCAAAAGTAATCCAAAAAAGAACCACAGCAATTCACCTGGCTAATAACGAACTTCAA
Source organism: Chrysanthemum makinoi (assembly GCA_910596185.1). Lineage (NCBI taxonomy): Eukaryota > Viridiplantae > Streptophyta > Magnoliopsida > Asterales > Asteraceae > Chrysanthemum > Chrysanthemum makinoi. Next base: position 40,691,134 of record OU343222.1, on the reverse strand, counting down.
AATACCAGCCCGTTCTAGTTCAACTAAAGCCATATGAGTAGCACTTGGTGCTGCACGATGAAATGGCAATGATGCTTCAGGCAAAGCTTTACCCTCACGCTACAACCCCAAAAAGAAAGCATGATTAATATGCTTCTTTGATGTATATGGCATTTACAAGCATACGAAAGTATAGTTTTGAACCTGAAGAGTCCAAACTCCTTTTGGGCCTCGAAAATCAGGTATCCCGCTAGAAGTTGATATTCCTGCTCCTGTAAACGCCACTAGATGCTTACTCTGCAGCCACAAAATCAGAAAAAATACCCAATCAATTATGTCAATACTTTATGCACTTTTGGGATAAATATATAATTTACAAATTGTAGATTCGAGCTCGACCTTTTTAATCATCTTGGCGAGTTGTTGAATCTGCAAATGGAAATTATATCAGTAAGATTATATGACATGAACTGAAGTTAAAAACACCATCAACATTGTGTAATGGTCACATTTATACAAAAGTGAGTTCCTTTTATCCATAAGGGGGTGTTTGGCATTGTGTTTCTGTAAAGTGAATATCTAATTACTGCACTATCAAGTAGAAGTAGTAGATAATCAGTTTCTAGTTTTTTGGAAAAGTGAAACGGAGATAGATTATCTATTTCAGCGCCAAATAATCAGTTTTGGATAAATAGTGCAGAGTAGTTGCAACAAGTAAATCCTTAAACTATCAGTTATACAGTTATCTTTGCATCTCACTCGTATTTTGCTACAGTTGATTATGTTATTCCATATCACATTCACTTTCAGATCACAATGAAAACGCCTCCATAAACATCAATTGACAAGAACCCATCAAGAGAAACTCACTGATTCCATCTACACAAATGTACATATATACTCCTTACAACTATAGGCTTAGATGCACCAAGCTTAATAACTTGATCCACTAAATACAGTTGACTTTACATTTTACTAATGTGTGTAACATACTCGTAATACACTTTCATTCAATCGTATGTTACTAAGAAACGGGGTTGTTAGCTTATTTTCTGAGCCTATGATCTTGAACCAATAAACTCATTTTTTTTACATTTTTATGAGCTTATCATCTTTAGCTTATGGACTTAAATAAGTCCTAAACTCATAAGCCATAAAAAATGAGCTTATCGGCTTTTCCGCCCATACAATGTATTACTTTTTGGGGCAATTCCACCTATTTATAACATAGAATCTAGTTAACAAGATACATAAGATTGATCAAAACAATCATTTCCATAAAACAATAGCATCATGACAACAAATTCAAACAACCCATTTCAAGAAACCACCTAAATCCATGAAGAACATAATAAAAAAGGACAAAGAAACAAACTTTTCGTTCCAAAACATTGGGGGAATCGAAAAACTCAGACATTCCAACATCTCCAACATCTTCTTTGTATGATAGCTTTTCTGCATACCCAAGTGACATTTTCTTGATATCTTTTTTATATGGGTTTTCAAGAAATGAAGTGATTATTAATTAATTAAAGTTGTTTGATTTATGAGTAGTGAGCAATGTCAATGGTTATGGTTATTTAGACTTTTTAGGTGTATCCCAATGGGCTAAAAAAGGTTAATTGGGAATTTGAAGTAAATAAAGTTCGATATGACCCCTCGTCTTATCGTTATTTCAGCTTTTTCTTTCTACAATCGATTTTATCACCAACTTAGTGTAATAAGACAACAAATTGTAATATCAAAATATACTCAACTTAAACATAAATATACACACAACAAACATTTAATAAACATACACACAACAAACATCCCACAACTCAGTCGTCTGCACGACCGAGCCCTCCGTTTTCTGGCCTTTGACACGTTCTAAATGGGTGACCTTAATAATGCACCACGCGTCTTGCATTGCCACCTAGGCAGCAAAGACTCGGTCATGGGTCATTTATTACGGGTGGTCTAATACTTACTTTGTTCTAAGTTAGATTTACTAATCTATTGCGGGTGGTCTAATACTCACTTTGTTCTAAATTAGATTCGCTAACAAAAAGATACAGTTAAAACTTAAAAGAGTGAGACTATCACATTGTACACAAATAAAAGTTTGACATGGGTTTACTAGATAAACTATGAATGCTTAAGTTTATTTCATCTTGGGTCATGTTAACACAAGGTACTAAGAGAGTTTATATTAATGTATGAGTGTATTTGAGTATAGTCGAGTAGATACAATGTTATTATGCTCGAGACTAACTCAAATTATAAAACTGATCTAGAGATTGATCAAGACGTTATTTTCAAACTCGAATTATAGCAACTAACTAATACTATCAAGATCGGCTCGAGTCTATTTGATCATATATATATATATATATATATATATGTATATATATATATATATATATATATATATATATATATATATATATATATATATATATTTCGATTATTATTAGAGTAAATTACATCGTTCATCCTTATGGTTTGCCCAAAACAACATCGCAAGTCCCTTTGTTTTTATTTTTGCATCATGAGTCCTTATAATGAAGTTTGATAACACCATCAGTCCCTATCTCTAACGATCGTTAGCTATCTCCATTAACTCCCCACATATGCCATGCACATGAGGGTGGAACAATCGTTTTCGTCCGTTTTTATACGTTTTCGTCCGTTTTCATACGTTTTTATCCGTCTTTATATGTTTTCTTCCGTTTTCATATGTTTGTATCCGTTTTTATACGTTTTCATTAGTTTTCTTACGTTTTAATACGTTTTCGTCCGTTTTTATAAATTCTTATCCGTTTTCGTCTGTTTTATACGTTCACGTCCATTTTCTTATGTTTTTAACCGTTTTCGTCTATTTTCATACGTTTTTATCCGTTTTCTTCTGTTTTTATACGTTTTCATCCATTTTTATACGTTTTCATCCGTTCATATACGTTTTCTTCTGTTTTCTTACATTTTTTTACGTTTTATCCGTTTTTTGTCTGCTTTTTATATGTTTTATCCATTTTTGTCTGTTTTTATATGTTTTCGTCTATTTTTAAAAGTTTCCATACGTTTTATATGGATGAAAACGCATAAAAATGGACGAAAACGGATAAAAACCTATTAAAACGTAAAAAAACCAAACAAAACGGATAAAAACAGAAAAAAATGGATAAAACAGATGAAAACGTAAGAAAACGGATGAAAACATATAAAAAACGGACGAAAACGGATAAAAATGGACGAAAATTGATAAAAACGTAGGAATACATATAAAAACACATGAAAGCGTATAAAAAAGACGAAAACGGATAAAAATGTATGAAAACGTAAGAAAACGGACGAAAACGTATAAAAAACAGCCGATAATTTATAAAACCGAACGAAAACAGATAAAAACGGACGAAAATGGATAAAAACGGACGAAAGGATAAGAAAATGGACGAAAACGTATAAAAACATTTGAAAACGTAAGAAAACAGACGAAAACATATAAACGGGCGAAAATGTATAAAACGAACAAAAACGGATGAAAACGTATAAAAACAGACGAAAATGTATAAAAACGTAAGAAAACGGAGAAACCGTATAAAAATGGACGAAAACGGATAAAAACATATGAAATTAGACGAAAACGTATAAAAATGGACGAAAACGTATAAAAATGGACGAAAACGTATAAAAAATGACGGAAACGGATAAAAACGTAAGAAACCGTATAATTAAAAACAGACAAAAACATATAAAAACGGACGAAAACATATGAAAACGGAAAAAAAGTATGAAATCGGACGAAAACGTAAGAAAACGGACGAAAGCAATTGTTCTACCCTCATGTGCATGGCACATGTGGGGAGTTAACGGAGAAAACTAACGATCGTTAGAGATAGGGACTGATGGTGTTATCAAACTTCATTATAAGGACTCATGACGCAAAAATAAAAACAAAGGGACTTGCAGTATTATTTTGCGCAAACCATATGGACGAACGGTGTAATTTACTCTTATTATTATTATCAATCTGCAAGATCTGCTCAATTTGATTATCTAGCATGATAGTATTGTACATATTGATATACACGAAGGGTAATAAAATGTAAAATCACATACATGTTGTGGAGAATCACGATCTTTACGAGTTTAGGGAGAATTACATCGATATCCTTATAAAAGTTGACAATTACATCAATCAATATCCTTACAAACATTAAAATTACACTAATATCCTTTACAAAACTAAAAAATACTCAAATTTATCATTTTAAATATTTAAATGCTAATTTTAATTATTTTGATATTTATTAATTAATTTAACAAGTCGTATAACCATTTTAATCTTTTCTCAAACACATTAAAGAACACAACACTTATAATTGAAAATAGGAATGCATGACGACGAGGACCATTTACAAAATTTACCTATATACTCGTAATTTCTAATATACTCTAATATGTCCTTAGGCTGGTCGGCAAGGGAAAAAAAACCACTCACCTTATCAGCCCTCACTCCCGAGTCACCTTGCCCACCTTCTTTCCTCACGCACGAGTCTCACCTTTCAAGGCAAATTAAGGTGACCAAGTCACCTAGTTGATTTGTGTGCAAAAAAATTGTATCCGTTTGGTTTGTTTAAAAAAAAATCCCCACTACCCCATTTAAAAAAAATATGTATAGTTTGTATACATAGGAGGACAAATTTTTATTCATTACAGAAAGAAAGAAGACTACATTACATAGGAGATTGGACCGCGATACATAAAATAAAAGACATAGATTAAAAAAACTAATGATAATCCGGGTGATCCCAAGTTTGAGAGTTGTTGGAGTCGTAACCATCGTCGTAAGCACACGAAGACGAACATTCAAATCTGCTCTCATCCCACTATGCATACAAAGCATCGAATTCTCTGTCTCGACGTTCTTTTTCCTCCCTTTGTGCTTGCTCCTTACGAGCAGCTTCCTCCATCTTTATCAATACTTCTTCATCTTGGAGCTTAAGTTGTTCCATTTCGGCTTCTGCTTCCTCCTTAAGGTAGGACGGAGTGGAGCTCGGGTTGATGGGCGAGCTCGTGAACCCGCTCGGCTACACCATTCCGTGTAGTGCGGGTATGTGTTTCGGGTATGAAATTCGAGTTCCGAACTCGCTTGGGTACCCGTGATTCATGTGTGTTGTGTTTGTATTTTTGACTCTTTTTTTTGTTTTTGCAGGTACAGGAACAAGCTAAAGGAAGAAGAAGGGTACCAAGGAAGAAGAAGGGTCTCACTCCCTGTGCAGTACAAAATACCAAAAAAAAAAAAAAAAAATCGGGTACTAGGGTACCACTCCGTCCACGTAGGGTAGTGTTAGGGTAGTATTGGGGTAGTTTTGAGTTGGAAGGTTTTTATTGAATAGAGGTGACGTGGCACCCTCAGGGTATTAGGGTATGAAATATCCACTCCTCTCTCCCTAAGAGCAGCTTCCACCAATTCTCTTAAAATTTCATCTTCATTAATTTGTTAGCCAAAGTCTTTTTGTTCGGGAAATTCTTGGCCGAAGTCCTTTTTACACATTATTGAGAGAATTTGGTAATATTTTTTTTTGTTGCTTGTGAGTGCGGATATATATAGGGAAATTTTTAAATATGAATTTGAATTTGAATTTTTTATTCGTTACACTGTAGTATCTGAATTTAAATATGAATTTTGAATTTGTAAGTGTTAAAAAAAAGAAAAAACAATTAAGTAAAAAAAATTAAGGTGAGTGGAAGTGAGTCTCTTGTTCGCATAAAGATGAGTGGAAATGAGTAGAGGAGAGAGAAAGCTGACGTGGCGCTGATGTGTAAGATGAGTGAGGTTATGTCTTGCCTTCCATCCTTATGTTAATACTTTAGATTTAACAATATTAAATGCTTTTCTTTCATTTCTTACATGAATTCATTTCATCTTTTTAATTGATGATTTGCAAACGTGAAAACGTTTTCAGCTACAATATGATAGACACAATTGCATTATTTTTATTTCAATTACCCTATTATATTAAAACTTAATTACACAAATCAATAATAGTCAAAAACACTTAGAATTGAGGGTGAGCAATCCGACCGGACCGAAGGACCAACGGTCCGGTCTCGGTCTAGTGTGTTTCATTGTTTCGGTCATAGACGGAACTTGAACATCTTTTTTGAGGGGGCCGAATTTATTTTGGGAGGGCCGAATCGGAGATTTGTTTATAACCTCAACTAAATTACTCCTAAAACCTATAATAGTTACACTAGGTGCCGCAAATTTTGGGAGGGTCGGGGCCCTCCCCTGTCTCCATTAAGGTCCGTCCTTGGTTTCGGTCTCTGTCCGAACCGTTCCGGCGTACAAACCGGATATTTAGCCTATTTGGACCGGACCGACCGAAGGACCGACCGGTCGGTCCGGATCGACCACATTCGGTCCGGTCTCGGTCTAGGGTTTTTGCCTAACTCGGTCTCTATCCGGTCCGGTTTTTAGACTGTGAGCACCCTTACTTAAAATTATAAAATTGGTTTCAAGATGAATCGTGGGAGTAGGAGGATGCTTTAGTGGATGCAGGTACAAGAAGAAGAAAACGAATGGTTTATTTTGAGCAGGGGTAAAAATGTAATTTATCATCTTAATCAAAGTTATAATTATATAATTATAATTTAATTGTTTAAATGGATAAATTTGATTATTTTGATGTTTTGAAACGATATTGACGTAATTTTAATTTTTGTAAAGATATTGATGTAATTTTTTACTTTTACAAGGATATAAATGAAATTCTCCCAAAAATATTTGACGAATTAGCTGAAGCCGGAGACATTATATCAAATATAGATATTTTTTAGCAGTTACGTTTTGCAAAAATCGTCCCTAAACTTTGGCCAAATTGCACATTTCGTCCCAAACCTTTGGAATGTGCAAATATCGTCCCTGTGGGCAAACTTTGGGGCAGAAGTCGTCCCTGGCTTCAGACGGCGTTAACACCAACCCACTTCCCACCCCACGCGCGTTGCACAAGAGGACCTTTTGGTCTTTTTACATCCAATCCACCCTTTAATATTCCACCCACCCTATTTGATATCTCGTTTCCCACCAATTTCACATCCCCATACAGTTGCCTTTGCAAAACCCTAAAACCCAAATTCCTCTTTATCCTAAAACTTTGATAGAATCAAAATTGAGTCCCTAAACTTGAAACCTAACAAAATTCAATTATGGTTACCGGATTACAGATTTGGTACTTTAGACAAGATGGAAGTGCATTTGATCCACACACTGTTTATGGTAAGAAAATGTTACCAAGTAATAAACAAGTTTGTAAACAAGAAATATGTATTATCCTAATTGTTGTTGTTGATTTGTTTGTTTAATAAACAGCTGAGCATCCAGAAGTTTTTTCAATGAAGCTTTTTCATGGAGGAACTTTCACACCATCACCAAATCGTAGGTATTTTGGGGGTAAAATATAGTTCATTGATTTGTTAGATATTGAACAATTTACCATTGAGATAATACATTCAATAGTGAAGATATTGAAATATGATCCAAGGGACATAATGTATTATCACTTTAGGATACCAAATAAAAGTTTAGACTTTGGACTAAGGGCTTTGGCTTCAGATGATGATATAATTAACCTGTCTCAATTTGTAAAAGAAAATGAGGAGAGTTATTTTACATACCAAACTTTTCTTACATACCAAGGGACTCATCTCCACCATCTATCTAAAAAGAAATCAATGGATGAGATTAAAAGAATTTTATTATTTCATCTATTTTTTATAATTTAAATATCTCTTAAACCGTTAATCGTTAAGTGAAAATATTTACACCGTCGCGAAGAGCATTTAATTATCTTTCTATAGACGAGCACCTTGATATACTTTTGAAAAAAGAAAAAAAAAAAAAACGATTTTTTCACGTTTTTTCGTCTTTTTTTACATTACTTGAAATTTGCATGAAAAAAATCATATATGATATATGATATCACATGTGATATTACGCAAATATCACATGTGATATTACATATCATATATGATATAACACTAATATCATATATTATATAACACTAATATCACATGTGATTAGGGGTGTCAATCGGGTCAACCCGACCCGATAAGCCTCTATCGGGTCGGGTTGAATCGGGTTTTCACCTTTAGAAATATAACCCGCAACCCGACCCTATAAGAAATCGGGTTATCGGGTTCGGGTCTAATCGGGTCGGGTCGGGTCGGGTCGTGTTATAAGGCTATGCATTCCGGTGTATAAGGCTACGGACCCGAATCAACCCGACCCTAACCCGACCCTATAAGGCTATCGGGTTTATCGGGTTGACCCGATAAACCCGATAAGCTAAGTTGGACCCGAATCAACCCGACCCTATAAGGCCTTATCGGGTTCGGGTCGGGTTCGGGTCGACCCATTTGACACCCCTACATGTGATATTCAAATTAGTGTTTTATCATATATGATTTTTTAATGCAAATTTCAGTAACGTAAAAAAACAAAAAAACCTTAAAAAAAACGTGAAAAATACGAAATTTTCTTTTTTTGTCGAAAGTATATCAAAGTGCCTATTTATAGAAAGATAATTAAATGCAATGATATTTTTTTTCCGCTTAACGATTAACGGTTTGAAAGTTATTAATATTTAAAAAAAGATGATGAAAGTGGGTTTTTTAAAATGTTGGGATTAATCTCATCCATTAGATCAAATAAAAATTGATGGTGGAGATTGATCCATTGGTATGTAAATAATCTTTTGTCCTCAAATGATCTTAAATCATTAAATCTTAGGTTAATCCCCACTATTAGATTATACTAGATGGATGGTGAGGATTTATCCCTTGGTAAGCATGGATTTTTAAGTAAGCAAAATAAAGTGCCTCAAATAAATATATGTAATTGATGAGAAAAAAAAAGAGAATCGAACCAGAAAAGATCGGCAATCGTAAATATACACTTCCAAGCAGAGGTGCACAAGAACGAGCACAACTTCAAAACAGCAAAAATAAATACTACTATAAATTAAGCATAGAAGAAGATGGGTACGTAGTTTTAATCACGTACTTAATAAATGTTAAATAGGCAAAAACCTACGTACAGTGTGTTGACTTTGAGTAACCCAATAATTATGCCTCGTGCTTCTGAGAAACTTTCACGAATTTTCTCTTCCTTTGCATTCGCATGCGGCACTGACCAGAGGCGCTCATCGGTTCGCTTTTCGGGTTTTTCGGTTCACATTATTTGGGTTTTAAGTTTGACTTCGTTTTTAATATCAAACGTATATAATTATAAAATTATTTGATCCTAACTCTATAACGAGTATGGATCAAGTGAGAAGTAAATTAAAATAAGAAGTGGTGAGAAGTGACCAAAACTCACGCATTTGAGATGCAATGACTTGCATTAGATGCATTTCTATTCATATAGATGCAACATGTTGAGTTTCAGAAGTTAATTTAGTGTATAGATGGTGCAAATTAATTTTCAAGATTTCGGCACGTGCAGAAGAACAAAAAACAAGAGAAATCCTTAAATGCATCTAATATACGTATATGCATCTGATTAAAAGCTAGAAAACACACTATGGTGTGTTATAATGCATCTAAGATTCTAAGATTATATGAATGCATCTAATTTAGGTCGGTGCATCTCGGATTTGCGGTTATAGTTCTTCTTATTTCTTCTTATTTTAAGTAATCTTCTTATTTGATCCTAACTCTATAACTATATGAGAAAAGTTCAACATACGTCACAAATTTTTAACATAAATCACAAATTCTCTAAAGATCAAACGAACAATTCATATGCTATTCATTTTTTCATCAAAATAAAATTTTCATTTTTCATTTTTCTTTATAAAAATTAAATATCTTACAAATCGTTAATCGCGATGAGAATTATCATCTTTTATAGAAGGGCACTTTTACTATATACTTTCGACAAATTTTTTATTTTTTTTTAGTTGAAATTTCTGCAAAAAAAAATCACATATGATTCGTAAAATCACAGCTAATTTGTTATTATAGATATCACACGTGATATATGAAATCACATATGATTAAAAAAAAAAGAAAAAAAGAAAAATTGATCTCACAAATCATACTTGATTTGTAAAATAACAAATCACAAGTGATTTTATCACATATGATTTTTTTGAACGAAAATTTTAACACTAAAAAATAAAGCTTAAAAGAAAAAACCATCAAAAGTATACCGAATTGCCCGTATACTCAAAAAAAATAATTATCGTCGCGATTGTGTATTTTTTGTAATTTGAAGATTTACCGTTTACAAGATATTTTATTTCCAAAAAAAGGTTAAAATGATTTATTTATTTTTATTTTTTTTAATAAATGGTTAGAATTTGCCTATTTGATCTTTAGAGAATTTGTTATCTATGTTGATCTCACCTCATACATATTATATGTAACGAAAGATATACACTACTAACAAAAAAAGAAAATTTTCAAAAATATTTTTTAAATTTTGTATTAAAAAAGATTTTAATTAATTTTTTTTTATATAAATATATATGTTTACGTATGGTAAGTAAATCAATTTAAGAGATGAGATGAGAATGGTTTTGTTGTTTGGTTTTTCGTGTTGAATGGTAAGGACCCAATGAATTGATTGAGATCAAGAAGCTCGAGTAACACTTAAACAAGAAACATACAAGACTGTTGTAAAGCAGTATATGCCCAAGTGTGTGAAAACTTGTTGAGGTTGTGTGTGGTTCCTTCTGGTTTTAGAGAGACGGGTAAGGTTTAAAGATAAATCCTTGAGGATGGTCAACGGCTGCGAAGGAGCATTATGTTGATCATCTGGAGAGCAGAAAAGGAGGACATGTGGACTCTCCTCCTTGGCTTGTATAAAGTGGTGCTTGTTCTGCGTCACCACTGCACAATGTCAGATACTACATCTTATTCGTTAGTGATAGTTGAGGAGAAGTAGTACAACGTGCTCAACGTACCCTTATGAGTTCAGCCAGGCCCTGCGCGGCCTGAGATTGGGTCTCCATCAAGTGTTTGTTGATGGTTTTGATAATGGGATTGGTTCATATGTATCTAGTCTCCCAGTTTAGTATTATATCAAGTACTAGCGATATGATATTGGACTATTTTAACTGAGTCCTCCAGGCCGTGTTGTGCTACCAGAGTTCCTTCTCAGGCTTATTCCTTCCAGGCTTATGTCACATATGTTTTCGTAATGATGACTGGGTGTAGGCTATTTCTACTTCGATCGGGAAAGATGGGCATTCAATGCTTACGTGGGAAGCGTATGAAAATCCCTTTTGGGATGATTTGTTATTTTTGATATTTGATGTTTCACTATCGTGTTTTCGTCTATAGGCGACGTCATCTTAACATTTCTGGATCCGTATGTTTGACTCGTTCCTTCGAATGTACATGATGTCTATGTTGACATCAACTGTACTCGTGTCTTTGCAGCGTGAGTTCCACTCGCCCTATTAAATGTTTGTTAACCCAATGGGCCTTTGCCAAGTGTAATCCGTTGATTTGTTTTTCTTTTGCCTATAAATAGGGCTAGAAAAGTTGGGAAGTTATAACTTGAAGCGATAAAGTCCTCTTCTCATCTTCTTTTTTCTTGTATTTTTTCCCCAAACCCTGAAAAAGTCCTTTACAAAAGAATTTTTCGTACGTTTTTCTTGTATTTTTACAAAGTCCAGTTGTCTTTTTTTAGAACAAGAAATGCTCCTTCGGAATGAATTTGTTTAAGCCTATATACCTATTTACAAGTTATATGATTTTGGCTAGTATTTTATAAGCCTTGTTTTTCTTGGTTAATTTTTAGTTTATAAATATATGTTTTCTTAGTTAAATTATAGAATAAATTCATAAGTCAAATAATATAAGCTTATGGAATATAAATAGAAAACATATCATGAGCTCATATATGAACTTAAACGAACACTGCTAGCCGTGCAAGCTATAATAGCTTCCATAAACTCTAGCTAGGTGAAAATGAACTTTTTAAAATGCATATATTCTGTAATTAATCGAATTACTTAATACCATTAAGAGTACATTGCAAAAATCGTCTCTAAACTATGGCCAAATTGCACGGTTTCGTCCCAAACCTTTAGAAAGTGCAAATATCGTCCCTGTGGGCAAACTTTGGGGCAGAAATCGTCCCTGGCTTCAGACGGCGTTAACACCAACCCACTTCCCACACCACGTGCGTTGCACAAGAGGACCTTTTGGTCTTTTTACATCCATCCCACCCTTTAATATTCCACCCACCCTATTTGTTTATCAGTTCCAACCTTTTTGAAAAAAATCCACACACCCAATTCACTTTAATATCCACTCACCCAATTTAAAATCCCAAAGAACCCAATTAAAAATCACAACACCCTAACCCTAATTTTTAGGGAAAATCAATATTAATCACAAATGGTGTTTTGCCATTGTCAGAAAACATGTGTGGTGCGTTGTTCATGGACTCCACATAACCCAGGACGTAGGTTTTACTCTTGCTCCCAAATTGTAAGTTATAAAAAATTGCATCCTTAACAATTGTTTGATCTTTATATCCTTTGATTGAAATTAACAGTTAGGTTTTTGTAGAATGGTACTGATTGTGGATATTTTGATTAGTTTGATCCACCAATGTGTCCACATGCAACTAAGATCATACCCGGATTGATAAGGTCAAGGAATCTGCTTGAAGAGTCAATGAATTCAATGCAAGCTGCAAATCGAAGATTGAAGTTTTTTCTTGTTTTCAGTTGGGTTTTTTTCCTTGTTTTTATGATGATGTAGTAGGGCAGTAGGTTATGTATGGTGTATGATTAATTGAACTTATACATTGACCAACATGTATTATTGTCAATGAATTTTGGATGTATGGTTCTATATGTTCAATGAAATCAAGTTATCAAATTGTAGTTTTTTGTTTTTGTGTTTTAGTATGTGACAAATGAGATACAAAATTGGCACAATGTCACACATAGATGGTATATAAATGGTTCAACATTGGCACAATGTGCAGATGCACATGATCACAATTTGCACATTTTGCAGAAGCTACACAAGTTTGGTATGGTCACAATAAAAGATACAAAATGGTCACACATGAATGGTATGTCAAAGAAGATACAAAATGGTCACAATTCTGAAACTAAAACATGCAACAGAGTTGAGAAAATGGTCACATTATGTGACAATATCATACATACTTATAGTCTTAAACTAAAGCATCTGTTACAAACCATCCAAAAGACACAAATGACTAAAAGTCTTAAACATCATAAACAAAGTCTTAAACATCATAAAAAGGTTTTATAACATCATAAACAAAGGCATAGCTACTTTGTTGGGGTGAGCCTTTTAGCTGTTGTCTTTGTCATCCTCATAGGACTTGCATTTCCTGCAGCTTGACCTTGACTTCCAATTGCAGCTGCAACTTGACCTTGTCTTCCTGCAGCTTGACCTTGACTTTGACTTCCAATTGCAGCTGCATTTCCAATTGCACCTACTTGAGTTCCAATTGAAGCTGCATTTCCACTTGCTCCTCCAGCTTCTGTTACAGCTGCACCCACTGCACTTCCAGTTGTTGCACCATCCTTTTTCCCAGTTGTTTTTTTCTTGCTTGCAGCTTTCCTTTTCCATACACTACCTTGAGTACCACTTGCTTCTGCACCACCTTGCATTGGCTTCTTACAACCTCTTTTGTGTGTCCCTTTTCATTGCAGTTTGTACATGTCATACTTGATCCTTTTTTTGATAGCCTTCCACCTCTGACCAAGTCATCAAGTTCTACAACACTCTTCTTTCTCTTTTTGGATGGCCTTCCAATATGTGGATGTGATTTTGGTGGTGTAAGGGTAGATGGCCATTCATGATTTTCCCATAAATGTCTTCCAGTAGTAGGATTGATCTTATGTGAGTATTGGTTCTTCCAAGTCTCTAGTTTGTATGAGTCATGTACCCAATTCTCTGGCAAACCCCCATTCAGACCATTTTCATTCATGTTGTTGATGCAAGCCACTGCATGTTTACAAGGCAACCTTGAGATTTCCCATTTCCTACAAGAGCACATCCTTTGTTGCAAGTTAACCACAACCTGGTCTGCACCATTCCAATCCCAAGGCTCTCTAACTAGATATAGGTCTGCACCATTCCAATCCACTTTGTATTGAGTTGCTTCACTCTTTATCTTGTTGAAAATTTTTGTAACAGATGGAGTTAATGGACCAACAGATTTCTCAATCACATTCTGCACAATTACTATCCTCTTCATTAGGTAGTGTCTAACATACTCAAGAGCTGTGATTATTGGGGAATTCCTAGCTTCTAACAGCTGTCTGTTGAAAACTTCACAGATGTTGTTTATCAAAAGATCACAATGAGGCCTACATGTTAAAACATAAAAGCCAAAACTTAATATGAAACCTAACTAAAACCTCCTAACTGTCCAACCACAGTTATAACAAGTGAAATCTTATTATCAAACCTAACTAAAAACCTCCTAATTGTCCAACCACATTTATAACAATTGAAATCTTATTATCAACTGTCAAAACATTAGTACTGTCCAACCCAATTATATTACATGTCTAATATCAATTGTGATATTTTATAAAAAATAGTTAATGTCTAATATCACTTGTAATATTTCATAAACAAACAAGCATGTTTTTTTAACCTTTAATATCACCTGAGATATTTCATTGCTCTGTATATTTTTATATATTATCACCTATGTGTTTTCTAATATTTTTATAATTTTCAGTTACATGATAGTTTTTGTACCTTTCATCGCAATTGACAAGCGTATATTTTTTTAATGCAACCAGTGTTATCTATCACTTGTGATATTATACTCTTAGTAGAAATAAAATGGTTAAAGTCTCTTTAGGTGAATTCTTATTTTGTTCAAAAAATGCTAATTTAATGCAACACTTGTTTGAATTTGAGAATATTTCAAATCTCTACTTTCATAGTTTGCTTCATTTTTATTCATTTTGATATTTTTAAGTGGCACTTATTATCTCTTGTGATATAACACTGTAAGGAAGATGAAGAGTATTACATTCTTCATCATGTATGTGTTATCAATTTTGATACTCAACTAAGAATGTGAAATATTACATTCTTACCAAATGTGATAAGAATTTAGTATTTTACCAAGTATATATGAAAGAAATAATAATATACATCACTTATTATATCACTGTGATGATTCTGTTCATTTTTTTATTTGTGTTTTTGAAAATATTTAGGAAGATTTTTGTGTTTTATGATAATAGGAAATATTAAAAAAGGTGTTTAACTGAAAACAAGAGATGTTATGATACTTTGGTTAGACTTGTGGTGGCATTTTCTTTTTAATAGATACATTGTGCATGTTTCGATAGGTTTTATAGAGGGATTTAAAAATATCTATCGTTGAATCAACAAACTAAAGAAGCTATGGTTGAAGAAAGCACAACAAACTTAGCAAGCTCAAACACCTGTGATATCACACATGATATCACAGGTGATATCACCTCGCTTTTGATATCACATGATATCACAAGTGATATAAACTATGATATCACACATACTACCACCGGTGATATCACACATGATATCACAGGTGCTATCACCTGTGTTATCACACATGATATCGCGTGTGATATCATGTGATATTACAAGTGAGGTGATATCACCTGTGATATCATGTGTCATATCACAGGTGTTTGAGCTTCCTCAGTTTGTTTATAAAGATGTGTGCTTTCTTCAACCATATCTTCTTTAGTTTGCTGATTCAACCATAGATATTTTCAAATCCCGCGATAAAACCTATCGAAACATGCACAATACAACAACAACAACAACAACAACAACAACAACGAACCCAATCCCGCCGGGGCAGGGTATGGGGGAGGTATAATGTAGACAGATCGTACCCCTAATCCCAGGATAGACCCGAGAGTAGAGAGACTGCTTCCAACGAGACATCGAAACATGCACAATGTATCTATTAAATAAAAAAATCCACCACAAGTCTAACAAAAGTATCATAACATCTCTTGTTTTCAGTTGAAAAACTTTTATAATATTTTATAATATCATAAAACACAAAAATCTTCCTAAGTATTTTCAAAAACACAAATAACCCCAATCATCAGAATCATCACATTCTTAGTTGATTATCCCAACTGATAACACATACATGATAAAGAATGTAATACTCTTCTTCTTTCTTACGTGTTATATCACAAGAGATAAATAAGTGTCACTTACAAATATCAAAATGAAAACGTCTGAAAACGGACAAAAACGTATAAAAATGAATGAAAAACGTATAAGAATGTATGAAAACGAACAAAAACGTCATAAAACGGACAAAAACGTCTGAAAATGGACAAAAACTTATAAAAACGGATGAAAACGTATGAAAACGGACGAAAAAGTATAAAAAAGGACGAGAACGCTCAAAACGGCAGCGAAAACGTCTAAAAATGGAAGAAAACGTAAAAAACGGACGAAAACGTCTGAAAACGAACGAAAATACATGAAAACATAAAAATAGAGACAAAAACGTCTAAAAACGGACGAAAATACATGAAAACCTAAAAAAACAGACGAAAACGTATGAAAACGATCGAAAACGTATGAAAACGTAAGAAAACGAGCGAAAACGTCTAAAAATGGAAGAATATATAAAAACCGAACGAAAACATATGAAAACGGACGAAATCATATATAAACCTATGAAAACGGATTAAAACGTATAAAAACGGACGAAAAATGACGAAAAACATGAAAACATAAAAACGGCGAAAACGTATGAAAATGGACGAAAACGTATGAATGGTAAAAAAGCGGCAAACGTAAGAGAATGGAGGAAAACGTTGGAAAACGGACGAAAAACATGAAAAACGTGAAAAAGCGACGAAAACGTGAAAACGAACGCGGTATGGAATGAAACGGGAAAACGTATGAAAATGAACGAACGGGCGACGAAGAAAATGGAGGAAAACGTTGGAAAACGGACGAAACAGATGAAAACAATAAAACGTGAAAGCGAAAAACACTAATAAAAAGCGCGAATACTTAAATTTAAAAAACGTTCATTTATTAAAAAATCGGGTATTAACAAAAAAAAATAAAAAAATGAAATAAAAAAAAGGTGAATAAAAAAGGAAGACAAAAAGACAAGAAAAAAAAAACATGGACTTAGGTATAAGTATTAAATCTTGGGTTAATCCTTAAACTAGATGGATGGTGGAGATTAGTCCATTGGTAAGCACCAAAATAAGGGTAAGCAAAAGAAAATTCCTCTTATTTATAGTTGTTCATTTTATTATATCCTCAATACTATCTTACCTTCTGTAACACCCCCAAAATTTCACAGCGGAAGCGTTCGGGTCATGGGGTGCTACTAAATCAATATACACAACAAAAGGTAATAAATAATGGAGATTTTATTCCATTTTTAAAATATAGATTTATTTAAGAAATAGTTTTACATCATTGTTTCAAAGTGCGGAAGTAAAGCCCATAAAAATATATGTTGTCCCATTAAAAGTTGTATTAAAATGTTTGGAAAACACTTCGGATGCCAGTCTTCAACGAATGCCTTTGCCAATGCCCACGCCAATAAGTAAGCCTGAGAAAAACATGCTAAAATGTCAACACAAAGGTTGGTGAGTTCATAGGTTTAAGTTTCGAAAATCAAGTTGGACCACAGTTGCACATATAGCATCTCCGTGAATGACACTATATGCAAAAAGGCTATTACGCTGATACCAAGTTCATGCGATCGGTGAAACTACGACAGTGGTGCATGCATCTAGAAGCATGATAAATAAAAGCCCAGCAAGTGTATTTCCAGTACACTCAATCAATACGATATGATATACGCTCGACGTTTGCCTATCCGGTCAAACTCGAACGGGGTGTCATCCCCAATAGATCTATTCATAACAATCGCGCCTCCCCAAAGGGAACTAACGGTAGCATAGTTGGGATTCAAGGTTGTTTAACGTAATAGTGTTTTCGGTTTCGTGTCTGAAGAGTTTTGCATGTTTCTCACCCCATAATTTTATAAAGCAAGTAAATAAGAGTAAAAGTGGGGCTATAAACTCACCTCAGCAGTTCGGTGAATAAAGCACAAAGAGATCAAGTATCAAGTGGCTCCAACAAGCAACCTAAATATATTATGGCAAGTCTCGTTTGCGGTTTGTGTACTCACGACTCGAAGTGTGTAAATAAAATTAAGTGTTTACAAGTGGTTGTGTTTAATGTTGCTTGTGTGGCGTAGTTTACGTTAAAATTCGTTTCAAAATGTTTTGTAAGTATTGGCTTATAGACAAACGTACAATTATATAAGAGTATATAAAAGTATACGGACGAGTAAGTTTCGGTTCAGAGTAACCGAAGGCTTAGTACAAAAAGTATTCATGAAAGTAATGCTTCGTAAAATAAAGGTAAATACCTTACGCTAAGTATTTATGTTAGTACGGTTATTCTGCGATATAAGTGTGCTTATATATTTGTTAATGGATGGTAAGTTAGAAAATATTTATATAATTTTTTGTTATAAATATTTTCTTCATTTTAATTCTCGTCTTTTAGTCCGGATTTATAATTACTGAATTTATTAATTTGACGAAATTGTGAACAAAAGTGTTGGGAATAATATAGTTTTGGCATTTTTATTTATAGTTATAAAAATGTATAAGTTTTGGGTCCAAGTAGTTGTTAGAAATAAATAAATAAAAAGAAATGTTAAAGTATTAGAACTTAAGGGGGTTGGAATTGTAGAAGTTATACAAGTTATAAACTTTATATAAGTTTTAGGAAAATAGCAACTCATTTGAATTTGGAAGGCTAAATTAGTCAAAAGGTGAAAGTGTAAAATAACAAAGAGCAAAAGTTCCATAGACGGATTCGAACCAGTGACCTCTAGTTTAACAGGCCGGCAAATGACCCAACCATCGGACCACCAACTTGTTGTGTTACATTACCCAACAATTTGTTTATATAGTATCTCCATTCAGTGATGTTATGTACATATTGTTAAGACAGTGTTTTCAGTAAAGCTGTGTTTGCATTTCGTTTTTAGAACTCATTCCGCCAACTTATGCATGTATTGCAGTATTTCTAGTTTTCATAATAAGCTTTGGTTTGTAGAGTGAACGTATCGCTTTCAAAATAAGTATTTCGACTTCGGGTTTTATCAAAATAGGTACTTGCTCGTCTTTCTAAGCTTACATGCATTAATAAGTTTTCAAAAAAAATCACCACACAAGTTTTAAACACAATCTTATTCACTTTTTTATATTGTCGATAATACGAGTATGTCGAGTTCATTATGTGAACGAAATGAAATCTCCAAGTTATAACTTAACACAAGATTAAGTACACGTTTTTTTTTTTAATGCTTAAAGTTCGAAAAGTATAAGAAGCATGAAACGAGGCTACGTGTTTTCGAGGCTTACAGTGGTCTCAATTGAGATGTCGAGTGAACGAGTGAGAAGAGCTCGAGGTGGAAGAAACCCGACGTGCCAACTAGCTTTCAAAAGCTTATACCCGACTAGAATATAACCCGAAGTGAACGCTTAGCTTATGAAAATGAAACCCGAAACCTTGTTTCTCGTCCTTCTTCTTCTCGACAGTGAACAAAAAAAATAGAATGAGTTTGAGTTTTTACTTGGCGTGGTGAGAGTGAAAGCAAGAGATGGGTTTGTGAGTTCAATGTGTGAGTTGATGAGTTCAACAAAGGTCTTAGGAGTGTATATAGAAGGAGATGGGCATGGTCTTCACGTGGCTTTCGGTTGGTCTTCACCGTGACATAGAGACAAGGGATGGAGGGGACCTTTTGTTCTTGTCGCTTTCTTCATGGGATAAGCCAAAGAGATATCTAATCTTGGTTTGATGTTACTTATGATGTTGGGAAGGAGTTTTTGGAGGTTTAGCTATTCTTGGAGGGGGAACAAGGCAAAGCCAAGCGCAGGGGAGAAGAAGAGAGGCGATTAAGGAGGGGTGAAACAGGTTTTGTGGGGCGTGGGTTTTCTGAGGAAAAGACAGTAAAAAAGAAAAGAGATGATAAGGGGTGGCGTGGGTTTGCACATGGGTAGGCCTTGACTAGTCCTTTTCTCTCTTTTTGGAATCACGCACATGTATAAGATGGAAGACCAAGGATACATTTTTGTTTGAGGCTTTTGTTATTTGGTCCATCAAAGAAACATAAGAAAAAAAAACATAGGATTCAAATTTTTACTTTGCCAAAATTTAACTCAACAAAATTACATTGGGCTAGGAGTAAATGGGGCTAGCCCAAAACAAAAGAGTTGGGTTGGACTTGGCGGGTGGACGAGAGCCTAAGGAATGAGAAGTTGAGTCGGGTTGGGCTTAAAGGCCCGGTAAAATATAAAAGTTTATTATTTATATATTTTTTAAAAGTAAAGAAAATATTATCGAGGTAACAGAAAGTTTCATAAAAAAAATATTACTCGTAACTTGACGTGATTATAGTTCGAAACGAAAGGAAAAAAAATATAGTCGCGAAAAATCGATACGGAAATTTACGAGTTGTTATACCTTCTTCTTTCTATTTATATATGTTTATATATAGTGAATAATAGTCAAAGAAAGACATGGATCAGATAGGACCATGGAGTCCTGAAGAGGACGAGATGTTGCTAAATCTCATCGAGAAACACGGCCGCAATTGGTCACTAATTAGTAAGTCTATACCGCGTAGATCGGATCATTCATGTAGGTCAAGGTTTCTATCACTTGCTAATACATTTACGCCCGTGGAGGATGAGATGTTGCTAAATCTCATCGAGAAACACGGCCGCAATTGGTCACTAATTAGTAAGTCCATACCGGGTCAATCGGATACGTCATGTGCGTTAAGGTGGGACATTGTTTGGAAGCCACTTTGGAATTCGACTTTGAAGAGGAAAAGCAGTTCGATGACTAATGAAGATATAACCATAGTAAGTCTTATCGTGCATATACCATTCGACTTATAATCATTCAAGTTTTAGTGTAGTACTATAGTTTAAACTGAAACTGAAACTCAGAATACGTGATACTACTAGGCCACCTTTTTTTTTTCTCCCCCAAAATACAGGAAGGACGGAAATTTAAGCCATGAGGTAGGAGGCGTTAGTGGTCAAGCACCATCTATTGGTGATATGGTGAGGGATAATGTTTCTCAACCTTCGGGAGGTATGCATCCTTATAGTGGTGAACAATCAGCACCGAGTCGGGATGCTTTTAACAAACGAGACTCGTCGTCAATGATGATTGACAGTGACAGTGTGCAACACATTGTGGGGAACGAGTTTGGTCGGAACGATTTTACGGAAGTCTCGTCAAAAGCATAGTACAAGGAAAGGGATGGTGGCAAATGACAATTGATTTGTTGAGTTTTGTTATATGTTTGATTTACGTTGTACGGTACTTGCAGTTTATGGAATAGGTGAGCCATGTATTCATCTTTAAACCTAACTGCGTACGAATCTAATTTTTTTTGTATCTTCATGTTGATGAATGCACCTTTTGATAAGATGTAGATTAAACACTTCTTTGTATGCTAAACTGTTGGGATTTAATACTCATAACAATTATATAAATCAAATAACATCATCAAAGCATGCAGCGGAAGCAAATAAGAATAATATATGTAAGTAATTAACCGAATAAGAAAACGCGTACCTTTTAGCAATTCAAGAATCAAACTTTGATTGAACAAGAACCAAAAACCCAAAACCCTAACTTTAGGGTTTATACAAATCGACCCAAACAAGAAATCGACCACCAAGGATTACAAGCTCAAGTGTGCTTGTTCTTCGTTCTTGTACACACGCATCAATAACGATTTGATGTGGAAAAGCTAGTTCCTTGAATCACAAATAAAACCAAACACTTGTATCTTTGGGTTAAGCAAAATCAAAAACCCTTGGGGTTTGGGTGTTTCGACCGCCACGACAAAGAGGGAGAGAGAGAAAAGAAATTAGGTTATTGGTGATCCAAGATTAAGTTGTGAATGAATACAATGAATTGTATTTATAGGTAACTTAACTTGGTGACCAAGTTTGAGTGGGATTGGGTTTGGAATACCCCAACCGATCGGCCTAGTCTCCCAAAAGGGATTCTAGAACCTTCCCGACTTCTAATTTCATTCTTAGTCTTTCTAGTTAATATTTAACGACCGTTAACCAAACCTCGTTAATTATTTAACTATCGTTATGTTTTATTTCGTGACTAATAATTAATAATAATAACGTTTATTTATATTAATTATTTACATCAATTCTCATACGTAATGTGTGCAATCCCGAAGTCTCGAGTTCGAATTCGGACATACATATATTTAAATATCCATAAAACCTTTCAGCTCCCACTTGGATATTACTAAATATAGTAATGACATTGGTTTGTCTAGCTTTCACACGCATGCCCCCGTGGTCGAATCGAGTATGGTCTCCTGGAAAAACCATTTAATGATTCATCATTTTTACTTATCCTTTTTTTACTAATACTACATTAACTATGAATATGGATCAAGTCATTTCATAAGTTAACATTCTGTTTCTCGTTGTTTATGATTGAACAAGATTACCAAATCATCTGAACGTATTTCAGATAGATCTTGGGTATGGCCATACAAACATCTTGTCAACCCTACGAGAGGCCCAAATATAGTATTATGCTTTGAAACAAATTCAAAGGAACAAATTCTCTTGACTACAAACATAACTCATGAACTTTGCAACACAAATAGCCCTTATAACTACCCGATTTAGGATAGCGTTAGACTATCTTACACAAATGCACTACATTCACAACAGTTATCTGGTATCTCAAGTCTGAGGACAAACACTTCATGATATATAATGAACAAAGATCCTTAAAGTATCATCATGTAAAGTTGGGATGAGTCCTATATTCAATTCATTGAATATCATGTGAATCTGGTATGTCCCACGCATCAATATACTTTAAAAATATATTCTACCAAAACTCATATTTGTCTTAATTCAATGACATTCCCACATCATTGATCGACAACGGACTATTTAGAATAACATAAGTTATTCACGGATTAAACATGCAAATATAGGATATAATATTAAGAAAATGAAAAATAAACATAAACAACTATTTTATTTCATTAAAGTAATATTTGTTCATAACATCCTTTATCCAAATACTAATCACAGATCTGCATGAAGCTACTACTAGCTAAAGTCCTATCCCATCAGCATGGTCAGTAAGTTTTCTTTGGCAAAGGCCGTAAAGGGATCGACTAGATTATCATCTTTATGAACTTTGAGTAGATTGATTTCACCTATGTCGACTTGTTCTCGAACATAGTGATATCGACGAGAAAATGTCCGGCGCCTTCATGACTCAGGCTCATTGGAAAATGTTATTGCAGCGAGTTGTCACAATACACATTTAAAGGTAATTGATTGAGGGCATTACTCCGAGTCGAAATGAATTTCCTAATCCAACAAACTTCCTAGCAGCCTCGAGCGGCTATGTACTCACGTCATAATAGACATCATCGCCGTTGTTTGCTTCTTGCTCTTCCATCAAATGCTCCTCCATTAATGACAAAGACATAACCGTTTGAGACTTCGTATCATCTTTATCGGTTTGGAAAGACGCTCGCAAAACCAGAACATCAAGTTCGCATCTGATTTCCTCCATACACTAGAAACATTTCTTTAGTAGCCCTTAGATACTTAAGAATGCTTACTGCCGTGTTTCACGGGTTCTGTTGATACCGACGGTGATATTTTGTGCAAACGCCACATCAGGCCTTGTACATCTTACAGCATTCATGATAGATCCTACACCGAAGCATAAGAACTTTATTCATGTAAGCCTCTTCAGTGTTGGCCAGCATAATTTATTACTTAAGCCATGTTCAACTTGCATTGGCAAAAATCCCTTCTTGGAATTTTGCATCTTGAATCTCTTCAATATTTTGTCAATGTAAGCACTTTGGCTTAGTCCAATTAACCTTTGATCTATCTCGATATATCTTGATTCACGAGAATAAATCTTTTAAGTCCTTCATAGAAAAGCACTCTCCAAGATAAGACTTTACATCTTGCATACTTGGAATGTCTTTTCCCATGATCAATATGTCATCGACATGTAAGACAAGGAAAATATTACTCCCAAGCTTTGTTGATACACACATGACTCATCAAGATTTTGAGTGAAACCAAATTTCTTGATTTCTTCATCAAACTTTTTGTTCCATTGCCTTGATGCTTGCTTCAATCCATAAATGGATCTTTGAAGTTTGCATACACACTTCGGATACTTTGGATTCACAAACCCTTCAGGCTGCGCCATATAGATGACCTCATCTAGGCGACGTTTAAGAAGGCGCTTTTGACATCCATTTGCCATATCTCATAGTCATAGGCAGCGGCTATGGCTATAAGAATCCTAATAGCTCTAATGTGCGCTACAGAGAAAATGTCTCCTCGTAGTCTACCCCATAGGTTTGAGTATACCCTTGGGCTACAAGACGAGCTTTATAGGTGTTTGCATTGCCATCCATGCATGTAGTCTTTATACCAAGAGCCACACTTCCAACTACCTTAGCATTTGGAGGTAAGTCAACCTCTATCCGACCGTTATCTTTCATGGATTGCACTTCATTCATTGTTGCAACTCGCCATTTTTCCTTTTCAGGACTCATCATGGCAACTTTATAGCTAGCAGGTTCACCAAGATCTATTTTCCTCATACTGCGTTGAGACATAGACGCCAGGTGCCGCGACGCCGCGGATCTCTGGAAATGGGAACCACTTCAATCTCGGTGGAACGCCCGCACTTTCGAGGTTCTACTTGAGGTTGGCTAGTGTTTTCAGAAGGTGTTGTATCTTCTATATCATCTTCCGGATCATAAACTCTCCCACTGAATTCATGAGATATGAGATCCCTTTCAAGGAATTCTCCATACCTAGCAACAATTACTTTGTGTTTTAGGTGGAAAGTAAAAGTAGTAACCCATAGTTTCCTTTGGGTATCCTACAAAGATACCTTAACGATCTAGGTTGCAGCTTATCAGCGAGTCACGTTTAACAAACGCCCACACAACCCAAACCTTAAATAAGACAAGTTGGGAGCTTTCCCATACCACTTCATAAGAGTCTTATCAACCTTCTTAGTTGGAACCATATTCAATATGCGACAGCTTTCAAAGCATAATCCCAAAAGGATAAGGGGAAGAGTTGTTAGATTAAACATCGACGCACCATGTCTAGCAATGTCACGATTCTCTACTCAGATACACATTTTGTTGTGGAGTATATGGAGATGTGAGTTGCTGGACGATACCACACTCAACTAGATAATCTTTAAACTCTTGGCTTAAATATTCACCACCTCTATCGGATCGAAGAGCTTTAATCTTCTTTCTAGTTGCGTTCTACTTCACTCTTAAAACCCTTAAATGTTTCAAAGACTTCATGTTTATGTTTAAGTAAATAAACATAACCATAACGACTGAAATCATCAGTAAAGGTTAAGAAGTAGCTAGCACTCTTTCTTGACACATGTCTTAGTGGTCCACATACGTCAGTATGTATCACACCAGAAGATCGAAGCCCTTTCTAAACTATTTGTAAAAGGTTTCTTGGTCATCTTCCAGATATGCAAGATTCGCATTTATCAAATGATTCATCATTGATATCTTGCAATAGCCCATCGTGTTGCGCTGTTGCATGCATGCTTTCTGCCTATATGAGCAAGTCTACAATGCCAAAGAAATGAAGAATCCAAATCACCTTTGATTCTTTTATTATTGATGCTAAAGACAGAATTATTTTTATCAATCACATTATCATGTGATGCGTGCCAAACCGTCAAGCTAAATCACACAAGCCCGCCACTTGTGAATGGCGGACCGTAACCAACTTAAAGCGCTAAAGCAGAAATCAATGAAGATCGGGGGTATAGTGTTTCCGGGTCGTTATGTCAGCCGAGCTATGCAATGGATTATCAAACGTAAAGTGATCGAGGAATTTGAACGGAAAAAGGATTCTGAATATGATTATTACAACTACATGAAAAGCCAACAAATTACAACGGCTTAAATGCAAATTAAAGAAAGTTTAAAAGATAAAAACTATTAAATAAACGCTATCACTATTTTTAAAATTGATGAACGTGATTTTATAAAACAAAATGACTTAAATAAACTATTTTAATTAAAACGTAAACTTAAAATATCTAAAAACGTGGCCTAAAATGAAAACGTCGTTATGTACAAAATTACTGAGCCGCAAGATAAAACGTATTTTTGTGAAATAAAAGTCCTACGAATGTAAAACAATTTTCTCGTGCTACATGACAAAAGAAAATTTTAGGAAAAAGCTAGGGTATTTTTTGAGTTTTATTTTATTTATTACGAATTAAAAACTATATTTAACTAATTAATTAATTAAAAATACTAATTGATTTGAGAAAAATGTGAAACTTTGAGAAAACAAAATTAAGTTAAACTAAATGCGGGAAAAATAAAATGCAAGTCCTTTTTGGAAATAAGCACTAAAAAGCAGAGAGAGATAAGCAAAAGTATATTTCAATAAGCTAAAATGTCCTATGTACTTAGATAATTAATGCAGTGAGAATAAACAAACAACGACCACTAGTGCAGATGGTTATGTTGTGTGTTACGTGATGCTGATGGTAGGATCAAGAGGTCTAGTGTCTGAATCCCACTTCCTCCCTTTTTTGGTACTTATTTATTTTGGTTTTAACTTTGCAAAATAACTTAGGACAAAATAAGCAACTATTTAACAAAAACTTAAGCTAGGAAAAGCTTAAAACAAAGCATGAAGCCTTGTTTACAACAATGATTACAAAGAAATCGATAAGGGGTGTTTGGCTAAGGGATTAAGGGGGGTTTTGGTTAGGGGCGACTAAAGGGTCATTTGGTTCTTGCGGGCGACAAAACAAACACCCCCTTAAGTGAACTACAAGTGCAATAAACATACAAATATGGGAACTAGCAATCTTTCTTGGCACTAGACTTGAAATAAACTACAAAAAGCGAGAAGTTGTGCTATCCTGAGGAGGGAAAATAGAAGTTTAGGCTACAATCTAATCTAGGGGAATCCTAAACTATATGAAAAATAGAGAATAAGCACTAAACTCCTATGATAATCACTAACAAACTAACAACGATCTAACTTAATCTAAATATACTAATGGAGCATACAACGACATCACCTAAACTACAATACTAATGAGCTAAAAAGTAGTAAGCCGACCTACGTATGCTCAGACTTAGAAACATGACCTGATGTGGCTGTTTACGACTTAATTTGAGCCCGATCAAACAACTGATAAGCAATTCAAGACTCAAGCGGAGCTGGGTGAACTTCATTACGCAACCCCCAAGCAACCCGTAGAGTTTGTTTTAACTTCTTGATGGTGAAGAGAGGTCTTAAGGCCAACAAAAGCTACAACAGAGAAAGTTAGCATATTGGAGATGCCAGATGAAACCAAATAGAAGCGAGGAAAAAGCTTCTGCGGCTTAGAAATAAGATCACGGTAGCTTTTGTTCCACTTTCCACTTGATCGAGACGAGAATGAACATCAAACAGATTTTAAAAGTTTTTACTTGAATTTTTAAATTGATACCAAATAACTAACTACCTTTTAGAATACTAGGAAATGGATAAAAGTCAAATAAGCACTAATGTGCTTATTTGCAAATAAGCTGAAAAATACACTAATCAAGTAAACCAAGAAAACTTCCTTCTCATTAAATAAAAAACATTACAACTGTAAAAAGAAACTAAGTTTATAACAAAAAAAACTAGATAAAAACTGATTGCTTACTAAGGAATAGGAACATAAAGTAGAAAAAAAAGAAGCTTTTCATTCATTAAAATTCATTACAAGAACTCAAGAAGAAAAGCGAGAAAACTAAATTTTAAAACTAGACTAAGGAGCTTAGAAGAAGAAAAAAAACTAACTTAAAAACTAGCTAAAAACTAACTCTCTTTCATACAATGGCTACAAGAGCTATTTATGCTACTCTCAATGTCTTCATCTCTCTCTCTTGTCTTGTCTCTTCTTGGTGTCTTCTTTTCCTTTTCAGCCTTTCTTGTGTGAGGTGAAAGTCAACCTGGGAGACAAGCGTCAGGAGGTTGGGTGTGTCGGGGATAAGGAAGAAAGGTTGAGTGTAGAAGGAAATATGATGGGGAAATGGCGGGGTTTTTACTTGGGTTTGTGTGTTGTGGTGGGAAGCGAAGAAAGAAAGAAGAAAGAGATGGGGGTTTAGGTTAACTTTTGATGGGGTTGTAGCTAGGTGGAACAGAGATTGGACCGGTCGTAATATAGTATTGGGCTGGGATTATTTTGGGCAAGGATTAGAATTTGAACCCATTTGAAACATTAAGACTAAACATGCCAGAAACTCCGTGGGGACCAAATCAAAATTATGAACTTGTAGTCCAAGGGTTGGTTTTGACAATCTCCAAAAATCCAAAGACCAAACTTGTCATTTTGCAATTTTCTGTGGGCCATTTCGCCAAATTTCAAAGTTGAAGGACTAACTTGTAATTTTCAAACTTTTTATATTTTTCACCAAAGGGCTAAATTTGACAACTTATGATTTTAAAAGGACCTTTGGTGATTTTTATTTTGAAATTATGTGCTTTCAGGACCGTTGACAACTTTTGAAACTGGGGACTAAACCGCAATTTTGCAATTTGATATGTTTTTCATCCGATTTTGATGTTTTGCATTTAAAACACATAAAACATCAGATTTGTGGTATTTTGATCATTTTGATGTTGAGTGTTTTGCATGATTTTGCATTTTGTACAAAATGATGAGTGATAGACCATCATCATGTAATCATTTAAACACACCATTTATCGAATAACATTAAAGTAAAAAACACCATTTAAAGAAACCTAAATTCCATAATCAAGAAATGCATGAACTAAACCAATATCTTTTAACAAGGAATGAAATGACACCTAACAATGGAAGGTGCGTGAATGACAATCGCTTAATGACAAGACTAAACCAAGGTAAAACTAAATCAAACGCTCATAGCTAACGACCGCGATGTGCTCCATTACCAACGCACGTGTATTGTCAGCCCAGGCAAGCTTCCTTGCTTCTCTAAGTCCTCGAAGTTGTATTAACAAATGTGAATTACCATATCCAAGATCATATGTACCCAGAATTTATTTTACGAGGAAAAGCAAATAATTCTATCATCGGGTGAAT
>OU343222.1:40548885-40661823 GCA_910596185.1 Chrysanthemum makinoi | reverse complement strand
ATTAATCTATATAACTCTTTTCGTTGTACTCTGAAGCTGTAAGCTGTAAACTGTTTTCTCTCGAATGAATGAATGAATAATTTGCATCAGTACTTCTTTTACTTCTATAATGATCATTCTTGTACTGCAAAATGGTTTAGTGAAAAACAGGTCAACTAGCAGTGGTTTGAACCAAACTATCAGTGGTTAGAAACAAACTATCAGTGGTTAGAAACAAAAATAGCAAAACTAAGATTACATAATAACAGGTCAGTACATATACAAATTGGTACAAAACAATTTGAGAATTTAGAGATTAATCATTCCAATACTAACAACAAGATACTGAAACCTCCCCACATCAAAAGCTTTGGTGAGAAGATCGGCAACATTGAAATCAGTATGGATTTTTACCATTTGAATCAACCTTTTCTCATTACAATCTCTAATAAATGATGCCTTATCTCAATATGTTTAGTTCTAGAATGTAAAACAGGATTTTTAATGATGCATATTTGTACTGTTATTATCAATGTAAATCTTAGTATGCATAAAATTGTACCCAAAGTCCAGCAATTGATTCTGAATCCATAGAACTGACCACGGCAACTAGCAACAGCCACATATTCAGCTTCAGTTGTAGAATTTGCCACAATAGTTTGCTTTTTACACTCCATGAGATAAGTCTGCTTCCCAAAAACTGACATCCTCCAGTGTAGACTTCCTATCCAACTAGCACCAGCATAGTCACTATCTGGTAGGCCCCAAGTCAAAGGAGAATCCTTTGAGTACCAAAGACCCATTTAGGATGACCCTTAAGATACCTAAAGATTCTCTTAACAACATTCATGTGTGATGAATTAGGTGTGACTTGAAATCTTGCACACACACATACTGAGAACATTATATCTGGCCTAGATGCAGTGAGATACATCAAAGATCAAATCATGGACCTGTACAACTTCTGATCAACTCTGGTACTTCCATCATCAGGTAGCAAGGATTTCTGAGTCTCCATTGGTGTACTAGCACTCTTCACATCTTGAAACCCAAACTTCTTCAAAACATCTGCTACATACTTATCTTGACTAATGAAGATACCATCATTCCTTTGTTGAACCTGTAGCCCAAAAAGAAAGTGAGTTCACCCATAGAACTCATCTAAAACTTATCATGCATAAGCTTCTCAAAATCTTTGCATAGCTCTTTATTGGTTGACCCAAAGATGATGTCATCTACATAAACCTGAACCAGTAAAATATCATCTTGGTGCTTTCTTATGAACAAAGTTTTACAATCAGTCCTCTCTTTAAACCCATTGTCCATCAAATAAGTGGACAGGTACTCATACCATGCCCTAGGAGCTTGATGCAAACCATACATAGCCTTCCTCACCCTGTAGACCTTGTCCGGATGATCAGGATCTTCAAAACCCGGAGGTTGACAAACATAAACCTCCTCATCAATTGTGCCATACAAAAATGCACTTTTAACATCCATCTGATACACAACAAATTTTTTGAATGAAGCATAAGCTAAAAACAATCTAATACCCTCAATTCTTGCAACTGGAGCAAACACTTCATCATAATCCAAGCCTTCAGTTTGTGTGTATCCTTGAGCAACCAACCTTGACTTGTTCCTTACAATAATACCTCTTTCATCCCTTTTGTTTCTGAACACCCATTTTGTCCCAATTGCCCTCTTTCCATTAGGAAGTTCTACCAATGTCCAAACCTCTTGAAGTTTGAACTGAAGAAGCACCTCTTGCATTGATTCTACCCATCCTTCTTCAGATAATGCTTCTTCAACTCTCTTTGGTTCCTTTTGAGACAGAAAACAAGCAACAGGCAATTTTGCAGATCTTATGACTTTTTTTCTTTTGTGAAGTGATCTTGCAAAGAACCCATGTTCAAGAAAGGGTTCAGTGTTCTTAACCTTGCTTCTTGTTTGAACTGGAGTATTCAAATTTCTAAGTATTTGTTCCTTGGGATGAATCTTGTGTATCCTTGTGGAGGTAACAGGACTTTCATGAATGACATGTTCCAAATTAGTTAAATCAGCATTGAAGAAATCATCCATGTCTTCATCATCAGTAGGAGTATCAATTTCAATCAAAGCAGGCATATCAGGATCATGTGGATACTCCTCTTCACCATGTAATGGCTTTGCATGTGGTCCAAAAAAAGTACTACTATCAGTACTTACAGCCGGGATTTCACTTGTAATGACAGTGGTAGAAGTTGTTGGCTTAGCAGTGGTTGTATTAACTCCTATCCGTGCTTATGTTAGACTTATCCGTGCTTGCAGACTGCTTTTTCTTCTTTTCAATTTCTTCTACCAACACGGAATTATCTTTCAATAACTCATCCTTATCTTGATGATGAGCACTATTTGCCTCCGTATTCAAGACATCATCATCGGTGGACCTTGCTTTTCAATGGTGGGTGAGACAGAACTAGCTTTCCACTTTTCAAACAAATAGAACTCTTGGGGAGAATCAGCTTCCTTAGAAATTGCTTCTTTCCAGAATTCTTTTGAGTACCGCATCAACATTAGTGGAAGTTCCTGCAATGATAGGCTCATAATTCATAGATTTGGTTAGCATATCAATGTTAACCAACCAGTCTGGTCCTTTGGTCTCAACACTAGGAGTCTTTTCACTGAATTGAACATGTAGATTCTCTTCAACAATTCTAGTCCTCCTATTGTATACTCTAAAGGCTTTACTATTTGATGAATAGCCTAAAAAGTATCCATCATCAGCTTTTTCTTGAAACTTGCCTAGGTAGTCTATGGTATTCAAGATAGTAACAGGACACCCAAAAGGTTTTAGGAATGCAATCATTGGCTTCCTATCATGTAACAGCTCATAGGGGGTCTTGTTATGAGGCTTCACTACCTTACTCCTATTATGCACATAACATGCCCAGTTCCCACAACTTCGCCCAAAAGGTAGTTGGTAACTTAGACTCGGACAACATAGTCCTAGCAGCCTCAATTAGTGTTCTATTTTTCCTTTCAGCCACACCATTTTGTGTGGTGTTCTAGCAATGCTAAACTGTCTTTCTATACCTTTCTCTACACAAAACTGATTCATCACTGCATTCTTAAACTCAGTTCCATTATCACATCTGATTATCTTGACTTTATGATTCACTAGATTTTCTATCTTAATAATGAACCTCTTGAGAACTTCACTAGTTTCACTCTTAGCAGCCAAAAAGTAAACCCAAGAAAATCTACTATAATCATCGGTGATAACTAGGCAATACTGCTTATGGTTCAAACTCTTGACAAAAGTAGGTCCAAATAAGTCCATATGAAGCATAAACAGTGGTTATGAAATGGTGTTGACAGTTTTGGACTTACAAGAAGCTCTATGTTGTTTTCCTTTCTGACAAGCCACACACAGTTCCTTACACTCCAAAACCTTACAAGAGGCAACCACTCTCAGCTAAGTTCCCTTTAGCTTGTTTTGATTGTTTTGTAATTGAGGTGACCTAATCTTCTATGCCATAACTTAGACTTATCCACAGATGCTTTAGCAAATAAACAAGTTAGAGACCTATTAGGAATCATCTTTAAGATCAAAACAATATATATTTTCCTTCCTAGGTAATCTAAGTTGTATAAACTTCTCATGAGCATCTTGATAGGGGAACAACACCACTTGCACTCATTTTCACCAAAAGTACCGGTTTTCTTATCACACATTTGAAACACTGAATAAATCTGGCTACTTAAGTCCTGTACCAAGTAGACTTTTCAAAGTCCAAATTTCTGATACAATTTATTTACTTTCTTTCCAAGTATCTTTCCTCCTTTGGATCATTTGCCAAAAATACATATCACTCCATCAAAGCTTCAAAATCTTCGGGTTTACTCATCCCAAGTCATGTGTCGAGCAACCACTATCAAAACTCCTTTGTCTTGCTCATCTTGAATTTGCCACGCACGTAAAATTAAACAAATTTAGTTCCTTTTTGTGGATGACCAATCTTGACTTGGAGTGCGCCATCCATCCATCAATATAATCAAATTTGGTTAGGTCCATTGATGCCGCGATTGACATGATGTAAAACCTTGGTCTTAGGTTTCCATTGCCAACTAAGTGAGGCCTTAACGGCATAAAAAATGATTTCCAACCAACGTGTATCGGTTATCACCTTTGGAATTTTTAAAACTTCTTTGTTATGCGTGGTGATTTTTGCTTATCGGTGGTTTGATTTTGCTAGCCCGTGTTTACACTTTGCTTAGCGGTGGTTGGAACCCATTTGGGAAGCGACAAGTGATTTTGTATTCCCATTCCTTATTAACACTGCTTTAGGAATCATGTTTCTGTTAGGATGAGGGTTTGTTTTCTTTGAAAAGTTTTGGTGATTTACCCTCCTCCAATGATTCCAAACTTGTGGTTTGTTTTATGACAATTTCTCTGTAAGTGCTCAAAACTACCACATACAAAACAAACCTTTTTAACACATTGAAACTCATCACCTAATACATTAGAAATTAGACCATTTATGCTTCTTTGATTACCCCTAGGTTTATATTGTATCATCTGGTCCCTAGGTATTTCCCTGTACTCTACTACTTTCTTGGTAACTTTAGCTCCAAATCTAGGTACAAGATTAGCTTGTCTAGTATCAACTTTCTTAATAGGTTCTAACTTTTCAAGTGTTATTGACTTTACTATCTTCCTCGAAATCGATTCCCAATCTTCAATGATGGGAGCATGAGGATTATGAGAACTTATCTTAGGTGTCTCAGTCTTACTTATTCCTTCTGGTTTGTTAAAACTGAATTCCTACTAAATGAATGATTTCTTTGGTGATTTGTTTACATAAGAGTAGGTGGTAATATTGTTGTATCCTATCCCGAAACCCTTTCATTAGATGACTCTCTATAGATTTATAGACGGTCGAGAGCAAATTGTGTTTTAGCTACCCTAACAACATGTTTTTCTTTTTTCATCTAGGGCCTTTTGTTTTCACTCTACTCTAGTTCAAGTTTCTTTTTAAGCATTTTAATCTCTCTATTTTTAAGATCAATTTCACCACCTAATACATTGATCTTATCTACATACTCAAACTCGCATTTAATCTGATAATAAACTTCTCTTCCACACTCTCTAGACCAACTCTATAACCTAAGTTATCCATAGTTAGTCTTTCTACTTCTTTCCTCATACTCTCGGTGATAGCCTTTTGAGAGTCTAAGTTATCATTACATGATTTAAAAGAACAAGTAGACTCATTAGATACCTCGAGTCCGAACCAGATGAAAGCAAGCCATAAGAGCAAAATTATGCTCTTTTGAAGCTTCACTAGCAAGAAAAGCTGCATTGGGTCCTTAATGACAATGCACTCCAATCATAATCACCAAGACCATCTCGAGCCACCAATCTTTGAAGAAGGAGCGGACTCTTCAGTGATCTTCTTAACACCTTCAATCCTCTTAGGAGCTCGACATTCCCTTGCAAAGTGACCCTTCTTCTGCAGGTTAAAGCACTCCATCTTGCTTTTGTGAACCACTGCTCTCCTTTGACCATCATACTTAACTTGTCTTCCGGTCCTCCTCAAAACTTTCTTTCTTGGAGAGTCAACATTGCCATTTGCCATTGAAGATTAATTTCTTCAGTCATCGGATCAATTTGATCCTGATCTTGATTCAACACAGTAACACTAGTAGTTAAATCAGCCAGAAAAGCACAAATTGCACCATCAGCGACATTATCACTACGGTGGTATTGTTTGCAATAGCCGTGGATATACCATAGGCATCGATTGAATACATCTTGTGGGCTCTTGTGATTGAGTGGATACAAAAGCAATGTTTTGATTAGCGAAGTACATTAGCAAAGTTATTCTCGGACTCATAAACTTTTAAGGTTTGAAGAGATTATCAGTCATCATCTTAGGAAGGTCCTCCTTATTCCTCCACAATTGTATGAATAGCCCATTCAGATGATAGTCTCCTAATGAACTTCAAATTAATATCTTCTTGAAGAACCTTATAATCTCTGAGACTTGGTTTGGTCGATAAGTTTTGAAGTATTGTACATGCCATCAATCTTTCTCCATTGAGAGCCGAAGGTTTCAAATTGATGCTTGAGCATATTCATCCACAGACTTCTTAGTAGCTTCATTACCAGCAAACCTTGTCTCAAGAGCATCCAGTAACTCTTTAGCGGACTCATATTGTTCAAAATCCAAAGCATAATCATTGGGTATTCCCATGGAGAGAATATTGTGAGCCTTGATCTCCAGCTTTCTCTTAGCCTTATCAATTTCACTAACAATGGAATTTTCTTTGCCATCCTCACCTTTCTTAGGAAAGAGTGTCTCCTTTTCAACGACATCCCGAGCATAATCAATCATGCGAGATGTATTGCCTCATTCGCATTCTCCAAATTTGATACTCACCATGCTTGAGCATGGGTACCTTTGAAGCGATCACCATGTGAGTTTAGGTAGGACATCTTATCTTTCTTGAACAAAACTTAGCAACCTCTTCTCTTTTGATTCGGTTTCTAGATCACAAGCTCTGATACCACTTGTTGATCAGGTTGAGCAAGCGATCTAATATAGAAACTGACTTAGAATAACAACTTATTAAGTATTATGCGAATTTAACACTTAACCTTAAGAAAAGAAGGTTAACATTCAACACCTCAATATTATTTATTATACGAATACTCTTCTGGTATTAGGGTTTTCAACCTTGAAGTGTATCGACCTTAAAACTTACGTGTATCTAATCTAACCTAGAACCTCCTTTTATAAGCCAAGGAGTCCTATACATTATACAATACATAACCTACAAGATAAATATCTTTTCCATATTTATCTAATACAATAAACTAACCCGACTATAAAACACTAGCATTGAGTTACAATATATCATCGGTGGTTACACATTACTACTTGCTTGCGGTTATCTTCATCCGTGGTTACATTCTTTCCCGTGGTTATATCAAAACTGTCCGTGGTTCCAGTACTTAAAGTAATTCATGATTCAAGGAACCAAAAACCCAACATTATGATACTTTGGTTAGACTTATGGTGGCATTTTATTTTTAATAGATACATTGTGCATGTTTCGATAGGTTTTATAGAGGGATTTAAAAATAGCTATCATTGAATCAACAAACTAAAGCTACTATGGTTGAACAAAACACAACAAACTTAGAAAGCTCAAACACACTGTGATATCACACAGCGATATCACGGGTGATATCTCGCTTTTGATATCACATGATACCACAGGTGATATCACATGATATCACAAGTGATATAAACTATGATATCACACATGCTACCACCGGTGATATCACGGTGATATCACTGTGTTATCACCATGATACCGCGTCGTGATATCATGTGATATTAAGTGGTGATATCACCGTGATATCATGTGTCATATCACGGTGTTTCTGTTTGTTTATAAATATTGTGTGTTCTTTGACCACTTATCTTCTGGTTTCTTGAGATTAACCATTAGATATTTTCAAATCCCGGATAAAACCTATCGAGAACATGCTGTGTATCAGTAAATAGAAAAATCCACCACAAGTCTAACAAAAGTATCATAACATCTCTTGTTTTCATTTGAAAAACTTTTCTAATATTTTATAATATCATAAAACACAAAAATCTTCCTAAGTATTTTCAAAAACACAAATAACCCCAATCATCAGAATCATCACATTCTTAGTTGATTATCCCAAGCGATAACACATACATGATAGAATGTAATACTATTCATCTTTCTACAGTATTTATATCACAAGAGATAAATAAGTGTCACTTACAAATATCAAAATGAAAACATAAAATCGAACAAAACGTATAAAAATGAATGAAAAGCGTATAAAATGTAGAAAACGAACAAAAACGTCATAAAGCGGACAAAACGTCGAAATGGACCAAAACTTATAAAACGGATGAAAATGTATGCGAAAACGGACGAAAAAGTATAAATGGCGAGTGTAAGAAATAAAATGGCGTCTAAAATGGAAAGCGTAAAAACGGACGAAAGCGTATGAAACGGACGAAATACATGAAAACATAAAAATAGAACAAAAGCGTCTAAAAGCGGACGAAAATACATGAAAACCTAAAAACATACAGCGTTGGAAAACGAGCAACGTGTGAAAAGCGAAAAGCGTAGAAAAGCAGCTCCCAAAATGAAAAATATAAAACGGGAATGAAAACAGCATGAAAGCGGGTGAAATCATATATAAACCTATGAAAAGGATTAAAAGCGTATATAAAAGCGGACAGCGTATAAAAATGGCGAAAAACAGCGAAAACATACAAAAAAACGGATAGCATTGTGTAAAAATGGGCCAACGTATGGCAGTAAAACGGCAGCGAATGCAAGGAATGGAAAAGCGTTGGAAAAGCAGATGAAAAACAGCGAAAAGCGGGCGGCGAAAGCGAACAGCGTGTAAGCGGACGGCGTATGAAAATGAGCGAAGCGGTGAAAATGGGGAACATTGAAAGCGGTAGAAGCAGATGGCGGATGAAAACATGCAGCGTAGCGAGAAAAAAAACACTAATAGCGAATTTAGCAATTTAAAAAGCGTTCATTTATTAAAAATGAATTAACAAAAATAAAATAAAATGAAATTAAAAAAGTGAATAAAAAGGAAGACAAAAGACAAAAGAAAAAACGTGGACTTAGGTATAAGTATTAAATCTTGGGTTAATCCTTAAACTAGATGGATGGTGGAGATTAGTCCATTGGTAAGCACCAAAATAAGGGTAAGCAAAAGAAAATTCCTTTTATTTATAGTTCATTTTATTATATCCTCAATACTATATTACCTTCTTCTTTCTGTTTATATATGTTTATATATAGTGAATAATAGTCAAAGAAAGACATGGATCAGATAGGACCATGGAGTCCTGAAGAGGACGAGATGTTGCTAAATCTCATCGAGAAACCTCGGCGCAATTGGTCACTAATTAGTAAGTCTATACCGCGTAGATCGGATCATTCATGTAGGTCAAGGTTTCTAATACTTGCTAATACATTACGCTGTGGAGGATGAGATGTTGCTAAATCTCATCGGAAACTGACATAATTGGTCACTAGTGGTAAGTCCATACCGGTCAATGGATCGTCATGTGCGTTAGGTGGACACTTGTTTGGAAGCCACTGGAATTCGACTTTGAAGAGAAAAGCGGTTCATGACTAATGAAGATATAACCATAGTAAGTCTTATCGTGCATATACCATTCGATTTATAATCATTCAAGTTTTAGTGTAGTACTATAGTTTAATATGGCTGAAACTTCGAGAATACGTTGATACTACTAGGCCACCTTTTTTTCTCCCAAAATACGGGGAAGGGACGGAAATTTAAGCCATGTGGTAGGAGGCATTAGTGGTCAAGCACCATCTATTGGTGATATGGTGAGGGATAATGTTTCTCAACCTTCGAGAGTATGCATCCTTATAGTGGTGAACAATCGAAACCAGAATTAGGATGCTTTTAACAACGAGACTCGTCGTCAATGATGATTAGCCGATGACGATGTGCAACACATTGTGAGAGCGAGTTTGGTGAACGATTTTCTGGAAGTCTCGTCAAAAGCATAGTACAAGGAGAGGATGGTGGCAAATGACAATTGATTTGTTGAGTTTTTGTTATATGTTTGATTTCGTTTGTGATTGCTTGCAGTTTATGGAATAGGTGAGCCATGTATTCATCTTTAAAACCTAGCTGCGTCGCGAATCTAATTTTTTTTGTATCTTCATGTTGATGAATGCACCTTTTGATAAGATGTAGATTAAACACTTCTTTGTATGCTAAACATTTGGGATTTAATACTCATAACAATTATATAAATCAAATAACATCATCAAAGCATCGTGCGGAAGCAAATAAGAATAATATATGTAAGTAATTAACCCGAATAAGAAAACGCGTACCTTTTATCAATTCAAGAATCAAACTTTGATTGAACAAGAACCAAAAACCCAAAACCCTAACTTTAGGGTTTATACAAATCGACCCAAACAAGAAATCGACCACCAAGGATTACAAGCTCAAATTGTTAGCTTGTTCTTCGTTCTTGTACACACGTACTAATAGCGATTTGATGTGGAAAAGCTAGTTCCTTGAATCATAAATAAAACCAAACACTTGTATCTTTGGGTTAAGCAAAATCAAAACCAGGGTTTTGGGTGTTTCGACCGGCCACACAAAGGGAGAGAGAAGAGAAATAGGTTATTGGTGATCCAAGATTAAGTTGTGAATAAATACAATGAATTGTATTTATAGGTAACTTAACTTGGTGACCAAGTTTGAGTGGGATTGGGTTTGGAATACTTCAACCGATTGACCTAGTCTCCCAAAAGGGATTCTAGAACCTTTCCGACTTCTAATTTCATTCTTAGTCCTTCTAGTTAATATTTAACGACCGTTAACCAAACCTCGTTAATATTTAACTTATCGTTATGTTTTATTTCGTGACTAATAATTAATAATAATAACGTTTTATTTATATTATTTATTTACATCAATTCTCATACGTAATGTGTGCAATCCCGAAGTCTCGAGTTGGAATCCGGACATACATATATTTAAATATCCATAAAACCTTTCAGCTCCCACTTGGATATTACTAAATATAGTAAT
The DNA here is from genome assembly GCA_910596185.1 of Chrysanthemum makinoi. Lineage (NCBI taxonomy): Eukaryota > Viridiplantae > Streptophyta > Magnoliopsida > Asterales > Asteraceae > Chrysanthemum > Chrysanthemum makinoi. The sequence continues at coordinate 40,651,193 of OU343222.1, read as the reverse complement.
GACATTGGTTAGTCTAGCTTTCACATGATGCTGCCCGGAATCGAGTATGGGTCTCCTAGAAAAACCATTTAATGATTCATCATTTTAATTTATCCTTTTGTTACTAATACTACATTAACTATGAATATGGATCAAGTCATTTCATAAGTTAACATTCTGTTTCTTGTTGTTTATGATTGAACAAGATTACCAAATCATAAAGCGTATTCGGATAGATCTTGGGTATGGCCATAAACATCTTGTCAACCCTACGAAGGGCCCAAATATAGTATTATGCTTTGAAACAAATTCAAATGAACAAATTCTCTTGACTACAAACACAACTCATGAACTTTGCAACACTTCCGAAAATAGCCCTTATAACTACCCGATTCGGATAGCGTTAGACTATCTTACACAAATGCACTACATTCATATCGGTTATCCGCATCTCAAGTTGAGGATAAACACTTCATGATATACTTAATGACAAAGATCCATAAAGAGTATCATCATGTAAAGTTGGGATGAGTCCTATATTCAATTCATTGAATATCATGTGAATCTAGTATGTCCCACGCATCAATATACTTTAAAGTATATTCTACCAAAACTCATATTTGTCTTAATTCAATGACATTCCCACAGCATTGATCGACAACAGACTATTTAGAATAACATAAGTTATTCCACGGTTAAACATGCAAATATTGGATATAATATTAAGAAAATGAAAAATAAACATAAACAACTATTTTATTTCATTAAAGTAATATTTGTTCATAACATCCTTTATCCAAATACTAATCACTGATCTGCATGAAACTACTAGCTAAACGAAGTCCCTATCCCATCACATGGTGTTGAAGTTTTCTTTTGGCAAAGGCTTCGTAAAGGGATCGACTAGATTATCATACATATGAACTTTGAGTAGATTGATTTCACCTATGTCGACTTATTCTCGAACATAGTGATATCGACGAAGAAAATGTGCGCCCTTCATGACTCCAGACTCATTGGCAAATGTTGTTATTGCGGAGACTTGTCATAATACATTTAAAGGTAGTCGATTGAGGGGCATTACTCAGTCCCGAAATGAATTTCCTAATCAAAGCGACTTCCATCGCGGACTTGAAGCGACTATGTACTCAGCTTACGTAATAGACACCATAACCGTTGTTTGATTCTTGCTCTTCCAGTCAACTACTCCTCCATTAATGACAAAGACATAACCAGTTTGAGACTTCGTATCATCTTTATCGGTTTGGAAAGGCGCATCGCAAAAAACTGTAAACATCAAGTTCCATCTGGATTTCCCCATACACTAGAAAACATTTCTTTAGTAGCCCTTAGATATTTAAGAATGTTCTTAACAACTTACCATGTTTCCTGGCGGGTTCTGTTGATACCGACCGTGATATTTTGTGCAAACACCACATTAGGCCTTGTACATCTCCACGGCATACATGATAGATCCTACAAAGAAGCATAAGGAACTTTATTCATGTAAGCCACCTCTTCAGTGTTGGCGCATAGTTTATTACTTAAGCCATGTTCAACTTGCATCGGCAAAAATCCATTCTTGGAATTTTGCATATTGAATCTCTTCAATATTTTGTCAATGTAAGCACTTTGGCTTAGTCAATTAACAGCTGTGATCTATCTCGATAGATCTTGATTCCCAGAATAAATCTTTTCCAAGTCCTTCTTAGAAAAGCACTCTCCAAGATAAGACTTTACATCTTGCATACTTGGAATGTCTTTTCCCATGATCAATATGTCATCGACATATAAGACAAGGAAAATAACATTACTCCCACTAGCTTTGTGATACACATATGGCTCATCAAGATTTTAGGTGAAACCAAATATCTTGATTTCTTCATCAAACTTCTTGTTCCATTGCCTTGATGCTTGCTTCAATCCATAAATGGATCTTTGAAGTTTGCATACCTTTGGATACTTTGGATTCACAAACCCTTCAGTTGCGCCATATAGATGTCCTCATCTAGGCGACCGTTTAAGAAGGCAGCTTTGACATCCATTTGCCATATCTCATAGTCATAGTACGCAGCTATGGCTATAAGAATCTAATAGCTCTAATATGCCGGAGAAAATGTCTCCTCGTAGTCTATAGGTTTGAGTATACCCTTTACAAGAGCTTTATAGGTGTGTGCATTGCCATCCATGTCGGTCTTTTATCTTAAAGAGCCACTTACTTCTTACCTTAGCATTTGGGGTAAGTCAACCTCTATCGGACCGTTATCTTTCATGGATTGCATTTCCCCATTCATTCAACTCATTTTTCCTTTCGGGACTCATCATGGCAGCTTTATAGTTAGCGAGGTTCACCAAGATCCCTAACATATTTTCCTCGGCTTCTACGTTGAGACATAGACGCCTTCAGGTGCAGCGTAGCCCTCGGATCTACGATAGGAACCACTTCAATCTCGGTGGAGCCTGAGACTTTCAGGGTTCTACTTGAGGTTGGCTGTTTTCGAAGGTGTTGTATCTTCTATATCATCTTCGGATCATAAACTATCCCCGAATTCATGAGATATAAGACCCCTTTCAAGGAAGTCTCCATACCTAGCAACAATTACTTTGTTTTCAGGTGGAAAGTAAAAGTAGTAACCCATAGTTTCCTTTGGGTATCCTACAAAGATACACTTAACAGATCTAGGTTGAAGCTTATCAGCAGAGTCACGTTTAACAAACGCCTCACAACCCCAAACCTTTAAATAAGACAAGTTGGGAGCTTTCCCATACCACTTCTTCATAGTCTTATCAACCTTCTTAGTTAGAACCATATTCAATATCGCAAACAGTTTTCAAAGCATAATCCCAAAAGGATAAAGGGTTGAGTTGTAGAAACATCGATCGCTTTCATGTCTAGCAATGTTCGATTCCTTCTCTCAGATACACCATTTTTTTGTGGAGTATATGGAGATGTGAGTTCTTTGAATGATACCACACTCAGCTAGATAATATTTAAACTCTTGGCTTAAATATTCACCACCTCTATCGGATGAAGAGCTTTCTTCTTTCCTAGTTTCAGTTCTACTTCACTCTTAAAAACCTTAAATGTTTCAAAGACTTCATGTTTATGTTTAAGTAAATAAACATAACCATAATTGAAATCATCGATAAAGGTTAAGAAGTAGCTAGCACCCTTTCTTGATACATGTCTTAGTGGTCGAGATGAAGCCCTTTCTAAAATATTTGTAAAAGGTTTCTTGGTCATCTTCCCAGATATGCAAGATTCGCATTTATCAAATTGATATTGATATCTTGCAAAACCCATCGTGTTGCATTTGTTTGCATCGTTTTTGCCTATATGAGCACGTCTACAATGCCAAAGAAATGAAGAATCCAAATCACCTTTGATTCTTTTATTATTGATGCTAAAGGCAGAATTATTTTTATCAATCACATTATCATGCAAATCAATTTCAAACACACCATTTACTGGAATAACATTAAAGTAAAAACACCATTTAAAGAAACGAAATTCCATGTGATAAATGCATGAACGAAACCAATATCTTTTAACAAGGAAGCAAGACACCCCCTAACAATGGAAGGTGCGTAATGACAATCGTTTAATGACATTATTAAACCCGAAGGTAAACTAAATCAAGCGTGCCTATTAGCTGCAACGACGTGCTCCATTACCCACGTGCGGTATTGCTTGTCCCATAGGCAAGCTTCCTTGCTCTCTAAGTCCCTATAGGTATTACAAATGTGAATACCACATCCGTATCATATACCCGGAATTTATTTTATGAGGAAAAGCAAATAATTCTATCATAAAAGAGTACTGAAATGCCACACGGTGCCGGTATTTTATACCTCTTGGCGGGCAAATCATCAAAGTACGATGGACAATTCCTCTTCCGGTGTCCAACCTGTCGATGATGACAAGCCATATCCTTCTTGGATTCTCCGCTCTTCTTGGAAGGGTGCTTCTTGGGTTCTTGCTGATAAGTCATAACTTGTTTTCCCTTATCAACTTTACCCTTACCTTTCCCTTTCTTGTTCGCTAGCGGCTTATTAGGCTTAGAAATCCTACCCATACGGATGGTCAAACCGCGTGTGTAGGGCCTTCTTGGGCAAACCTTTTTAAGTAATCAATGAGCATTGCATGTACCTCATCGGCTGTCTTCCCAAATGTGCATATTATAATTCGCGCCTGAAACCATCAAACTTCTTGTTAAGGGATCTGTTGATAAGGCCAATTTGTATGTCATTGGGGTAGACATAGTTAAGGCGAGGTGGTCCATGTAACTCATCATTTCGAGGCGGTGAAACTACGGTTTCCCTTCTCCTTGCTTGCAACTTTGAAGAGCATCTATCAAATCATCTGACTCTGATCCAGAGCTTTCAAACAACCTTTACAATTCTTCAAGCATGAGATTAGGGAAGTAATTTTCAAACTGCTTTTGCAAGCTTGAGTTCATACTCCCGAGCATAATCGCGGCGACCTCATTATACTTGTCATACTTCAGTTCCTGCATACGCTCGTGCTTCAGCGGTAGCATGTCAGTACTGCAGGTTCAGAGGACAAGGCGTAGTCAAATAATTGAGTCTTTTGCAACCCTCAAGACAATTCCGAGTTGCCTATACCAATCATTGAAATTCGCGCTGATTAATTTCTCTAGATCAAACATAGATTTGAGCAGCGAGGCTAGTGGAAGATTGACTTGAGCCATTTCTGAAATAAAAGTTCAAAAGTTAGTACTTTAGATAAGTAAACATTCAAGAAAATAAAATACCCTTTGGTCAATATTCATATTAACCATAGAATTTTCCTTGAATTTTGGATCCTCATTATCATAGTTTCACCACATGGTTGATCACGCTAGTGGTGAAAGTATAGAATAGGTGTCGTTGAAAAGCGATAATTGACAAACAAGTTTTCAATTCCAAAATTATGGGATTTACAATTTTGCCAAAACAATTAATGCAAAACGTAAGCATGTTTCATCCCATCTCATGCCTTAAGTCATAGGTCTCACTAACTAACTTAATTAAGTTGTCTAACTTAGAAACTGCAAATCATAAAGTGAGGTCTCACACAACTAAATAATTCACCTCGTTATTGTAATCTAGATCAAGGTCTCACATAACTAAATTACAACTTCAAGTGTTTCATATCATTAGATGGCATAAATTTAAATTTAAAGGGTACAATTTTTGACGTGTAATCAAAACTTATGTATAAAAAAGCATGCATACAACTTTATAACATAATATTTTCGAAAAAAACTTACATGAGATTTTAATTGCTAAGATTGAATTCTACAAAGTTTTAATCGATGCGTTGAGAAACTTACAACTTTGCACTAAGATGCTTACATTGAATTTACGAATGGTTATAGGTAGCTCAATGAACTCTACAGGCGGAGGACCGGTAGCGCATAAAGCATAACCTTAGACATCCATTCGATGATGCGGCGTAGCACTTATTAATTAACCCCTTTTAGTTTGTTCTAGTGGGTGAGCCGTTCTAGCCATTTAGTACGATGCATCAATCGATTAAAAGTTCAAGAATAATTCTTAGATAACAAATCAATTTCGCCATTATTTAGTCCATTTAATTTTTCTATTCAAAAAACCCTTTTTGCTTACTAACGTGTCAAACAATACATAAACAAAAAAGCATTTTAATAAAAAATTAAACACACTCAAATAATAAAACATATAACTAAACAATTTAACATATGTAAAAACAATTAGCCACATGCATAATTATTTCAATAAACTCTAATAAACAATTCTAGGCGTAAATAATGCATATATTAACTAGGGCTTTCACCTACAAGGTAGATGAGCCACATACATCGACAAGTCGATTGCGTAAGCCAAAGTTAACAATATACCAATTAGCACATAACGAATTTTTATTAGTTATAATTGAGGTCTTCCCCAATTTGATAATTATTAAATAAATAAAACATGTGTGTATCACTTAACAATTAATCAATAACAAATAAACAATACTCCATGGCAAAACATGCATGTTCCACCATGGATTCCGCATAACAATTATCACCCAAGATACGCATATTACATGGCACATAACAATTATTCATTAATTAACCACATAAAATTAGCATGCAATCCTAGGGTTTCTACAAGTTTTACAAAATTAAAACCTAATTAAATAAATAAAGGGTAATCGACCCTATACATAAAAAAATAGGGGTTCGAATTCAAAACCCTAGAAACCATAAAAAGCATGCATATAATCATAAAGATTCAATTTTTATGTGTTTCGGTAATTAATTACATCATATTAACGGCTCGTGATGCCACTGTTGGGATTTAATACTCATAACAATTATATAAATCAAATAACATCATCAAAGCATGCAGCGGAAGCAAATAAGAATAATATATGTAAGTAATTAACTGAATAAGAAAACGCGTACCTTTTAGCAATTCAAGAATCAAACTTTGATTGAACAAGAACCAAAAACCCAAAACCCTAACTTTAGGGTTTATACAAATCGACCCAAACAAGAAATCGACCACCAAGGATTACAAGCTCAAGTGTGCTTGTTCTTCGTTCTTGTACACACGTACTAATAGCGATTTGATGTGGAAAAGCTAGTTCCTTGAATCACAAATAAAACCAAACACTTGTATCTTTGGGTTAAGCAAAATCGAAAACCCTTGGGGTTTGGGTGTTTCGACCGGCCACACAAAGAGGGAGAGAGGAGAAGAGAAATTAGGTTATTGGTGATCCAAGATTAAGTTGTGAATGAATACAATGAATTGTATTTATAGGTAACTTAACTTGGTGACCAAATTTGAGTGGGATTGGGTTTGGAATACCCCAACCGATCGGCCTAGTCTCCCAAAAGGGATTCTAGAACCTTCCCGACTTCTAATTTCATTCTTAGTCCTTCTAGTTAATATTTAACGACCGTTAACCAAACCTCGTTAATTATTTAACTATCGTTATGTTTTATTTCGTGACTAATAATTAATAATAATAACGTTTTATTTATATTAATTATTTACATCAATTCTCATACGTAATGTGTGCAATCCCGAAGTTTCGAGTTCGAATCCGGACATACATATATTTAAATATCCATAAAACCTTTCATAAACAACCTAAACATAAGATAAAGTAACACGCTAAGTTAGACATAACACGTGTCTTAGTTAGATTGGTTTGAGGAAAGCACATTCTTATTAGCTAATAAAAAGATTTCGTGAACACCCTTGGTCGTCCGCATGTTGTGTTTCACATAGGGAGAATATTTAAGGCGTGCGCTATCTGATTGACGACCACACAATATTCACTTGTGTCTGGTAGTGTCGACTAAGCTCTGTGAATTCTTCACATGTGTATTCACGAAAATTCCCTTTCGATAGATACCCCAAGTTATAGAATATGTCTTTATGCCATAAATGTTAAGCAATACAGTTGTAGGAAGTGGGACTTTGTGAAGTTTAGCACGAGGCAAAATACCACAATAATTATTTAATTAAATCCGTAAGTGGGACAAAAGACATAAAAGTGTTATTTCAACTTTATAAAAAGTATTTCCACCAGAAGTGAGTCTGGTACCCACCTGGCACTTGATCATTATAAATTAATGTGTTTTTGGCAAAAAAAGAAAAGAAAATAAAGGAGACAAGCACAACTATGCATGCATGAGAAAAGAACAAGCTTTACTATTGATAATAGTAAGTTGACAAAAGAATAGTTTTAAGTGAATTAAAAACATGTTTGATTTCGTAAGAGAAAGGAAACTTTGCTTTCAACCGATCTAGTCAATAAGAATGTTGTAAACATGAAAGAGTGTTTTACGGCTAGAGGATGAGATGATCCTTTGACCAATCCTTTCATTTGACATTATAATAGTTAGAGTAAATTACACCATTCGTCCTTGCGTTGACCGCAGGATTTCGTCTTTTGACCAAAAAAGTTGCACCGTCCATCCTTAAGTGGCAAACGTTATGCGCCATTAGTCCCTCCCTCTAACGGAGCCCACTAACGGTCGTTAAGTCTTGTTAACCTGAGGGTATAATCGTCATTTCAACACCATAAGGACGAACGGTGTATATATACCCCAACACACACACACACACCTCCTCATTTTTGCCACATACTTTCTCTCTCTATAAAAACACATACCTCACCCTCTCCTCTCTCTCTCTCTCTATAATTTCCGGCCACCAAACCCTAGGGTTCTGGCGCCGCTGCCAGAATCCGGCCAACTTCCGGCGAAGTCTACGACCTACACCGCCTATACTAATCGATTGATCAAGACCTCGTGGTTATATTTTCATGCCACACGCGCAATAAATCCCCCATACGCGCCCTGAATCTAAACTTTCAGTTTCGAATCATTAGGGTGCCGCCGCTGTAGCCGTTGTTATCTTGCCGGAAAGTGTGACCGCCGCCACCTCTGTCGCCGGAAAGTGTTTTGCCGTCGTTGGAAATCGTTGCTACGCACGACTACCACACCCGACCATCACCACCGAGTCCCCATCACTGTCGAAACCCACGCCACCACCGAAACCCACCACCATAGAAAACCCCACCACCAAGACCCTCCACAGATTCAAGGAATGTTCAAGATCAAGATTTGAGGTTTTTCATGTGTTTTTTTACAAATCTATATATTTTGCAAGTTATGAAAGTTTTTTTAATAGATTTGTGTATATTTTTTACAGATTTGAGTTGCTCTAAAAATTTTGAGGTTTTCTTTTTTCAGATGTCCTGTTGCCAACGCCATTTTTGCCAGAATCTGCATTGCGCCGTCGTCGAGTGTATAGTCCATTTTAAAATTGTTGGTATTATTGTTATAAAATTTGTTTGTGATTTTTGCTGTTAATCTTTTTAATATTTTGATGGTTTTGTAATATATTTGTAAATCTCTATATTCACTTATGTATGAACGTTTGCTACTCTTGGATTGTACAAGCTGTGTATACATGTTATTATGATGTGCCCACTGTATTAATTACAAGCTCATATGCCATGAAGGCAAATACCCTTAAGTTTGAGAACACAAAAAATAACTAAATTTGTTAGGTACAGTATAAATATGAACACTAGAACCAAAGTGAAAATTATGGTGTACGTTGATTGCCTTGCCAGAAAAAAAAGATATGGAGTATGTTGATGATGTAAGTTGTACTATAAGATGCATAAATTATGTAAGTTGTACTACACCGTTCATCCTTATGGAGTTGAAATGACGATTATACCCTTAGGTTAACAAGACTTAACGACCGTTAGTGGGCTCCGTTAGAGGGAGGGACTAATGGCGGATAACGTTTGCCACTTAAGGATGGACGGTGCAACTTTTTTGGTCAAAGACGAACTTCTGCGGTCAACGCAAACCACAAGGACGAACGGTGTAATTTACTCTAATAGTTATACTACACGAAGCCTATAAAGACATGAAGAAAGTAGTAGTAAAAGATGTACCAGTGCCTTCACCAAAGTTTTCTAAACAAAGAATATTTCAAGTTTTTTTAAATATAAAGAATTTTTTAGTCTCATTGTATCTACTACAAAAGAGTTTTCGTAATAATATTTTTGTGAGCAATATTTTAGTGAGAGTAACATCTTGTATATCCAACATAAATTGGTATCAGAGCTTGTTCGAATTCATTTGGGTTAATCGAGTTCTTACCATTTTTTTAGAGCGGTCATGGCAAAACGACAAGGTTTTGATTTAAGCCATGTTGTCGTCCTAATTTTTGATGGTGAAAATTATGATTATTGGTGTGTCAAAATGGAGACACTGTTTGATTCTTTAGATGTGTTTGACGATGTCAAAAACATATTTGAAGAACCCGTTGATACGGAAAAATTAACCAACGATCAAATGAAAGATTTGAAGCAAAAGAGAAGCCGAAATGCAGCCGTTCTGTAACACTCTCAAAACTAGTACAACAGAAGCAACATGGGGTGCTACTTAATTAGAATACACAACACAAGGTAATGAAGAATGGAATACATACTCCATTTAAACTTTATTCATAATATAAATGAGTTTTACAAAAATGTTGAGTGTGGAAATGTGGCCCATATGTTTTTAGATGTTTCATAAAAGAATTTATAGTTTGTGTAAAAACACTTCAGCAGATAGTCTATGACCCTTGCCTTGCCATTTTCTTGCCTGCAGATTTAATACATGAGAAAACATGCTAAAAATTAGCTAAACGCTGGTGAGTTCATAGGTTTTTTTAATTAAACAGAGATGGACCAATATCATAATCATTTCCAAACAGTTGAGATACATGTTACGCTAGCACTAAGTTCATGCAACCGAGGCTTAACCATAGTGTGCATGCTTTAAAAGCATGTGAAATAAAGGCCTTGCAAGTGTTGAAATCCCAAAACACTTGAATCTCGACATGATATACGTCTGGTTACCTATCCGGTCAACCCGAACGGGGGAGTCACCTATAACACCCCACCCCATTTCACCAGGTTACCCATACTTATGCCTTACATAGTATCATTTTACGGGTAAATTTTTTGCGTTATCTCATCACTACTACTTACATAACCCCCTAGAACTGCTCACGTATCTACCCATGTCAAATATCCTTACGTTTACATCATGTAAACCCCTGGTATGTCAAGTATAAGTTATAAACATCATTTATTTAAGTAATATATCAATCTAGTGTACTATATCTATCATAACACAAAGACAAGACATTTCCGGTTACGGTTATTTCTAAAACCCTAATTTCAAAACGAAACTAGTTTATTTGTGTTCAAGGCTTATGCATAAGTTACCCTAGCAACCTTAGAGTATCTTAGCCTCCCCTAAACCCTAGTACAACCCCTTAGAGCCTAGGTACAAGTCCCTTAAGCACAAAACACTAAATAGGTCATTTAGTCCCCTAAACTAGGTCTAAATCTTCCCGTTTCTTTAGCACAAGTTATCACCGCTTAGCACATGAATCCTAAGCCTAAATCTTAGTCACTAATCACCATAAGATCACTAACCTAAGTGTTAAACCCTAATCTAGAACCCTAAACCTAGTTAGACCCTAAAACTAACCTAAGCTAGATTAAGCCCTAGATTAAGCTACTTAAGCACAACCATCATCCATAGCAGCCTACCACCCTCCTCCATCACCTCCTTTTCACCATAAACAAGCACCCTAGCACCACCATAAGTAGGTTACAAGTAGGTGATGCACCTACTTGTCACATACTCTTGTCGCGACAACACCACCACCACACAACCCCTACCACCGCCTATAGCCCCCCTCCTAGCCTTCATTAGCCACTTATAGCTTAAATTAGTCACCTACCCCCCCCCCTCTTGTCACCTTGCCCCTCTTTTTCTTAGCCTACACCTCTAACGAGCCCTATAAATACCCCGCCTCCCCATTTCACTTCACCCTCCCCCATAGCCTAGTACTAGTGGTAGTAAAAGAGTCCTAGAATGCCAAGAAGTCAAGCACACTAAGCTAGAAGCCCTCCCCTAGTCGTTACTTTGTCGAGAAAACCCTAAACCCCCTAACGCCCCATTTCTTGATCACTTAAGCTCTAAACTAGTTCTATAAGTTATGTTTCAGTACTAGGATAGTTATTAGGTGCATTAGATCACAATATAACCCTTGCCCAAGCCTTGATCACAAAACCTACACGTTTACCTTTTAAAACCCTAATTAGAGTCAAATTCATGTTTCTAGGTAATAAGCCCTTGTCAAAAGCAAGTTTAAGTAACTTAAATAAGCTTCTACTAATAAGTAATAAGCTATAAAACACTTTCGCGTCATAAAAATATAGTTTGCATGGTTTTAGGACTACTTTTGTAACGCTTTCCATGCATAGGGGTATATATCATAACTTTTTGAAAGTATTAAATACAAGGGCTGTTTTTGTCATTTCATAGAAGTTATAAGTCTAAGGACCTAAATTGTAAAGTTTTGAAGTCTAAGGATAAGTATATAATTAGTTATTTTTATAAAGGACTAATTTCGTAAAAGTTTATAACCTAAGGGTAGTATTTGTCAAGTTATAAACTTAAGGGTCTTAAAATTATTTTCTATAAATATGTAACACAATACTAGGGAGCTTCATGTGAGGGGTTCATTTGGGTATTCGTTTTGACGAGTTTGCTGGGTTTACGACTTAAAGTGCCCTGGCTCCTCAAACGTTTACTACATGACCTCTGGATTATGATGGCCCGAACGGTGTTACTTTATATATAACATATTACTTAACAACGTAACACAATACTAGGGAGCTTCATGTGAGGGGGTGCCCTAGCTCCTAAAACGTTTACTACATGACCTCTGGATTATGATGGCCCGAACGGTGTTACTTTATATATAACATAGTACTTAACAACATAACACAATACTAGGGAGCTTCATGTGAAATATAGACCGTTCGGCCCGAATGGTGTTACGTTATATCTAAATCTAGGTATACTTAGGAATACATACTTAAGAAATATAGACAAACCAATTAGGACTTGACATACCTACGGACACACTACCTCATGATACGTGAGTAAGCCGTGTAAATCCCTATCACATCTCCCTAATCCCAGGTGAGTTCACAACCTCATTTTTTAAATGTTTTCTAAACCCGTGAGGGGGATACATGTTTTAAACCGAATACAAGTCTTTTTCTTTGGTTATTGCACGAGTACCTTCTATGCCACTATTTCCCCCAAATTTCAAGAACCATAATCACTTGCGAGTGAACGCGAGTATAGTGTGTAGATCTACTTAGGGTTTGACAACTCTCGTTAGTTTACCTCAGTCGGGCACCAATTAGCACTATACTTGAGAACACCCTAAAAGGCTAACCTTGACAAGTTAACCTTAATTACACCGGTCATGAATTGGTCTGCAACCATCATGATACAGACTGTTAACGTGTGGTGTCCTGAGCTTAGTGCAATAACAATAAAACTATCACCTTTCAAAACTCCTTCCACCGTCCTCAGTAGGGCTTGTATTCAAACCTATTACAAACTAAAACCTATGACCTCACTTAATCTTAGTGTTGACCTTTAAGCATGTTATCCCAGGTAACTAGGCCCCTTTCCCTTAGGACTTATGTCACGGTGTGACATTGGACATAAGGACGTCCATATCTGTTATCATTCATCTTCTTTTGCTTTAAAACGTATCTTTAGGACCTTCCTTTTGGTAAAAGTATATCTTTTACTATAAAACTCTGATAAAATAATGAATGATAATTCCTCTTTTTCAAAAACGTCTATTTTCGAGTCGTTTTCTATTATCATGACTTTGTATCCATGAAGTAATACCCCAAGATCAAAGTGACTCAATCGGCCTCAAAAACCTAAGTTTTGGACTCACGACGACTAAAATCCCAAGTTTAGGGCCCCTGCGATGCTTTTGGACAAGTTTAGGTACCAACGATTATTTTTGTCTTTTTTCTTTCTAAATCATGACATGTGGAATTAGGAACCTTTTTAGAAATACTTATTTTACAAACACAAAGAAAAACTACTAGCAAAAAGGAAGGAAAAGAGGAATTGTGAAGTTTGTAAAAAAAGAAAAAAAAAAAGGAAAAAGAAAATAGGCATAATATTACTCCATGCGTCTAAAAATTATTGTCTTGTGATTAAAAGAAAAAGAAAAAGGAAAGGAAAAAAAAAGACATAGTTTAAACATAAATATTATTGTTTTCACTCCTTTACTTTTGTCAGAATGATAGTTTTACAATTAACTAAATAATTAATAAAAAAGTCGAAAAAAATTAACATTAACCTAATCCCGTCTTCCATGAGCTATCTGAGATGTAAACAGCCTTACCCCTAATCGAAAAGTAGAAAGTCTGCTTCCAGAGAATCTTTGCTCTTTTTTTTGTAGAGAGTGAATATCAAACTCTCAACCTCTGTGTCCAAAAGAAAAAGGTTTTTCAACTGATCAAACTCTGCTTGTTATTAACTAATTAATTAAGGGTAATTTAAATTAAGAATAAGATGATAATTAGGAGTGTCAATCGGGTTATTGGGTCGGGTTTAGGGCTTATCGGGTTTTAAAAAAATATAATATAACCTGCAACCCGACCCTACAGGAAATCGGGTCTATTAGGTTCGATTGTATCGGGTCATAAGTTGTCGGTTTATCAGGTTATCAGATTACTTTATCAGGTTTGGGTCAGGTTAGATCAACCTATCTGAGACCCTAAAAAAATTGATAATCTTGATCAATTTCCACAATATTTAGTACAAACAATTAAATTATAACATTCCAAATAAAATAAAAGTGGATGTATATATAATGGGGGTGATACTCACACCATATTTTTTGATGCATGCATCACAATTTATGCATTACAGTATTGTACGATACAAACTATAATGCACAAATTGTGATGCATGCATCAAAAGATGTGATGTATGTATCAATTCCCATATATAATTGAGAAGGACAAGGTGCACAAAGTCATGTACTTTTATTTAGGGAAATGATTTGCACACTCAATATTTTGATTGACACACTCCATATTGTGCATTAACCTATTGTACTGTACATATATTATGCTTTAACCGGTTGCACATATGAGTGTCTCAATCAAAAGCTAATGTGTGCAAATCATCTCCTTTTTATTTAGTATTACTCCTATTTCTGCGTGTCACTAGCAAATACACGGTGACTCTGGTACTCAATTCACTTCCCACTTGGGTGTTGCTATACACACTCCATCCCATCATCAATCAACCATCTCTCTCATCAACCTCATCTCACAATCCCATATTATCATTTTATATTATTTTATTTTTTATACTACAGAGTATTATTCTATGTAAATAATATTCTATGTAAATTGAAGTAATTATTTGTTGGGTTAGTAACAGTTTCGTCAGTACATGTATTATTTAATTATATTTGTAACACTATATATACAAATGTAATATGTACGTTGTATATAATAAATATAAAATATATAATTAGAATTTAGTACTTTGCACATTTGCATTTTTTGCTTTAAAATTTTATAAAAGAAGTTTTTAATTTTTACGGTAAGTTTTATCAAAAAATTTTAAAAGGTGTATATGTTGGTTATTTAGGCACTCTTGGTTATTTACGAAAAATAATGTTAAAACTTAAAAAAAAAATAAAAAAAAAAATAAAAAAAATATGTAAACAATATAATAACTAAATTCATTGCATATTAAAGACATATTTATTACATCAAACAAACATTAAACACTACAACATAAACGACACAAATAAAATAAAGACCTACATATCACATCTTAAATTATTCCAATACTACCTCTTCAACATTACAGTTTGACCAATTTGAGCGAAGCAATTGATCGTTGATTCGTTGTGAAGTGAGTGGTGAAAACAAACACAATATCAACGTATATCAAAATATCCGTAAAATTCGACAAATCGACCTTTTAAGAAAAAGGTCAACGTGCCAAACCTCACGGGTGTGATAAAAGTGATACCGGAAAAGTGATTTCCCCGGGTCGTGTCCCAACGAGGTGTGAATTTGACGGTGTCGTTGAGTTTCGAGAATAGGACTTGAATTGGATCGGGAATTTTCGATTTTGATTACGTTATTCTACAAGTTAAGTAACAGGAAAGTAAATAAGGCACGGGAACAAAGTAAATGACTAAATTAACTACTACTAAGCAAAAGAAACAATAAAACAAAGCTAAACTACGTCCTAGGGCATTAAAACTAAAAAAAAACGAAAACCGGGAACACACCTAGCTCTTAAAAGGTGAAAACTTTGTAATTTAAGGCCTACGGGAGCGAAACCAATTTTCCTACATTCTAAACGACTAAAAATAATTTTAGAAAAAAGCCGGGAATTTTTTTTTGACTTTTATTTTATTAGTTATGAATTAAAATCTAATTTAACTAATTTAAATCATTAAAAATAGTAAACGAAAAAGAAAAAATCTCAAAATTTCATGAAAAGTACTAAATGTGATGCTCTTCCTAGGAAAAATAAAAAGTGCAAAAAAGCTACAATGAATAAGCAATAAATAAGCTAATAAGTGAATAAGCTAAAAAAGGAACCAAGTATGATAAATAAATAACATTTGCGCCTTAAGACATAAAAGTCCCAAGGGCACGTTTGGTTAAGAGGCTGGTGTGTGGGGCGTTGCTATGCTGGGCTGGAGGTCCTGTGTTCGATTCCAGCTCCCTCCCCTTTTTTTCCACTTATTTTTTCTTTTAAATGTGAAACAGAAATGTGTTCAAATAATGAGCTGAGTAAGAAGATAAAACATCAAGAAGCCCCTAGAGCAGTTGGTACTTAGGTGTTTGGTGTTGTGCTCGTGTGCAGGAAACAGCAGGTGGTCACAGGTTCGAGTCCTTGTACCAGCCTATTTTTTTTCTCAACCCATTTTTTTGTTTGTTTCTCTTTTGCAAACCAACTGTTAAAACAAAAGAAGCATTTTTTTGACAAAAGCAGACTTAAAACAAGCTGTAACAGAGCGACCCACTCAAATAAGCTTAAGGGCATTTGGGACAGCGCTAACTAAGGAATTAAAGGCTACCAAAAAGCTAACCAAAAGCCTAAATAAACTCTACATCTAACAAGCACTACGTAGTGAAAATGAACTATTCTAAGCCATTTATACTAATGGGCATTTAAAGAATCTGAATAGGCCAAAAGAAAACACCAAATAAGCTAAAAGGAAGCTTATTGCACACTACTGATGTGTTGTGTTGCTGCAACAGCCTCAAATGGCTACTAAGGCAGATCCAAGGGAGCATAAAAGCTACAAGAAGCTTTAAAAAAAACTAAAACTAATAAACTACCTACAAAAGGTATAAAAGGGATTTGAAAGAAGCACGAAACAAGAATGAAAAAAAAAAACTAATAAGCAATAAAAGAAAGGGCAAACTGAATGTAAACAATCTTAACTACTCTAAATGGAAATAAGCAGTTGAGATAAGAACTACACTAAGGGGAATAAGCAACTGGAACAAGTTATACTAGGGGGAACTTAAAGCTTAAAAAAAAATGGAATTAAGCAATCTAAAAGTCTACAATTAAACACTAAGAAACTAGATAGATGCTAATCTAATCTAATTACACTTAATGAGGAAGAATAAGACAAAATAAGCTGAGAAAACAGTACCGATAAGCAAATAAAAAGGAGCAAGCTGCTGTTGGGACAGATATTGTGCACCTTCAGATTGTTGTTTCTTTTACTCTAAAAACTGTTTTGCAAACAAAAGCTACTGAGAATCATGAATAAAACAGTTATCTAAACTAATGGAAGACCCAAACTGGGTCAAAACTAGCATGTGACCCAGAAAACTTTGTTAAACCAAACACTGCCTTCGATGGCAGAAGACTTTAAAACTGATTTCAATTTTTTTTTTTGCTTGAGACCTTGAACTGAAATTGTACCACTAACTGAGACTCAAAATGAGTTTATACAATTAAGAAAATCTTAAGAACAATACAGGCAAGCAGAATTTAGGAACTTAGATAGAATGAAAAATGCTTTGGAACTAAAGACTTAAAATTAACTTGCATTGAAAATTTAAAATTACATGAAATTTAAATTACAATAAAACTAAAAGGGGACTAGAATCAGAATTTCTAGACGAGTCTTCTAACAATTTCCTCACTTCTATTTATACAATTCTTAAAAGAAAAGTCTTCTCAGTCTTCAACTCTTGTGTTTTTCTTCTGTCAATCCTGGCCATCCAATAAGTAGGTACCAATTGAGAAATCATCTGAGCCATCAGTTGGTACTTTTGAACATGGATTTCCAGCTTGGCACATCTTGGGGAAGGGGAAAGAGGCTTAGTGGGTTTGGGAAATGGGTAAAACTGGGTAAAGGGGTGAGATTAAGGTTGAGTGTTCTTGGTTGTGAGGATTTGGGTAAAAAGGTGAGTTGGGTTTCCTGGGTAACAGAGAAAGCAGAAGAGAGATGGAGGGAAAAGGAGAATGAGGGTTTTTATTACTGATTGTTGGTGATGGGTTTGGACTGGACCGGGTAGGGAATTGGGTTAGGGGGAAACGGGTTGGGCTTGGGTTATTTAAGTAGTAATATGGATTTGGATTTAGGATGGTTTATGAAACCAAATGAGATTTCAAGGACCAAAAGTGCAATTCTGAAAATCAAGGGACCAATCAAGTAATTTCTGAAAAGTGATCCAAGGGCTGGACTTGTAAATCTCAAATAATGTAGGGACCATTTTTGCCAATTCTGAATCTTCAGGGACTGAATTTGCCATTTTCTTATTTTTGCCCGTTTTTGCTCAGTTTTCAGTCCTTTTGTACCTGCAAGACATAAAACACACTCCGAGGATATTTTTAACATATTTAGAGCATATTTGAGTGTTTTTAGACATTTTTGTGGTCTTAGATGGGTAAAAACGATGAGTGAATAAGCACTCATCAAAATCCCCCACACTAAGCGATTGCTAGTCCCTAGCAATCTTTTGAGAAAACTTAATGGATTTGAATTTCTTTACCAAAAGCCATTACTTCTGGAGTAGCCAAATGTTTCAGTTCAAGTAAGAACCATGGTACACCGATAACCATGTGATTTTGAGCAAACCACCAGCTTTCAACGGTTTTGATTTGTCTTTACCAGAAGCCGTTTGCTCTGGACTAGCCAACTCTTAGATAAATTATCAATATTATCTTTGGTGAGTCGATTACCAATTATGGTTTTCCAACTCCCTTTACCACAAGCCATAAACTTGCGGCTAGCCAACTCTTCACTAATTAAAGATATGGTGAGCTGAACACCATACAATTTTGGGCAAATTGCAAGCCGTTAACGGATTTGAGATATCTTTACCAAGAGCCGTTTGCTCCTGGATTAGCCAATCCTTTTGTTTTTTAGACATGGCGGACTGATAACCGTAATCTGAGTAAGTGCAAAACACTTACTCCAAAAAAAAATTTTGGCCAAAAATGGGGGAATTGGGTGGTATAATTACATGATAAAATTCGTGAGAATTCCCCCCACACTAGAAATGAATATTGCCCTCAATATTCAAAGTACCGGCGGTTATGCCGAAACTGAGAACGTAAAAGGGAAATACTACGGCCATATTTGAAGATTTTTTTTTTTTTTAGAAAACTTATATACAACAAATGGGGGCAACTCCCCCAAACTAGGGTGGTAGAAAGTAGAAAGAAGTCAGAAATACGGGTGAAAACCCATATAGCGTGCTACTGTTTTTGATTCCCGAGTCGCTAGCTTGACTCGACCCCGTATTCATTTGTTCTTGGGGAAGCAACGTGGAAAAGAAAATCTCCATCGGACTTTCATTCAAATGGTTTGGATACACATTGAACGTGTCAAAAGTTCCACTCCGATGAGATACATCCGGCTCAAAAGAAAGAGAAATGCCGGGATCAAAGATGGTATCTTCACTCCCGTAGGAGTTAAGACATGGAGAAGAGATGGGAGGAGAAGGCAAAGTGTCAATTACTTGACAACGGCTGGGATAGGTGGGTAAAAGATTAGATTGAGGAACATTAACGGAATGTTCAAAAATCTTTTCCACCGCAAGAGAAGTCACAACATCCGTGTTGGACTTAAGAAATATCCGAGAGTGAACTCCTTTGAAAGGTAAGATACCGGGTTTGAAAACTTTATCCTCAGAGAGGAATGAAACGCAAATATCAACCATGGTAAAATCCTCAAGGGTGGATGAGTTACTCATGGATGAAAGGGGGTGTAGAGCATTTTGCTCAAAAAGCTCATCCTCAATTCCCGGAGGAAGAGGATCGATGTGAGCGAGTTCACCGGCGAACTCCTCATGGAAAAGCCTACTCCTTTCGGAAGGAGGAAGCAATTCAAATGTGGACGACTCATACTCAGGAAGAGAAAGATGAAAAGTGGGATTGCCACTACTATGCTTTTCAATATGATTGATATCAAAACGGAATGCTTCATATTCCGGAAAAGAATCATTGGAAAAAGCCTCAAGTTCAGAAAATGGTTCGGGCTTTTCCAAGATATGGTCACTATCCACAACGGGGATAGGAGATGAAGCTGGTTTAGCACATAATAATTCGATCTTAGAAACGAGGAGATTTACATTGAACAATTTTTCACGGAGTATCTCGTCCTCAATTTCCGGATCATCGAATCTCTCACCTCCTCTAAGCTAACTAGCTCAGAAGGAAAGTCCTCGACATAATCGATGTCTCCATAAGATAAAGAATCGTCAAACGAAGTACAATCGTTGTCAGAATCGGAGAACATCTCGACATGATCGTTTGGGATGTCAAGAGAAGAATCATCATCAAGAGGCTCATCAAACATATTACCGGAGATAACCTCGGACTCACTTGGGGTTGGGACAAGGTTCTCAACACAAGACGGTTCCGTTTCCAGAATAGTGCTAAGATTTTCGTCCCCCATTAAAAGGTTATCCGAAGGTTCTACGGTAGATAAGCAAGATAAGGGCGGAGAGTGGACATGTGCGGTACTTTGTGGGCTTGAGTTATGCACCTTGTCCTTTATCATCTCCCAATCCTCCTCATCCTCGTCATCGAGACGGCAAGCTTCGTTAAAGAGGAGAAGCTTTTGAGCTGCTCGCTCATCGGCTAGAAATCTTTCGTTGCGAGAAGCTTGTTCCTCAGAAAGTTCCTCAAGAATCATATGAGGAAATGGATCAATGACGGGAAGTTGTGTGGGTTGGAAATTGTCAAAACAAGGAGTGTTATAACAAGGGTCAGGCCCATAGTTTTGATTCCATGATTGACATTGATATTCATCATGAGGACCCCCACACTTAGCACAATGAGGGTATTGAGGAGAGAAATTATGAAACGATGAATCACTGAAATGATGATAGTACGGTTGTGGTTCATATGAATTCTGTGGAGGGTAGTTGAAATTGTTTTGAGGATAATTGAAAGAGTTTGGGTTAGAATCATAAGCGAATGAATTCTCGGCACAAATCGAACAACATCCATCAATGAGATAGGTTCCACACCACTCGCACATACATTTGTAACAACGGAAACCTTTCGGTAACACGTCTCCACAACCGTAGCAATACTCTTGATCGGACGAAGGTATCCCGGGTACGGGAGTAGGAATCGA
The DNA here is from genome assembly GCA_910596185.1 of Chrysanthemum makinoi. Lineage (NCBI taxonomy): Eukaryota > Viridiplantae > Streptophyta > Magnoliopsida > Asterales > Asteraceae > Chrysanthemum > Chrysanthemum makinoi. The sequence goes on along the minus strand of OU343222.1, from coordinate 40,630,166 downwards.
GGGTTCAATAACATCACAAATGGTAGGTAAAACGGTATTTCCCGAAATTGAATCTTGACGAAGTTCATTCAAGCAATTTTGAAGTATGTTCATGATTTCGTCCGAAAAAGTTTTGAAGATTCCGGAGGTGGGACAAATGGTGTGCTCTCAGAGCTAGCAATTTCCACCACTTCCGTTTTGGTCTCCGGTTCTTGCTCTTTTCTCTTAACCTTAACCGTAAATTGCGAAAGATTTTGATCAATTCTAGACGGTTTGGGTTCAGAAACAATAAAACAAATCTCGGGTTGTGGCTGGTTGTCGGAAAAACTTGGAGAATCATCGAGAGAGTTTTTATCGGATAATTCGCACCAATAGCAATATTTGCTCGCACCAGCCCTACCACACCGCTTACATAAACATTCGTGATTTTGACAATAAAGCTGATCCTCTTCCATACGTCCTTTGCAATGAAAACAACGACGATAATCGATCGTCGCCATGAGAATTAAACATGTAGAGGGTTAAAGAAATAGAATCAAATGGTAGAGAAGATACGAAGGATAGAATTAAACGGCAAAAGAGGGTAAGAGAAATAGAATTATCGAATAAGAGGAATGAGAAGAATATTTTTTGTATTTTCGGATTTTATGAAAAACGGAAACTTCACGAGGAAGGATCTTCAAGTCACTAATCGCAAAAACTTCACGATATTGTCGCAACACACCTCCGGCAGGCCGGTAAAATTTGATTCGTTGTAAAGTGAGTGGTGAAAACAAACACAATATCAACGTATATCAAAATATCCGTAAAATTCGACAAATCGACCTTTTAAGAAAAAGGTCAACGTGCCAAACCTCACGGGTGTGATAAAAGTGATACCGGAAAAGTGATTTCCCCGGGTCGTGTCCCAACGAGGTGTGAATTTGACGGTGTCGTTGAGTTTCGAGAATAGGACTTGAATTGGATCGGGAATTTTCGATTTTGATTACGTTATTCTACAAGTTAAGTAACAGGAAAGTAAATAAGGCACGGGAACAAAGTAAATGACTAAATTAACTACTACTAAGCAAAAGAAACAATAAAACAAAGCTAAACTACGTCCTAGGGCATTAAAACTAAAAAAAACGAAAAGGAACACACCTAGCTCTTAAAAGGTGAAAACTTTGTAATTTAAGGCCTCACGGAGCGAAACCAATTTTCCTACATTCTAAACGACTAAAAATAATTTTAGAAAAAAGCCGGAATTTTTTTTGACTTTTATTTTATTAGTTATGAATTAAAATCTAATTTAACTAATTTAAATCATTAAAAATAGTAAACGAAAAAGAAAAAATCTCAAAATTTCATGAAAAGTACTAAATGTGATGCTCTTCCTAGGAAAAATAAAAAGTGCAAAAAAGCTACAATGAATAAGCAATGAATAAGCTAATAAGTGAATAAGCTAAAAAAGGAACCAAGTATGATAAATAAATAACATTTAGCCTTAAGACATAAAAGTCCCAAGGGCACGCTTTGGTTAAGAGGCTGGTGTGGGGGCGTTGCTATCTGTCATGGAGGTCCTGTGTTCGATTCCAGCTCCCTCCCCTTTTTTTCCACTTATTTTTTCTTTTAAATGTGAAACAGAAATGTGTTCAAATAATGAGCTGAGTAAGAAGATAAAACATCAAGAAGCCCCTAGAGCAGTTGGTACTTAGGTGTTTGGTGTTGTGCTCGTGTGCAGGAAACAGCAGGTGGTCACAGGTTCGAGTCCTTGTACAGCCTATTTTTTCTCAACCCATTTTTTGTTTGTTTCTCTTTTGCAAACCAACTGTTAAAACAAAAGCATTTTTTGACAAAAGCAGACTTAAAAACAAGCTGTAACAGAGCAGCCCACTCAAATAAGCTTAAGGGCTGTTTGGGACAGCGGCTAACTAAGGAATTAAAGGCTACCAAAAAGCTAACCAAAAGCCTAAATAAACTCTACATCTAACAAGCACTACGTAAGTACGAAAATGAACTATTCTAAGCCATTTATACTAATGGGCATTTAAAGAATCTGAATAGGCCAAAAGAAAACACCAAATAAGCTAAAAAGGGAAGCTTATTGCTGCTGCACTACTGATGTGTTGTGTTGCTGCAACAGCCTCAAATGGCTACTAAGGCAGATCCAAGGGAGCATAAAAGCTACAAGAAGCTTTAAAAAAAACTAAAACTAATAAACTACCTACAAAAGGTATAAAAGGGATTTGAAAGAAGCACGAAACAAGAATGAAAAAAAAAAACTAATAAGCAATAAAAGAAAGGGCAAACTGAATGTAAACAATCTTAACTACTCTAAATGGAAATAAGCAGTTGAGATAAGAACTACACTAAGGGAATAAGCAACCGAACAAGTTATACTAGGGGGAACTTAAAGCTTAAAAAAAATGGAATTAAGCAATCTAAAAGTCTACAATTAAACACTAAGAAACTAGATAGATGCTAATCTAATCTAATTACACTTAATGAGGAAGAATAAGACAAAATAAGCTGAGAAAACAGTACCGATAAGCAAATAAAAAGGAGCAAGCTCTTGTTGGGACAGAATATTGTGCACCTTCGATTGTTGTTTCTTTTACTCTAAAACTGTTTGCAAACAAAAGCTACTGAGAATCATGAATAAAACAGTTATCTAAACTAATGGAAGACCCAAACTGGGTCAAAACTAGCATGTGACCCAGAAAACTTTGTTAAACCAAACACTGTCTTCGATGGCAGAAGACTTTAAAACTGATTTCAATTTTTTTTTTTGCTTGAGACCTTGAACTGAAATTGTACCACTAACTGAGACTCAAAATGAGTTTATACAATTAAGAAAATCTTAAGAACAATACAGTGCAAGCGAATTTAGGAACTTAGAGAGAATGAAAAATGCTTTGGAACTAAAGACTTAAAATTAACTTGCATTGAAAATTTAAAATTACATGAAATTTAAATTACAATAAAACTAAAAGGGGACTAGAATCAGAATTTCTAGACGAGTCTTCTAACAATTTCCTCACTTCTATTTATACAATTCTTAAAAGAAAAGTCTTCTCAGTCTTCAACTCTTGTGTTTTTCTTCTGTCAATCCTGGCCATCCAATAAGTAGGTACCAATTGAGAAATCATCTGAGCCATAGCTTGGTACTTTTGAACATGGATTTCCAGCTTGGCACATCTTGGGGAAGGGGAAAGAGGCTTAGTGGGTTTGGGAAATGGGTAAAACTGGGTAAAGGGGTGAGATTAAGGTTGAGTGTTCTTGGTTGTGAGGATTTGGGTAAAAAGGTGAGTTGGGTTTCCTGGGTAACAGAGAAAGCAGAAGAGAGATGGAGGGAAAAGGAGAATGAGGGTTTTTATTACTGATTGTTGGTGATGGGTTTGGACTGGACCGGGTAGGGAATTGGGTTAGGGGGAAACGGGTTGGGCTTGGGTTATTTAAGTAGTAATATGGATTTGGATTTAGGATGGTTTATGAAACCAAATGAGATTTCAAGGACCAAAAGTGCAATTCTGAAAATCCAGGGACCAATCAAGTAATTTCTGAAAAGTGATCCAAGGGCTGGACTTGTAAATCTCAAATAATGTAGGGACCATTTTTGCCAATTCTGAATCTTCAGGGACTGAATTTGCCATTTTCTGATTTTTGCTCGTTTTCGCTCAGTTTTCAACCCTTTTGTACCTGCAAGACATAAAACACACTCCAAGGATATTTTTAACATATTTAGAGCATATTTGAGTGTTTTTAGACATTTTTTGTGGTCTTAGATGGGTAAAAACGATGAGTGAATAAGCACTCATCAATCGTAATAGTTTATCCACTCTATTTTGTTTTATGATTGAATTGTACATTTTAATGTAAAAAGATAAAAAGTGTAGAAACGCCTATTTTATTTCTTGATTGCATTATACGTTTCAATGTAAAAGAATAAAAAGTATAGAATGCCCTTTTTTTTTCATGATTGCATTGTATATTTTAATGTAAAAAGATAAAAAGTATTATACATGATGGCTGCATAACTAGTCATGGTCAGTGTTATTTATTGAAATTGGATGGAGAGAGAAAAGGAGAGAGAAAAGGAGAGAGAGGGCGACGAGTGGCAGGAAGTATCAAACAGAAGAAAACAAAAAGAGAAAACCAACAGTTTTTCCAGGAGCTCACTAGTCAGTGAAGTTGTACGTATCTAATATCCCTGATGGATGCCATCCATGGGACCTCGGATCCAGATTCAAAGATTTCGGGGAGATAGAGGGGGTTTTCATCGCGAGAAGAAAGAACTTGGAAGGGCTCATATTTGGTTTTGTGTCGCTCAAAGGGGTAAGAAACAAGAAGGAACTAGAGAGCAAAGTGAAGACGATAAAGATGGGGAACGTAACCCTAAAAGCCAACATTGCTAGATATGTCACAGAAAGAGGGAAGGAGGTCCCGGCCCCAAAGGGGAACCATGCTCGCCCTCCCCCTCGGGTGGGGGTTCCAGACAGAAGTGCTACAAATGCGGGTTTCACCACGGTGGGGGTCTCATTCAAAGAAGTGTTAAAAGGCAGTGGTAGAAGAGAAACACCGGAAAAGTCCTTAAAGGTGGACGAAGACCCTTGTGCCTTGAGAAAGTACCAAGACAGAGCGGCGGTGGTCGGTTGTGCTGACTTTGAAACCCTAGCGTCCTTATCGTCTCTCTTGAAAGCATGGGGGCTCAAGGACTTGGAACTTCAATACGTTGGGGGCTTATGCATGATGATTGCGTTCCCTTCTCCTTCAGGGGTTCTCGAGTTTCTCATCCGGAAGGAAGTTTGGGGAAAGTGGCTCACTAAGGTCGAAACATGGTCAGGCCAGGTATTACCTTTTGAGAGGATAGCTTGGGTGGGTATTTACGGAGTGCCTCTCCACCTAGCGACGGCGGAAATCTTCAACAAGATTGGAAACCTTGCCGGAAAGGTGGTGTCACCGTCAACCACTAATGATGAAGATAAGAATAAGTCCGGGGAAGGCATCGGGATCCTGATCGGGGAAGGAGCTGAAGTAAGAGAGATCATTACTCTTGAATGGAGGCGTAAGAGGTTCAAAGTTTGGATAGTTGAAAAACAAGTTAATTGGTGTCCCGAATGCATCTTTGTAAATCCTGAGGAGGTTGATACGGCCGGAATTAATTCTGACGTCCCACCGGAAGACCAGATTTTGGAAGATGGAGAGTTTAGACCTACAGGGGAAGGAAACGAAGAGGTTTTGCATGGGGATAGGACAAAGCATGATTTAGGCGGCGTGCATGGGGAAGGTTTCCAAGATAGTAGTTATGATAGGGCTTTTAATGGGAATAACTCCGTTGGTGGGGGACACGAGGTGGGGCCAGACAAATCTTTTGGGTTTTCTACTTCGGCAATTTTAAAAGAGAAAAAGAAGAAGAATTTTAATATTTCAGAGGAGTGGCTTAACATGAATTATAATTTAAGTGATGGGCCTTCTAAGAGGCCAAGAAAAAGGCCCAGAGAATCAGATCCATTCTCCCTTGATGGGCTCTTGGGGCTTAATAATAATATCAATGAGCCCCCTCTGACAGATGGTGACAAAGGTTCGGGAACAAAGGAAGGTAGAGAAGGAATTGGTGAGTCCAACTTTGGGGGGAATTTCGACCTCAATCAAAGCTTGAACTCTCCAATGGAAGACATCAGAAGCACTATGGATCCACAACAAGTTGTGGATGACTCAGAGGTTCAAAAGGAGGATCACGACCCCCAAAGGGAGAACATAGAAGAAGAAGTAGCGGAAACTATTGAAATTGGAAAAGGAATCAACATTAATCTCGATGAAGTTAATAGCGAGATCCGTGATGCGATTCATGAGGAAGGTATTAAAATTGTTTAAATGAATTGTTTATCTATCAAAATTAGGGGTTTGGGGGGAGACCTTAAACCTTGATGGATTAGGAGAATTATTGGAAAGGAGAATGTTGCTTTTCTCGCGATTCAAGAATCACAAATGGGGGATGTTTCATCTGGCGTAGTTAAAAACTTTTGGGGGAATAAAAGATTCGAATATGAGTCGGTGGATTCAACGGGGAGATCAGGGGGTTTGGTGAGTATTTGGGACCCATCGATTTTCAAATTGGTGGGAACCATAAAATTCAGAAACTTCTTGGTCTGTTTTGGGAAGGTCAAAAACTGTGATGAGATGGTATATATTGCAAATGTATATGCTCCTCAAAAACAAAGAGATAAAGCCGCGGTGTGGTCGGAGATAAAAAATGTGAAAGTAAGCAACAAGGGTTGGTGGATCGTGATGGGTGACTTTAATACGGTGCGATGCAAAGAGGAAAGAAAAGGCTCCACGTTTAAGAAAAAAAGTGCGGATGACTTCAACTCCTTCATTGAGGAAGCGGAGTTATTCGAGTACGAAATGAAAGGGTATAGGTATACATATTTCAAAGAGGATGAAAACGGGAGGAAATGGAGTAAAATCGATAGATTTTTACTAAGCAGGGAATTTATTGACAAGTGGCCACAGGCTTGTCTTCGGTCTCTTCATAGGTTACACTCCGACCACAATCCTCTCTTGTTATCTATGGTGGATTGTAATTTTGGGCGAAAGCCATTCCGCTTTTTTAACTCTTGGCTCAAGCACCCGGATTGCTAAAATGTGGTTAAACAGGCTAGTGAGTGCTTCTGTTTTGAGGCCCCCCCTGATGTGGCGCTGGTCAGGAAATTCAAACACATCCGAAATGCTCTAAAGGAGTGGAGAGAAGAAATTAAAAGTAGTGAATCGGAAGAAATGGAGCTATGCAAAAAGGAACTGGATGAATTGGACGAGGCCTTAGAAGACAGCGATCTCGATGAGGCCGGGGAATGGGCTCGTAGTGAATGCAAGAAAAAGATTTTGGAATTCGAAGAGAAAAGACTAAATGACCTTCAGCAAAGATCCCGAGTGAGATGGGTCCGTGAAGGCGATGAGAAATCAAAGCTTTTCCACGGGCTCATTGACAACAGGAGGGTCACGAATGCGATTCCGGGGCTCCTAGAGGAAGGAGAATGGGTATCTAAACCAACAAGGGTCAAGAAGCTTGTCTTTGACTTTTTTAGAAAATTTTTTAAAGAAGAGTGGAAGGAGAGACCGAAGCTGGAGTGCCAATTAGAAGGAAAGTTGGATGAAGCGGACATCAGAGACCTGGACGTGCGTTTCAATGGGGAGGAAATCAAAGCCGCTATTTTCAGCTGCGGTGATGATAGGGCCCCCGGGCCTGATGGATTCCCAATCAAATTTATCAAACACTTTTGGCAACTATTTGAGAATGACTTTATAAATATTTTCAATCATTTTCATGAAACAGGTTACTTCAACAGAGGGACCGGGGCGGCTTTCATTACGCTTATCCCAAAGATCAAAGACCCGGTGAGCTTAGCCGATTACCGCCCAATCACTTTGGTCGGGGTCATAAGCAAAGCTATTTCGAAAGTGCTTGCGGAGAGATTGAAGAAAGTCCTTGGGAAGCTCATCTCGGTGTGTCAATCGGCTTTTTTAAAGGACCGCCTCATCCTCGATGGGCCTCTAATCCTCAACGAAATTGTCAATTGGGCCAAAAAAAGTAAAAAGAAGGCTCTCTTTTTTAAAGTGGACTTCAACAAAGCCTACGACAATGTGAATTGGGGATACCTCTTATCCATCATGTCTCAAATGGGTTTCTCGCAAAGGTGGTGTCAATGGGTGTATGGGATAATCTCTTCTTCAAGGTCTTCGGTCCTTGTCAACGGGGCCCCGACGTTTGAATTCCAATGCACAAAAGGATTAAGGCAAGGCGATCCCATCTCGCCTTTTCTCTTTCTCATTGTAATGGAAGGTCTATCAAGTATCATGCGGAAAGCAAATAGTAACGACACTTTCAAGGGTCTGAAATTGCCCAACAACGGACCAATCATATCTCATTTGCTTTATGCCGATGACTGTTCGTTCGTAGGGGAGTGGTCGGAAGAAAATGTGAAGACAATCATTCGTATTCTGAGGTGCTTTTATCTGGTATCGGGCCTAAAAATTAATCTTAATAAGTCGAGCATTGCCGGAATTGGTGTGACAGAGAATGAAGTGAATCGGATTACTAGCATGGTGAATTGCAAGCGAGGTTCGATTCCATGTGATTACTTGGGACTGAAGATTGGTGCAAACATGAATCGTGTTAGCCACTGGGATTTTCTTATCGATATTTTCAAAAAGAGATTGTCTCGATGGAAAGCATCGTCGATCTCGATCGGGGGGCGTGTAGTTCTGATTAAGGCTGTTCTCGAGAGCCTTCCCACGTATGTTTTTTCTCTGTTTAAAGCCCCGGTGAAAGTTATTACCATCTTAGAAGGAATTATAAAGCGATTCCTATGGGGAGGTTCAGATGAATTTAGAAAAATTCATTGGGTCGCATGGGATGTGGTGACCTCCCCCGTTAAAGCTGGGGGCCTCGGTATTCATAAACTTTTGGATTCCAATATGGCTTTATTATCGAAATGGCTTTGGAGGTATAGAAACGAACCGGGGAGTTTATGGAGGAAAGTGATCGACTCGATTCATTATACAAAAAAGAATTGGAGTCTGCTTCCCGTCAATAGATACATGTCTAGCACGTGGTGCAATATTGTAAGGACAATCTCCAAGATTAGCGTGGCCGGAACAGATTTACAGCAACTGATTCGGGGGGACTGTGGCAGAGGGGACGAGGTGAGATTTTGGTTGGATCCTTGGGCATTGAATACGCCTTTGAAAGACGTTTTCGAGCTTTTAAGTTGGATAACAATAAAGGAAGTCTAGTCAGGGAGAAGTGGTGCCCAGTTACTAACAAGTTCGTGGCGTTCGGGGTAGGACCAGCAAGTATTGGGCCGAGACATATTGCGGGAAACTGGGCTGGGCTCGAGCAGATATTGAACGGGCTCAAGCTATCCAACAACCGGGATAGATGGAAATGGCTAGGTAGAGACGGGAAGGATTTCAGCGTCTGTGGTGTGAAAGACTTCCTTAGAAGCGACCAAGACTATAGCAATAGATTTGTGTTCAATTGGTCTAAATGGGTTCCTAGCAAGTGCAACATCTTTATGTGGCGTCTAGGTTTGGATAGGCTTCCAACAACCACGGCTTTAAAGAAGAGGAATTGTGTGTTCGGCCCAACTGATTGCGTGCTTTGCGGAATGGAGGAAGAGACGAGTTACCACCTTTTCGGCTCTTGTATGGTCGCTTCGGAAATTTGGCACCTGGTGAGCAAATGGTGCAAATGTTCTCCTTTTTCTTTTTTGATGAAGGACATTTTTGAAACTCATAAGTGGGGGCACGATAGATGGAAAAGAAAGGCGCTAAAAGGAATTATAATCATCACATGTTGGAGCATTTGGAAGGCAAGAAACAAAAAGAAATTCGAGAATGGCAAGATGGAAGTCCGGACTATACTTCAAGATATTATGGCTTTTAGTTTTCTTTGTTTTAAAAATAGGCGGGGATATCCTACAATCACTTGGGAAGATTGGTGTAAATTTGAGTCCATGTAAATATCCTTGTATGTATTGGTGCCGCTCTACTAGTTGGTAGTGTTCTTGGCAAGTTTTATGAAAATCAAATTTCAAAAAAAAATACATGATGGCTATTGCATTTGTCAATTTACTTTATGGGCATTGTACATTTAATTATTATGTTACTCGCTTTTATACATGTTGTGCCATCCTTGTCAATCAAATCTATCAATGTCAGTGCAATTTAATTATGGAACTTGCACATCTTTCTATGCCACTGTTATGATTGAAGTGCAATCTATGGTGCTAATTTAATTATGCCACTGTTAGATCACAAATCATCATTGGAACTTGCACATCTTTCTTACATGGTTGAAATTAATCTAACGGAGAGATAATGGTTGTCGGAAATCAGAATAACATAAACTAGTGCAGACTTCTAACTAAAAGGTTTAGCACTTTACTATCTTTCTGCCTCTCACTTTTAATTTGCTTTGAGAAATAACACAACAATTTTCAATGTGATTGTTCGATATTAGTTGATGAGGGTAATTTGAGTGTTGATTCATTAATAATTCGATGGTATGAAGTTCGATTCGAAGGGTAAAAGTTGCTCACAATCCCACATCGGTTGGATAAGGAAACAAAGACAAAGTAGCTCCCTATAAAACATGAACCCCAAGGAGTTCATAAGCATACCTTTCTCGGCCTTTTGGCTAAGATCAAGTGTAGTATCTGTTCTTATCAGTTTAATATCTGATATGTGAGCCATCGGTTCACTCGATATTAATCTTAGTTTTTATGGGGAAAGACCCGCTACAATAGCTTGCTATTGGGGTCTTTGCGAGTTGCCTTGGTGTTGCACTACTGCCTTGGCTTGGCTCACCTCTCCAATTAATAGTTCAAACATTTCTGCTTTGTGGTTCAAAGATGAAGTAAAAATTCTTCAGCATTTTTCCAGTGAGCTAATGAGCAAATAGAAAACTGAAATATGAAAATGAACGACGGATGTACACAAAACGGGAATTGAAGCACTTGTCCCACATTAGCGGGGGAGCTAAAAGATAATATTGTTTTCCAACAAGACGGCACGGTCACTCCTCTATGGAAATTGGATCCAATATCCATGGAAGGTTCCGCACACGTATTTTTTGGGGTTATAATGGTACTGTGGGTTCAGCAAGTCATTTTCATTATAGTTTTTGAAAGGTTTTGTTAGTCTAAGGGATAGGAATTGGTTATCAACCACTTTAACTCTTTAAGATTGCATTTGCTAAAGATCAGAAGTAATTTTTTACATGGAGGATGTGTTTGGTAATTGGCCAAAAATGTATGAGGTTGTGGGGAAAACTGTGTGATTTGTGAAAGAAATTAATGGCACTCGATCTTTTTGTTTTCGAATTTAACTTGAATCGACAGTTGTTAGGTTGCTAAAAGCTCGAGTAGATTGGTTTTGGGCACATGACGGGCAATTGAAAATCTATCGTTTTTGCGCATACAAGTGTCCGATGCTGATCATCTCAATGAACTGAGAAATGAACCTATACTTTCTGCATTGGTGAGGTTATAATCAGGCGATTCGTATAATAAATTATGTGAAATCTATCCCCATTGACTACGATTATGACTGCATAAAGGCTGTAAAGACATGGAAGATGTGTTTGGATCATCAAATAAAAGCACTAACAAGGCAAAATTAGTCTAGAAATTACTATCTAGTATGCCAAAATAATCCTTATATGTTCGTAACTAGACTGTTCCTTAAGTGGAAACATGTCCAATTTGTTACATAGTTGATGATTAATATCCTACAAAGTAACGTCATCGCATTACAGGCAATGTGATATTCATAACGCAAAAATGAAAACTTTGTTGCAAGATAGCCACCCTTTGCAAATGATGAACACACAGAGAATTTTAGAGAGACTAATCACGAACAAAAATTGGTAGGCAGACTTATAGAAAAAGATTACCAAGTGTACAAAATGACTTTCAAACCGAAGCGCTTCGTAAAAGTTTTTAATTTTGCATTCTTCTTGAAGAGCTTCGTAACAAGCTAAGATGTGTTCAAAATAGAGTTAATGTGAATGAGATCTAGTCTCTTCAAGTGAAGAATCTTGAAGCAAATACTAAAACAATGAAATGGAAGTGAAAATTGTCCCACATTGGTGGAAGAGTAATCTTTTGAGTGTTTTATAACTAAGACCCTAAATGACTTGTTAAATAATATTAGTTTTAAGTTATCATTTCATGCGACAAGCTTAAAGAAACAAACATTGTATGCACCATGAAGGATGCTAACTGAAGCGTTCCCCTTACTTTCATAACCCTGAGATTGATCTTTTATTGGAGTCTAAGGACTGTTATATCCAATATTTCTAACGGAAGTAAGTTCAATCAATGGGTTCAAGAGATATTTGGGCTGCATAACTCCAATTAGAGTCTAGATCACGTAAGAACACTCAAAAGCAATGGAATTGTACAACCTTCATCGCATAGTTTTCACAAGACCAAATAAGGTTTTACCAAAAACTAATCATTTTATAAGGTGTTCGAATATGTGGTGTTTGTGTCCGTAAAACAAGAAGCCAAATTGTGAATCACAATAATTGAAGCAATTTCGGATCATTTAGATATTAAACAGAATTCTCAATTTCTGAGACCAAACAAGATACTTTTCTTTGAGCATTTTTAGGTAGCAAACAATGTCAATCTTCTGCTGAAATGGGGAGGAGGCGACTACCAAAAGGTTCTTTTTCAGTCGCATAAAATTTGAATTGCGGGTTTATGTCCACCGACACCTACCTCCGCCAATAACCAACAAAATTTTTTACAGTAACAAAAAACTTCACATCTTCGTTTAAATTACTTAATCACATAACCAGATAAATAACTTTCTGCTTTCAGTATCATATAGAACTCGATACAAATCAGGGGTTATTCCGACAACCATATAAGGAAACTTCACTTTTTAGTTTAAATTTCTTAATCACATAACCAAATAAATAACTTTATGTTTTTAGTATCATATAGAACTCGATACAAATAGGGGTTATCTGCGACGACCATATGAGGAAACTTCACATCTTCGTTTAAATTTCTTAATCACATAACCAGATAAATAACTTTCTGTTTTCGGTATCATATAGAACTCGATACAAATCAGGGGTTATCTCCGACGACCATATAAGGAAAATGGAATAACTTGTCACACATTAGTGGGAGAGCAATCTTTAAAGGGGTTTATAACCGGGTCTTACAAAAATATATTTTTATGTTCAAACATCCACACAACACTCCACATGCATTTTTGAAAGCTAAAACTATTCAACCAGATAAAAAACTTTCTGTTTTTGGTATCATATAGAACTCGATACAAATCAGGGGTTATCTCCGACGACCATATAAGGAAAATGGAATAACTCATATAAGGAAAATGGAATAACTTGTCACGCATTAGTGGGAGAGCAATCTTTAAAGGGGTTTATAACCAGGTCTTACAAAAATATATTTTTATGTTCCAACAACGCCGAGGAAGGATAATGTGGAAGAGGTACCATTGAACCAGCATCCACACAACACTCAACAAGCATTTTTGAAAGCTAAAACCATTCAACAAGCTGTCTAGTGACTTAGTTTTAAAGCACTCAAAAGATTGCTCCCCCACCAATGTGGGACAAATTTCACTTCCATTTCCATACATTCTTTATTTCAGTTGTTAGACACTTCTTGGCTCGTTGAGAAGTTATCTTGAAGAAGAACTCAAAACCACCATCGTTTACTTATAAAATAGCATATACCTATATAAACTTGTGTTCGAAGTTGGTGAAAAGTACAGACTTATGTCAAAAATCACATAATGCACCTAAAGAATTAAGCCATCGGAAGAGAATACACATGTGTTTCACTGCAAATACGACAAAACTACTTTACCAACTCAACATGGTACAAATGAATTCGCCATTTGATGAAATTATTCTCTCGGCTTTCACGAATGCAGCTTGGGTGCCTCAAAAATGGGGAAGGCGATTGAACCAGCTACATCCTCATAAAATTAGTCCACTTCCAAGCTGCAAAAACAACTATTTATGCTGACTAGAGGTGGCAAATCTGCAAATGGATGACCAAGTTTAGGATTACTTATTTTATTGTGTTTAGACCTGTTGAGAGTGCTAAAAATATAATTAGAGTAATAAAGACTATGGTTTTCAACTTTTTATTAGAAGCCACATTTCAATAGTTTTTGTATGTGTTTCTAGTTTTCGTAAACAACTTCCTTTTTCATTATAAAATGGCTCAAGTCCTGTTACCAGGAGATGACATGTTGATAGCTTCTAAAAACAAAACAGACCTCAATGATTTGAGGGTTTTGCTGAAGAATGAGTTTGACATTAAGGGTTTGGATACGTCAAAGATAATTTTGAGAATGGAAATTAAAAAGGATGCATGGGGTGGAGATGTTTGAAGGCTACTCTACAGATTGTATACTGATTGTCGGATTGCGGCTGCTTGTTATTTTACCTTGTTTTGGTATTCAGTCAGTTGGAAGGCTACTCTACAGATTGTATACTGATTGTCGGATTGCGGCTGCTTGTTAGATACTAATAGATAATGCTATATGAAAATGAAATAATAGATGTAAGAACAACTACATAAATAGATTTCATTTTCAGGTTCCACTCGAGTTTTCTTTGAGTATATTGTTATAATACAAACAGACGCGTATACACATACGCACATGTTTAGCTCATTAAGTCGAATTTACGCAATTCAATGGGTCAACTGTTTGAAGTTAGTCTTAAAGGTAAAATTTTGTTTGTGTCATCTTATGCAGGTGGTAATGATATGTAGTGATTTTGCCATGTTCGTGTGTGGTTTGTCGCCTTTAGGAAGGGTGTTGCATGAGGTCTAATGTTTGGTACAGTTGACCAACAATTTGTTATCTCCTCATTTATCTTTGTTTGAGAGGGGGTTCTCTGTCAATTCATGACCATCTCATTAGGTCACTCAAATCTCAACCCCGATTTGGCTATGGTTTTAAACCATAATGTTTGACTTTGATTATCATATGGCAGTGCAACTTCTTCAGTTTAGCTTTAGTCACCCAAGTCGTTAGTAGTTCGGCTAGTTCCAAGTGGTTTTTAAGCTAGTAGACAATAGTTTTAGTTAATTGATTGCTTCAGCGGTCGGCTTTTCAACCTTCGGCACTTGTAACTTCAATGGCTTCTCTTGATCCAATTAATTGATACAAGTTCTTTATCGCGAGCGAATCCAATAGCAGTTGATGGAGATGTTGAGTGAAAATGTTAAATACTTTAAGTTAAGTTTATATATTTGGTTTTATCCCATATCGAAGGTGGGAGTAAAGTGATAGGTTGTGGGTTGCTATAAAAAGAGATTGGGGGTTTGGTTAAAAGATATGATCCTTCAGGCATGTTTTGACGGGATATGATGAGTGGTCAATGCTTGCATTTAAATATGCAAGATGGGGTGTTCTGCCTAAAGCCTGTTACGACAATTAGGCGCCTCATTTTTTAAACCATCTGATCCCTATTTTTTTTTTTTTTTTTTTTTTTTAAAATAATGTTTTTTTTCTTCTCTTTTATAAAGTCCCTTTTTTTTTTTTCTTCAAATTCTTTTTACCTTGTTTTAGCTTTGATACTAAATTTAACTCTTTTCCTAATATAAATAGAATACATCGACTCACTCGATATTAATTTTTTTTTGGGGGGAATAATCCAACACAGTAGCTTGCTGCTGCTAGGGTTCATGCGTCGCCTTGGTCTTAAACTACTGCCAAGGCCTGGCGTGCACCCCTCCAATTCTTAGTTCAATTTTAACTTGCACCTTGTAAGCTTAGAATTAATTCCAATATAAAAGTAAATTAACTTGCATGCTGTTTTTAACAGTTACTTTTTTGTTTACCTGTACAATGATTTTCTTAACTACCTTCGCATATATATGTAGTCATATTGTGATTCACTATACCAAGTTATATCACTGTAACCATTATAAACGAGGCAAAGTTAATTATCTTATGTTGAATCGACACTTCAAAACTATGTTGTATGTGTTGTTTTAAAGTGAGAAATCTTTAGTACAAGTTAGTTAAACTTTAGTTGATTTTTTTTAAAACAAAATTTGTGACTAAAGTCAAAGTACAACTACCAAAAGGTATATAATCAAATTCCCCAAAATCCTACTAATTTGAGATATGTGGATGAGTTGTAAATGATCTCTACTCTCTCGTATTCATCAAGTAGAGTCATATGACTAGTTGAACATTCATTAGAAACTTGGATACGACACGGTTTGTAGCTTCAAAACCTATAATGTTAAACCAGGTATATCTGTACGCATTGTGTTAAAGGCTGTTTATTAAACCTCTTTAATATACTTGTAATTGCTCTCTAGGCTTTTTCTTTAACTTTTCTCAACATAATACTTCTCCAGTCATAGCGTATTTCGTAAAAAGAGACAATTGGTTCAACGCTTGATTGTGTAATACCCTCTTATGAAAGCTTTCTTCTCTTTTAAGGTACTGGTAAAATGTGTGCTAATAGCGATTCATTGCTCAAATATATATCATTATTAACTTTAGTATGGTGAACATTCAAAACGAGGGTTGGGTCTAGTTAAATACGATATGGGGGGATATATGGGAAGCTAATGTGGATAAGGAAGGGAGATAAGGAGCTCTTGCCTTCAATTCATAGTTCCTTCCGCAACATCAGTACATATATTTAATATACACCCATAAGAAGTTATGCTGCTTGTTGACGTATATGGCGGACGGCCTATGCGATACACTAGCCGAGAAGGAATGTTTCCCGCCTAAATATTTCCCGCCTAGTTGTTTCCCGCTTAGATATGTCACTATCTATGTCACTCTATATATATATATATGTCACTCTTTACACATATGATACATCATATTTCACATATTACATATGTCATCTCAATATACCATACAACATGTCACAGCACTCACATTACATGCTTATACATATATACTAAATCCTCTACCTACGAGGTTCTGACTTGACCGTCGGAGGGTGGTTCCCGGGGCTTCGGCCTCGGGTCCCCTTCTAACGGGTTCTTTCATGTTTGTAGTATACTTTCAAGCTCGGGACAAGGATGAACGGCCGCGTGGAAGCTGTCAAGATCAACCCGACGGAAAATGCTTCAACACTGCTCAACTTGTCGTGTAAGCCTGTAACATGTTATGCAAATCGTGAAACAACTTCGATCTTTTGAAGTTATACTAAACTAAGTCCAGGAAAATGGGTATTTTGATAAGTCATTATTATTCTGACAATCCAAAATTACTATCCGGGCATGACTAAGCTAGTGTAAAGGATATATGCATTGGATCATATTTGCAGGAAAATCAAGATAAAATTAGGTCTTAAACAAATTTAATAAATGTAATAACGCCACGATGCTCATAGTACCAATTGAATCCCAACTCTTTTATTTCGCGTGATGCGGTTTATGCGTCTCCTATTGATATGAGCAGTCATGTATCAAGATCCATCCGATCTGCTTTACTCGTAAAAACAAGAAAAAACCAAAACCGGCCGGGTCCCGAAGCCGTTTGACCGGTCACAAACCCGGCTGGTCTCACCGGTTCAAAATCATAAACAGGTTTAATTTGACCCGTTTTCTTGACCGGAACCGGTCCAACCAGTTGAAGCAACCGGGTCAATCCGGGTTTTGGGACATTATTTTTTAATTAAACTTTGTGCAGTATCAAGTAAAATAGTGCAAAATTGTCAATAGTCAAGACTATCAGTCAAAACACCAAGCATAAGCAACAATTTTCAATAGGCAAGTAAAAAACTAACTGAAAAATAATGTAATCCAAATGAGAAAGCATGACCATACTCGTAGGTCAATGAACATATGCGACACTAGGGGTGAGCAAACGACCCGAACGGACCGGACCGACCGAGACCGCACCGGACCGGACCGACCACATTCGGTCCGGTCCTCGGTCTAGGCTTTTTGGCTAATTCGGTCTTCGGTCCGTTCGGTCCGGTCCGGTCCGGACCACAAAAGACTATTTTGGCCTTGTTGGACCGGACCGGACCGACCACATTCGGTCCGGTCCTCGGTCTAAGTTTTTTGGTTAATTCGGTCCTCGGTCCGTTTGGTCTGGTCCGGTCCGGGACCGATGCTCACCCCTATGCGACACCACACGTGAATATGTAGGTGACAAATCTGTTAATTTGAGAGACCTTCATACAAAAGACAGTGAGTTGCATATCACCAAAAAAAAAAATCTTTAGCCGTAGACATAGTTACTTTTTATGCAGACCCCTATACAGCTTTGGTCTATGGAAGTTAACGGTTTGAGTAAGTCGAGTCCAATAAAATGGATATGCTGTTAAGTTGCATTGTTGTAAAGTGTGATATCTTTGTGCTAAGGGGTTCACTTAAAACCATGTCTTGAACGAATTTAATAAATGTAATAGCTTGACGATGCTTATGGGATTATGGTTTCCAATTGACTCCCAGCTTCTTACGGCTTCGAAGTGGTCTTTGTCTCCTAGTTCAAATCAGTCATCTATCATGATCGATTATGGGTAATTCGTGTGCACCTCGAATGACAATAAAAAACATCTTGCACAATCTCATTAGCTCTAAGTAATGTTTATGCAGAGGTTTTGCATAGTTATGAGTGGCCTGAACTTTGGGAAAGTCCAATGATGATTAGGTTGTAAGTTGTAAATGACGAGTCGAATATGTTTGCTGTTTTCGAGTTGTCAAATGGCTGGAGTTTAGCTGATTTAGAGATGATATTGCTGTTTTGGCTTTTGGATGATAGCAAGCCAGATTTCCTTTTGTCCCACATCGACCAGAAGAGTAACATTATAAAGATGGCTGGCCAATAAAAACAGCAGACCAAGATGAGAATAAGCATACCTTTCTCGGCCTTTTGGCTAAGATCAAGTGTAGTATCTGTTCTTATCAGTTTAATATCTGATATGTGAGCCATCGGCTCACTCGATATTAATCTTATTTTTTTATGGGGGAAGAACCTGCCACAGTAGCTTGCTGCTGGGGTTCTTCAAGCGTCGCCTTGGTCTTACACTACTGCCAAGGCCTGGCGCACCCCTCCAATTCTTAGTTCAAATTTAGCTTATAGCTTTTAAGCTTTAAATTAATGCAAATATAGAAGTAAATTAACTTTTACAGATTGTTTTAAATAGTTGCTTTTGTGTTTACTTGTATAATGATTTTTCTAACTACCTTGGCATATGCAAAATCTAACGTATATGGAGTCATTTTGTGATTCACTGTAATGTTTGCATATGCATAATATTGTTTGAGCATATGATGTTGTTTGGTAGTGTTTACTATGAATTTGATGCAAGTTGGCTACTTAGTTCGAGCATACGTACTAGCAACTATCCAACACAGTTAGCAACATTTTGTCCAAATCATATTGTGTAAAATGAGCTATTGTTTACCTGTTTATGGAATCTATGGGACTAAAAGAAGAATTTTGATAGAACACAAAAGAATCATAAACCATCCACCGACACGCCGCGGACTGTTAGATAGTTGGATGAATGGACAATGAATTCTTTGTGGATGTATCACACCCCCTCAAAGAATTGTAATGAGTAATGACTAAGAGCATGTCCAACCATCACGCCCCAACGACGTTAATGGCCAAACAACGCCTCGTAGTGGCGTTATCCCCTTGAAGTGCAACTTTATAACGCCGCGCTAGTCCCTAGCGCTGCTGGGGCTAACGCGCGTTATCCCTTTATTAAAAAAAATTCATTTCACCCCCCTAAACAATTTCAAATAAAATTTCACTTACACCCCCTCAACCTATTCAAATTCAAATTTAAATTATACTTGGTCAATTTTAGCGGGATAAATTCAAATTCAAATTTGAAATTTAAAAATCAAATATGAGCGGATTTATTCAAACTCAAATCAACTCTTATATATACAACTCTATCAGAGTTGTTTAGAACACACAACACACACAAGTTACACACACAACTCACACACAAAAATGTCTCGCAAAGATTTTTCTCAAGAATTCCCAAGTCTAGTAAAAGTTGCCGGAAACCAAACCTCGAACTCCAAATCACTGGGAAACCAACTTTCCAACTATACCGTAACCGAAGTTTACTCTACACCACCGTAAAACGTCTTTCCTGGGTTTTGAAAACATCCCGCACTCACAATTGTTCCAACTCCACCTATGAACAAATCCACATGTGGATTTTCAAACCACCCCTAGTTAAATGAGGCTTCCTCTCAAAATTGGAACAAGATGAAGAAAACGTTAGGAGATTATGGAAGAGAGACATGCGAAGAGGTCGCCACGTGAACAAGAAGCACGGAAGCTCAAGACCTCCAAGACAACTATTTCGACATAATCGAGCCGTCGATACTTTAATGGGGAGTTTAATTCTCCCAAGAACTAGTTCGAGGGTTGGGACTCGATGATTCGCTTTTTTTTAAGTTTTAGTAGTTTTTTTCACAATATGCTTGTATCTTTAATTTTTAATGTAATTTGTGTTTAACGTTTAATGTACTTGGTGTTTAAATGTTATATGTGATATGTGTTTTAATAAATGAAGTGTTTGTTTTAGTTTAGGGGTTGAAATTGAAAATATGAAATGTTATTGATGTTATTGGGATGTTATGGTTGTGGGTGTTTTTTGAGGATGTTAATGTTAAATGTTAAAGCTGATGTGGCGCTGACACTAACAAGTTATTGGTGTTATAATGTTATTATTGTGCATGCTCTAATGAATTCTAATAAATTAATAGTGGTTCTGATATGAATATATTTAAAGCAAACAGCATGAGCCATGCTACATCGCTACCTAATCACTTTACGTATGTCACTTATATACCTTTTTGTTTGTTTCATAGCTTGTCAAACCTAGCAATTTTAATATATTAATGTAAAATGGATCAAATAAAATTTGTTTTGGTGTTTAACTAAATAATGAACCAAATACGGGTCATGTTTGGTAATAAGCATTTTAAAGTATTTTGGAGCAATTAGCGTTTTAAATGCAAAGCGTGTTTGGCAACAAACAACTAGCATTTGCATGTTGTAAAATTGCTCGTATTCAAAAAGCTTTCCGAAAAAACATTGGAATCTTGCTGCTAGCGTTATGCTTATTAAATTACATATATACCTCAATTTATCTAATCGAATTTTATTTTAATGTGCATATGTCCTTTTACGTCATTTACTCATTTTACATGTTATAACTAGAGTTACAACTATCTCATGAAACGCTTTCATTAAGCAAACAACTATTGTCAACTACTACTACTAACTGCCCTGCTACTACTAACTTTTACTTCTACTGCTACATTTCGCCAAATATACGTTGAAATATGACAACCATGATGAAGTGTTTCGTTTTCAAATTTTAAACTTTAGCCAATGCAATTTGAGTATGTTAATAATGTAAAACGATGTTAGGTATACAAAGTTTTGCTTCATTCGTCACATATAAACATTCACATAACGACTCCACTACATAATGCGAAAACCATATAACATTGGTTTTAAAGAATATTGAAAACGACTAGTTGAATAAAGAATGGACCGCACCAAATAAGTTCTAAATGGACGTTAGTTCCTATATAAAAGTGAGAGTTTCATAGTTGAAACAAAGAGTATCAAACTAAAACACCAAAAACCATTTCATTTGTGCTGAGCAAACAAACAAACAAACAATGGCAGTAACACAAGGCAAATGGATTAAGGTCTCCTTTTATTTCTTCTTGTTTAAAATTATCATTATTTTCTACTTAATTTTCGTTTTAATTGCATGTTAGTTTCATTAGTACTAGGATGTTTCTAATAAGGAACGGAATCAGGGTGGGTCCGGAGGTTCACGGGGCACCCATAAATTTCTATGGCTTAGTGCTTTTTTTTTTTTTCAAAATGCACCCGGTCCAAAAAAATTGTTTTCCTAGTCTTGTTTATTTTTTCATAAATGCACCTCGTCAATTCTTTTCTTCGTTTCGTTATTTATTCTGAATTATATGGAGTTTGGGTTTTAAAACAAGTAGCTTTGATCAGTGTATTCAAATTATTGGTTGAGCATGTTGAATAGTGATGGATGAGTTAGATTAATCTGTTTTCATTTTGTTATTGTATGGAAATTATGCTAGGTTTAGGTTACACCTTTGTTCATGATTTGAATTCCACATATGAAAGTGAAAATCTTGTGATCAGGGAATTAATGTGGTCGAATTCAAGTGTAATTAGTGCGTGTTTGGGATTGCTTGTGAAGTGCTTGTGTGCGGATAAGTTGTTTTGACTTTTGAGTGTTTTGATGGAAGTGGGAAGTGGTTTGCGAGTAAATAAACACTTCTTAGTACTGTATTTAGGTTGGTACTTGCTTTTTAGAATATGTTAGAGAAAGTAATTAGGTTACATTTTAATGCCAAAAAGTTATTAGAGGGTGTTTGAGATTGCGTTTTGAAGTGTATTATCCTATTCTTTTGTTTTCAAACTCCATATTATCAGAAAAAAGTGTTTATCGAAAAAGTGAATTCAAGTGAAAATGCTGTTTTCTGAGAGAAAACGCATACAATTAGTTTTCCAAATGCAATCCCAAACACTCCCGTAGTATGCTACCTTTTGGGTCAAAATTAAGATTTTTTGCCGGTTTTTTAAATTTGGTTATCTAAAGTACATTCCAAGTGTAGAATACCTGAATACCCTTGTATGCAGTTTTCCGTAGTCGAAATCATATGATTTGATTCATCTAGAGACATGTGGATCCCATTACCAACATGGAGTCCTACTCGGTAGTTGATTCACTTTAGATATCTTATCTGAATGTTGTATATTCTTGGATCTATGCACATCCAAAATATGCCAATAGCCCATTTGAATTAAAGGTCTTTTATGCTGGTGCTTAGTACAGTCATAAGCAACAATTGATAGGTCATGATAAAGTATATATCAAAAATGACTTGCGGTTTTGTTATTTTATACTGTATGTCACTAGAATGCTAGCTGTTAATTTAACTGATTAAAGATCGCTGATTCTTGATTTTAGTATAACTGTTGCAGATTATGTTTATAGTTTGACTACTATGATCAATATAAACTTCTCACAAATTATGAAGTTTGGAGAAGTGGTTGTTTGATCATAGAAATAGGGCGTATTTGTGAAACGATGTATTAACACTTTAATCGAACATATAATTTGCAGTTGAACCAAAATGGAACTGGTCCTGGTGCAAGAAGTTCTCACGCAATAACCATCGTTGGAGATAAAGCCTACGCCTTTGGTGGCGAGTTCAAACCCCGTGTCCCTGTTGACAACTCCCTCTATGTCTATGACCTAAACACGCTAACATGGTCCATAGCTGAAGTAACCGGAGACACCCCACCGCCACGAGTTGGTGTAACCATGGCTTCTATAGGTGAAACCATATATGTCTTTGGTGGTCGGGATGCAACACACGCAGAGCTCAACGAGCTCTATTCATTTGACACGTATACAAACAAGTGGACCCTACTTTCAAATGGAGACACCGGGCCTGAAAACCGTAGCTACCACTCAGTAGCCACGGATGAGAGACACGTGTATGTATTTGGTGGGTGTGGTGTTGCAGGCCGACTTAATGATTTATGGGCTTATGACGTTGTTGACAAAACATGGGCTAAATATCCTTTACCTGGTGATAATCTCAAAGGCAGAGGTGGGCCTGGGCTCGGGGCAGTTAGAGGGAAAATATGGGTGGTGTACGGTTTTGCGGGTATGGAGGTCGACGATGTGCATTACTTTGACCCGGATACTCAAAAGTGGGTCCAGGTCGAGACAACGGGTGAGAAGCCAACACCAAGAAGTGTATTTTCGACTGTTGTTGTTGGGAAGTATATATTTGTCTGTGGTGGTGAAATAGACCCGAGTGATTTAGGTCATATGGGCGCAGGAAGGTTCACACACGAGGTCTACGTGTTGGATACTGAGACGCTTGTGTGGAAGTTAGTGGAAGATGGCTCGGGTGGTGTTGACCACCCTGGTCCACGTGGGTGGTGTGCTTTTTCGGGTGGGAAGCGGGATGGTAAAGAAGGGTTGTTGGTGTATGGTGGTAATTCGCCGAGTAATGATCGGTTGGATGATATTTACTTTTTTACCCCTTGCTTGGATTAAGCATACTAGAGTACTAAAGGTGATGACTCGTTGACTGTCGAAATGGTCATGTTAGATCATATGTGGGAGACAAGTCATTTGGGTGAATGTATTTAGTGTAAAAAGGAAATAAAATTGTGATTCTATGACATGAGAGTAAGGAATGTCAACTCGATCAAATCTGCTTGCATGATTTAGCTTTAAATTATGTTGTTTCTCCGGATAGTGTCTGAATTATGTGACCATTGCTACACAAAGTCGAACCAAGTGCAACTCCTAAAGGGATATTGATGTGTCTCGATCACAAGGAGTCAAGAAATAACGAGTATATATGTAAAAGTAAGTCTAAACCGCTGAAACTGTGACTAGACCCGAATGATTGATTATGTAGGTCAATCCTTTCTGGTTCACTTCAAAAACCAAACTATCTTCATAAAACTCAGTTAAACACTAGACTAAAAAGTTTGTGTTTCATTCATACTCACATAGATCGCGGTACGCTCCGGTACGGGAACGAGGATCGGGAACGCAAATCGCCACAATCTAAAATTCGATACGCTAGGGGTAGGCTCATTCCGATCGCCATCGATAAACCATTATATAACATGGTACGGTGTACCCAATATGTAATAATATTAGTTTTCCATATAAATATAAATGACTTTGAAAATTGTGGTTAAGACTTAAAACCAGTAACAAGTTCGAGCAGTATAATAAAAATAAAAACAGTAACAAGTTCTTCAAGATTAAAAACATATATTTGTGCTTGTGTAAAGCCCATTATTAATTATCATATTGTTGGGTTTTATTGGCCCATGTATTTAAACATTTTAAGTGGCCCAAAAAATTTAAAAGAATAAAAGACCTTCTTAGGGTATCAATTTTACGGTAAAGATACAACCGCTTTTATTCCTCCTTCTACCTTTCTTCCACCTTTTCTATCCTTCAACGCATATCCAGCGGAAAACACCATCACCACAAAATCATAACACCGAAAATGGATTCAAGATAAAAAAGCATAGCACCAAAACGAAACGTCGAATTTAATGATCTCGATCGTGATCCCGAGTGATTCGGGACGTGATCGTACCGCGACATGGAACAACGTTGACTACTATTTAAAATGCGAATTGATGGGCTTAATTAAATGCGATCCAATGGGCGTTTGGCACGCACGCTTTCAAACCCGTTTGGGAATGGGCTATCCAGATCGCAAAACATGAGCCTTTGAGAGATTTCTGTGACTATGGTTTCATTTATCGTTCAATTTGTCATCGTTCTAAACCGGAACCTAACCGATATCATATAGCCTGTTCTTGCTTCCAATATAAACGAAGACGGTCGAATCTGCCATGTTACTTGCGGTAATGCAAAGCTAGCATGATTCAAAATTTATAAAAACATGACTTCTTGTCTATAATGTTAAATGACAATAAAGAAAACGAATATAACCTCAACTCCCCAAGCAAAGATTTCTTAAGTATCTTTAAAAAAGGCATGTGTGAACTCATTATATGCTTTAAACTTAAAAGTTGTTGATATGGAACACTTTTTTGGGCTTGCAGATTTTGTTCTAAATCCTTTGCTTACAAACTATGCAAATATAATATCCTTGATGCTTCTTTGCCTTTCATATGCTTTTAGTACACAAAATGGTGTTTTTTTGCACAAACAAGATAAACGTCGGTATCAAGGCAACTAAAAGGTAAGAACCAACTTTAGAGTGTACACTAACTATTTGTATTGGTAGACATCAAACGGGATCATAAAAGATCATTGTTCATTATAAAAAAATGACAAGTAAGCTACATTAATCGTTAACGTGGTTCATGATGCGGTGATGGATTTAACTAGACCAAGAAAGTATGTAAGAAATTTTGTGTAGACTAGGGCCATTTTTATTCTTTTTGGTCTAAGAGCTAGAGGAATGAATTATCAGTAATTGTTATTGGTTTGTCACCTTAACATACATTTAATAACACCATTATAATTAAAACACATTTCTTAGCCATAACTGTTATAGGCATAAATGGGTTTCATAACACACCATAAAAAATACTCCACTCACTAAAAAATAAAAAAAACAGTGCCCGTGAATTGCCCGACGAGAAACCCAACGACGAGCGAATGACACCATTGATGGTGCAGAATGGCGACGCCATTGAAGGGAAAAAAAAACTAATGACGTGTTGTTAATGATGTGCACAATGCACTCTAAGGGGGTGGCAGTCATGCCACCATACCTAATTCATATCTAATCACCCATCAATAATATCATTCCATATCATCTTATACATATCTCATACCTAACAATAAATTTTTAGTGACAACCATGCCTAACCCATACCTTATCTAATTTTATTTTTATTTTTTTATATTTATAATTATATTCAACGGCTACTTTTTCTTGTCCCTCTCACACACCAATTCGGTGAACATTACCGATTTGCTATACACCCACACCACACCGATTTGGTGGCATTGGTGTTACCGATCGGTATGACTCAAACCGAAAGCCACCCTGAACCCACTGACACCCCGCTAATTGACCATGTGTTTAACCTAGGTGGTCCACGTAAATAAAATGTGCTACAAACCAAAAGAAATTTATGTCTACAACTCGTACTTGCTACATTTTAGGTAAATGACAAACCCGTTTTTCACCATTAGGATGATATTTTATGATGCAAATTTAAAATTGAAAATAAAACTACTGTACATGATGGGAAGTGAACGTTATTCCTGGTTTTTAACTTTTAAGGGTCCACATACAAATACAATATGACAAAACATGATTGTTAAACGTTAAAGTTGCCAGTCTAAAATGAATAATATAGCAATAACAATTATGTAAATAAAAATGATGACTGATAAAGAAAGAAAAAAATAATAATTAAAAAAATACAAGTTAACTATAGTCTATTTTTTTATTGATTTAAAAAAAAAAAAAAAAAAAAATTAGATGGATAAGGTTTTCTCTATTCAAATATTACGGGGAAGGCGAACCTTTTCACACGGCTTCAACAGATTAATCCTGAAACTGTATTCGACCTTTCTCTAGTCACCATCAAATGTACATTTTTAGCAATGTTTGAACCATTAACTCTTGTAAGAAATAAAATAGCTTGTTACCAGTCCATTTTTTTAACGGCGATTTAGTACAATATTGTATTTAGTGATTCGATTCCACAGTACTTGTTAAGAAGATAGTCTTTGTCAGCTTCGAATCGACGCATCTATGAGGCGGAACCACCACAGATCCAACCCATAAAGAAAACCCTTAACGGAGAGACTCGAACGCTAAACCTCATACATATGATAACACCTCCGACAAACTCGCTACTGCAGAAGTTGGTTTGTTATTAGTCCATTAGCAATGGTTAATCTATTCATTGATGTATACGTGGTAATTTATTTCCAAGTGCATATCGCCATAAACTTCTACATCATTTAAAATAAACGTCAATCATTAATACAAACTCGATCTAATGTATCCCCCATGACCCCATGTTTGTTGTTCTCTTTCTTCAATTATATTTGGGTAGACAAATTGGACAACACATACTTGCTCTCCATGTTTAAAATTTGCTAAAGTGCCAATGCACAAAGACAAGTTTTCAAAGCTAGCTGTTTACACAATTGATAGAGACATAGAATGTACACATCTTTTATTATATCATTCTGAATTTATTATGTGATTTCATGAAACATTAATAGTGATTAAACAAAATGTTACAAGGTTTGTTTCATTCCCGGTCGGTTGAACCGTTAATCCGTTAGGTGACCTGAAGCCGGTTTTGAGAAGAAAAAAAACCCAGTTGAACTGTGAATCAAGAGCTCGTTCAAATCAGCTAGAAAACCGATTTTTAAAACATAAAGTTGTGTTTTTAGTACTTGTTTAGTTTGTTTATAAAAGAGGTGGAAGATAAACTTAACTTCTAGGTATAATCGTTTTTTTGTGAAATAGTACACTCGAGTTCATTTTTAATTCTTTAATGCTATAGTTTAAAAAAATTTGTGCCTCTGATTAATTTTTTATTCCAGTTCTACCACAACAAAAGTATAGATATTCTTCTTGGTTGTACTTTAGGCACAAATTTTAGATATAGAAATTAGTTGGTTAAATATATTTCAGCTTTTAATTAGGTCTCTAGCTAGCTTTTTGTATTTAGCTCATGTTTATGAGATATAATTTTTGCTCTAAACGAATCCGACGGAGAGAAAATTAATCTCATTGTATCCACGGAGGTTCAGTTGCGCTTACTTCAGACTATCTAAAAAGGTAGTCGCTTTGGGACTATTCTGCTCACAATGTTGAGTCAGAAAAAAAAGAATTATGTTTATTAAATATTTCTTGAGACAAGTTTAAGATTAATGGGGAAAAAGAAGTACAATAAATAAGTGCATTTATAGGAAAATTGTATCACAGACAAAGTGCAGAAACCCAACTACTTCCAACTATGCACATGTCCACAACCAGTTGGCAGATTCTTCAAACTTTTTTTTATGCAAGACACTCATGCACATACACACAAACTTATCTACATCACACATACAATTACAGAGTGAAGCAATTCCTAATAGCACTATAGTATTTCATAACCTAACCAAAAGGACAATATTAAGAAGTTACCAACTAACATACAATTGGTTAAAATTTGTGTAATAGCATTAAACTTTTGACTTTAATGTGACATGTGCATGTTGCATTATTGTCCAACATTAGTCAAATGAAAATAACCAAACACTTTAGTTTCAATTGTCATCTTTAAGTAGCAAAAAAACATAGCATTAATCTACCTTGCAAACATATATGTTACAAAATATCATACAAATATTTTCTATTTCATGAAACAAAATAAATATAATTACAATAACAACAATCTCATTATTATTTTCTTTCCAAATAAGTACCCTTTTAAATCATAAATTAAAAACAAAAATAAAAAATAGAAAAAAAGGACCATTCGATTTTTTGCATGAGCAATATCTCGTGGTAGACCCATGATACCCGCTGTTACTTTATCACACCGACAAAAATAAAAAAAAAAATTACAAAAAAAAATTAATTTAAGCAAAAATCAACCATGAAAAACAAGCCACCATAACCATCAATGGCGCCACCAATCTACCACCACCATTTGTCGAATCCGCGGCCTCGTCGTCGCTATAATCACCGTCCCCGGGGCCTGGTGCGGCTGCGGCCGCGCCTTTCTTAGCAGGCTTCTTTTTCTTTTTTGCTGGAGCCGGCGCTGCAGCCGGCTCATCAGCCTCAACCGCGGTACCTTTAAAAAGCTCCCGCGGTTGCAAAACTTTGTCAAGTGTGTAAATAGCAATTGGCTCATCATCAACAACTGTACCACTAATAGTAGCAGTCACAACTTTAGTCTTCAAAGTCACATCATTTCCATCGTTTTGCACATCGAAATCGTACTTCTTTTTCGCACCTTCGGTAGCTAAAGTGTTCATCATGCCATTGCTAGACCTCAACATTCCCATGGAGTTGTAAACTGGAACACCATGGTACAACAACAAGGATGTTTTCTCGGAGGCTGTCAAGTTTTTGTACTTGGGCGCGAACTTAGTGATGGCGTCGTCACTGGGACAGAAAACAGTGACGTTGCCATTCGCGGAACTTAGAAAAGTTCCGATCGCGCCGGAGGTTGTCAAAAGGTCGTAAAACGCCTGGCAACCTTCGCGTTGTAGCAAGGAAGTTAAGTTTAGATCTGGAGCTGCTGTTGGTGCTTCGGCTTCTGGTGAGTTCAAAATGGCACTGATTTGGATGACTGAGATGTTGTAAGGCATCTCGAGGATGGATTTGACGTATGTGGTGTCTGTTTGGGAGGGGTTGTCTTCTGGTGTGAAGCGGACTTTGCCTCCTTTCACATCAGTGATGTGGACATATCCAGCGGTACCTGTAACAAATTATATCAGTATCTAAAATAACTTTAACCAATGAGTGTGTAACTCTTGCTAATTAGAATTAACAATAAATAGAAATAGTATTGTTAGATACTGAAATAATCTGTTACCTGGTGCTTCACCCGTAGCCTGGTACATTGTTGCTGTAGAGGTAGAGCCTTTAGTAACTTGATGAAGTTTCTTTGAGCCGAAATAATCAGCAAAAACATGAAGTGAAAGAACATTTTTGATTGTCTGAATTGACAAGCCTTTAGCAAGTAAGTCCGACATTGCGGCATTGTCTACCGCGCAGACAGTGATAGTTTGCCTACGGTTGATTTCATTTGCTAAGTGTGTGATAGTGAGGTAATGGTTAAATGTCGAAAATTCGGGGTGTTTGGCTAGGATTTTGGTGATGTTATGGCTCTGAACTGTGGTAGTGAGAGCTAGGATTACGAGGAAGGCGAGGGAAAGTGGCGACATTGTCGCCGTTGCGATAGTGGTGGAGGAGGAGGGGGGAGATAAGCAAAGGATGAGTGAGTGGTGTGTGTTAGATGAAAGTGTGTTTATATATCCATGTGGTATTGGGGGTTGCATTTGGGCAATTTTCTATTTGGAGGATATTAAATTAGTATTAAAATTATTATGGTATCAAATTATTAGCCTATGATGTTTTTCATGTTACCTAATACTCCGTAGTTATTATTTTTAACGGATAATTTGATTGACAGTACATATGACATACTCAAATATTGTCCATGTTATTTGTTTGTGAATAATTCTAAATTTTGCTACATGTTAATGTTTATGAAACCAAAATCTCACTCAAGCTTGCAATCCGAGACATTATGAAAACCTTGCAAACTGGTAAGTGATTTACGATTTTCAAAATTTCAAGCTTGAAAGTGTCTAAAAGATTGGAATTTGTCGTTGCTTAACTCAAAACGTACTTAAAAGAATCCCAACGTCCCGCGGTTTTTTTACTAATCGCATGTATATTCAAGATTTCAACTTATACGAATTATATGTAGAATGTTTAGGTATCTAATAAACGAAAAAAAAAAGTAAATTTGTATTCAACTTCACACTTCTATATTTGGTACCAAAACTGGTTTCTACTTTAGTCCATCTTATGGATTCTATTGCACTAGTATAGAAAAAGTACTCAATAATCATCCAGACATCTACTAACAAAATGCAATTTGCAATTTTGTAATCAAATGTGGATTAACCTTTTAATAAAGATACAACATATAAAACCCATTAAACCATACTTTATATTATTTGTGATACATAAAATCATACATGTATTTCCAACAACAATCATAAAAAAAGGGAATAGGATTATCTCATGTTATAAATAACTTGATGGATCAAGTAAATCAATTATCAACTATAAGATCAAATCTAATGGCTCAAATCAAAATAACATAAGATGATTTGAGCTATTGAATTTAATCAAATGGATATATTTGCAATTTGAGAGAATCCTCTCTCTCTAAAAAAAATTAGTCATTTTAATACTAGAAGGGTGTGGAGGAGTGAATTCCAGACTGTCAATGAAATCATTTGGGCCACCTATCACCATCAATGCTAAATGTTTTCTTGTGTTAAAATAATATAAATATAATGGCACCCAAGTATAGTGGAATATTATTTTTTATTTTTCTGAATATACGTACACCTAATTACAGTATCATTTATTTCAGTATAATATTTATTAATTTAATTAAGTTTAACAATCTCGGTTAAATACAAACAAACTGTATCACTGTCATATTGTCCACATCCACACCCTCTCATTACTTTTGTCTTTTCGTTAAAGCCCTTTATCTTTGTGGTCCATGACATATTTAGCCATACATTTGGATGTGTTTCAATGTGCACTTGAGTAAAAAGTGTGTCATGCTTCACAATATTACATCTGGATTGATTAAACTTGGAAGTTCTATTGAAATTTTTAGTTTGTTGTATCAAATCTAGTTAGTATTGTAGTTGAGTTAGTAAAAGATCTCTAATCAAGTATTTTGTAATTGCACTTCAACATTATCAAAGTTTTATATTAATAGTATAGATTCTATTTTGCCAGAAAAAAAAAATAAAAAATAGCCATACATTTATCTAAATCATAATTACCTCAATCTTTTTTAGAATTATGTCAAGTTTATTTGTCAATAATTTATATGTTCAATCATTGGAAAAGTGTTTTGTTACTACAACTTGGGAGCTCCATGGAAATTTTTAGTTTGTTGTATCATATATAATTAGTATCGTAGTTGAGTAAAAGATTTCTAGGCAAGTGTTTTGTAACTACACTTCAACATTCTTAAAGTTTCATATTATCAATATAAATTTTGTTTTACCATAATAATAATAATAATAATAATAATAATAATGATGATAATTTAGCCACGCATTTTATCTAAATCATAAGTACCTCAATTTTTTTAGTATTGTGTCAAGTATATCTCTCAATTATTTATATGTTCAATCATGGGAAAAGTGTTTTGTTATTACAACATACCGCGTACGTAGAATGATATCATTACGTTTTAGTATGTCTTTGATGTTAAATGTATGTTTAGCAAAAATAATTATGATTATGAAGTATAAGTATGCAACTGTCAATTGTAGCTACAATCTTTGGCTGGCAAGCTGCATAACTGCTTTTGCTAAATGGTGAATGTTGCTTTGAAATCTTCGTCTCAAAATATAGTCACCGTATCAGACAAAAGTACATGTTTTAAAAAACTTAATCATTACATCCAATTTTCTTTGGAATGGCAATTTTATCTATCTTTCATTTATTAATTAACTTTTTTCGAGTTTTGTAATTTCAATCCTGAAATCCTGATTAAAGGTGTTGTGTTAAAGATGATATATCTTACATAATGAATAACTAATTTGAGAAAATCCAGAACGAATACATGAACAATTTTAAGAGATGAATGCTTGTTTTCAAACACACGTTTTATAAAAAAAAAATGCCATTTTTTCTCTCTAAAAGCTAGTAGCTAAAAGAATTCAAACACTCACTACCAAACATGGCTATAATTTACACTGTATGTAACTGTATATTTTTGTAGCTTTAAGAAAACGAACCGAGGGATCACGAAACTATGTAGATTAGGGTGAAATGATCTATATTAACTCTAGATAAACAAAGTTAATAACCTTATAAGTGCAGGGGCAATATGTGAATTTATTTGCTAGTGGTGTCCTCAGAATTAGAATTCGTGGGGTCCAAGTAAGTGTCGGTTGCAATATTAAAAAATGTCGTAAAAGATAAAATACGAGTAACATGTTTGAGTATTTGTCGGTCCAGTTCATAGGTACTACACATTCATCCTTACATATCATTAAACAAAATCAAATCCTTTATTGGTTTTTAATATAAAAAATGAAAATCTCATAACCTAGCGATTGCAGGGACGGAACCAGGATGAGTCACGAAGATTCTTGTACACCCACTGAATTCTGGGACGTAGTGTTGATTTTGTAAAAAAAAAACTTCGATTTTTTTTTAAATACACTTAGTTTAAAAAAATTGTGTTCCTCGTTATGTATAACTTTTATAGATGCACTTAATCAAATTGTGTTTTGATTTCGTTCCTAAGCGAGTGTATAACTTTAAAGACTTACCAGGATCGAACCGAGAAGGGGGTTTTCAAAATTCCTATAAATCACATGCATTTTTGCTACGTAAAGTAAAATATTGTCAAAAATCCGTATTTTTATGAAATAAACCATGTCAAAACTACTAGCTTTATAATTTTTCTTTAATTTCAACAAAATGATCTTAATAACTTTAGTCTGACTCTCTTGTTTTTTACTGCGACTTGAGGTCTTTGAGGACATGAACTTTTAAAAATCTGTTATTAAAAAAAAAAACTGAATTTACTATAGGACCTGATCTTTTACAAAAGTTTCCGAGCGTCCGAGCTACCACTGCACATGCATTTATGAGAAAATTTGATCAAGTACAATATGATTTGAATGAATATGACCACATTTATAATGATCCTGACGGGGCCGTCTCAATCGGCGAAATTTTTAAAGGGGTTGTATGAAATTATATAATGAAATATTTTGTTAAACAATACAGTATTATATATAAAGTGTCATCATTTATAAGATATAATGCAATTAGTTATTTAAACGTTCTACTCTCTTCGTCTCAATAAAATTATCTATATTTTCATTTTAGAACGTCTCAAAAAGATTTAGACATTTTCTATTTTTAGTAAAAACTAAAGAATATATTAGGAGAATATTCTCTTTGAGTGGTTGAGATTTATAGTGGTCCCATTTTTATTAAACTTGGTAATTTCTCTCTCATGACAATAATTTTAAGACGGATGGAGTAACATATTACTCATTTAAGATATTTTCTCATTTAAATATTTTATTTTTCGTGAAAAATATGTCTACACATGCATATAATTATTAACGAGACAAATTTTAGGACCCTAAAAATTCTGAGACCCTAAGCAGTCGCTCACCTTGCACACCTCCAAAAACGGCTCTGGATCCCAATTTTGTCTCACTTTAGGTTACTTTGCAATCTAATTGTATTAAGCAAAATAAATGGTCATGTTGCTTGAAGCGACGAGTTAGTTTGAACATTTTCTGTCACATAATATGTTTATAAGAGCATCCACTATGATGGTTTATAAAAAGGTCTAAGAAAAGATGAAGAGGTCTATCATTTTATTACCCATAGTGAGAATTTGTTTCATGCTTATGTGGAATGAAAATGTCTAAATTCTTGAACCTCTTCTATATTTAATGCTTTTGTGTTTAATGAGGTTTTACAAAGCTTTAAGTAGTTTATCTATAGTGAAGAAAGGTTTATAACAAGAAAAAGGTTTATGAATTTATGAGTTTCAATGACTAGGCACTATTATAAACCTTTATAAAGATTCACTATAGTAGATGCCCTAAGATATGGTGAAAATGGAGGAGCAATATTGTCGGTTATTAACGTATTAAGAAACGTAAAAGAATTCTCAACTTTGTAAAAGCACGATTAAGATGGTATTAGTTTACATGTCGGCAACAATTTAACTTTTTCTTTGGTAAAATATCTAAACTTTCCATATTAAAATGTAGATATTTTACAAAATTGTAATACCAACTTTCTCCCATTGCTTGTCTCTAAAAAATGTAGGCGCCCACATAACCCAACCACCTCAACGTTCATTTACTAGTTTCGTGGTTTAAATTCAACTAGGATTAGAGTTTTATTTGTATTTATCTTTTGGGAACAAACAAAGGTGTTTACCTTTCTCTTAAAGCAAGATGTTAACGCACCCATGTGAGTTAAGGCTTAACTTTTTTGAGTTAAAGTGCGTTAACCACATCGTTTAACTGAGTTAAGGTGTGCGTTATCACTTTAACGCTGCGTTAAAAGACCCAAGTTAAGAGTGAGTTATCAAGTTAAGGGCAAGTTACCACACTGCGTCTCAAGTTAAGAGTGCGTTAAAGTGAGTTAAGGTTGAGTTATAATAAGGGGTGTTTTTTTTAGTTAAGGTGAAAAGATTAAAACTTATGTGGCGTAACAGTGTGTTAAATCTTAACTCAGGTTATGACACCTTCTGCTTTTATCGGGAAGGATTATGAGCTTAAAACTTTACTCTTTTTTAATTGGAAATCTATTAAAAACTTCACTCTCTTTTATATGAGGTCAATTAAAACTTTTATATCTAACTGATTAATTTAGTAAACACTGTTTTATTTTATGTTGAAGCCAAATATGTATAAAAAATGATTTATACATAGCATTTGAGAAAAAAGAGAACACGTTCTATCAGGCTAGTCGTAATGGAGGGTCAACTGTTCGGTCGGCCGTCTAAGGTGGGATCCATCCCCCACTACATGGGGTCGCTTGGTTCTGTCAGTCGGCTCATTTTTGCATGATTGGGTCGCATACTCGATCGAATGGACTTAATATGGTTGTGTGTGAGTGTGTTTTATATTGTTTTTGTGAGGTATGTTTTTTGTGGTGATCACGATCGTCTTATTACGAGTATTTAGTTTTGCATTTGATCTTAGAGAAAAGCTAAGATGACACTGAGGTAATAGAGTCATCTGATCACCCATTTGGTCACCATTACCACCGGCCGGTCATGAATCAATCAACACTGTTAGAAGGTTATTTTTCCATTTATAATGATTTTGTCCATATTTAATAGAAATACGGATTTTTTTAACTTGTGACTTAGGAACACATGATAAGAAGACAAGGACCTCGTACTTTTGTGTGAGTTTCTAATTTTTTTTTTTTTTTTTTTTTTTTTTTTTTTTTTTTTTTGGAGTAAGCCTTTTTATCCTGTGCCATGGGGGAAATACATATATGTTTGTTTTTATAAAGAAGTTTATGCCTACGACCAAGAGTGATCTAAATGACATGAAATGTACTCGTGTTATGAGCCGATAACGAGATTGCAGAAGATGGTGGTAATGCCTGATACGCTTGTTCAACGGGAAAATGATATACG
This sequence comes from Chrysanthemum makinoi, assembly GCA_910596185.1. Classification (NCBI taxonomy): domain Eukaryota; kingdom Viridiplantae; phylum Streptophyta; class Magnoliopsida; order Asterales; family Asteraceae; genus Chrysanthemum; species Chrysanthemum makinoi. Next base: position 40,594,175 of record OU343222.1, on the reverse strand, counting down.
ATGGCCAGCGTAGTCCGCTGATGACAGTTTCGATGGAAAAAGACATGACATGAAATGTACTTGTGCGATCCACAACTTAAACCATTACCGAGCATAACAATTATAAATATGTAGCAAGTGAAAAGTTTAAATTTTTAACAAACATTTTTGTCATATATCTAAAATATTTCTTTCTGTAAGGCCTATTACAACAATATTTCAATTTAGTATTAGTACCAATAAAATTTCAAAGCTATAAATGATTCAGTTTGGGAGTATGTTACCTACCAAATAATGTAATTACCATGAAACAATTCTTAAAATTAAATTTCTTGTAATTTTCTTGCAGACAGAAAAGTAAACAATAAGCTTAAATTAAACTATTTCTGTTAGGTAGTAATCAATAATAGATAGCTTTTATTATCATATTATTAACTTATTATGCACTACAAATTAAGGACTATTTGAAGTAATATATGGCAAAACCAGTATGTCCAACTAGTATCTCCTACGAAAGTATAAGCAGAGACTGTAACACGCCTGCAATCCGCATTGAGGACTGGTTTCAATAATGCAGTTCTGTCTATCAATAATGATTGTCGTTCAGAAAGTATAAGCAGCCATTAATCGTTCACAGATGAGAATTCAATTATATTCAGGTTAACGAGCTGTATAAAAGACAAGCATACTTTCTGCCGAAAAGTTCTTGTTAGTTATCGTCTTATATAAATTAAGATAAGCTTATTTAATACATTAATTAAGAACATTCTTCAATGATTAATGTTGTAAAACAGAACCATATGAGAAGTTTAATATGGCAATCAGGTGTGTCTACCACTCTACCCTAGCAGCTGCGTTTCAGATGACCCATATCGAAACTTAAAAGCACTTGCAGAAAAGCCATTTATAAAAAAGCTTCAGGAAATGTTTTCAAAGTATTGACTTGTAGATCACATTTTCTGGAAGCGGAAATTTACTATTTATCGTCTACGAAAGAAAGTTTATATGATCGAATAAGATGCAAGAGATCATCATCTAGACATGACCAATACAAAACCCATATATTCCACTGTTTGGGTAACTAAAATCTTATTACCAGTCAGTTTCACAAAGGTTTCTCTAACGGCATTACTAACAGTCACGGCATCTACTATTGCATTTTGAGAACGATGAAGCAACCCATTAGTATCATACTAGTGTGATTTGAGAACTCCATCCGACTCATTCAACCTCCTCATCTACTTCCTCCTCACTCGCTGATTCAAATTCTTCGTCATAAAGGTCTCGCGATCTAGCACTTGCCTCATCTATATCACCCTCAACAATCCATTCGTGAACCTCACTTGCATCTTGCGCTAGAAGTGTTTCATGACTTCTCGCTTTTCTCTTTTTGTTTTTCTCCCTCAAATTTGCACCAAATTGAACAAATTCAAGTTTTTTCCGTTTAGTTGCCTCTAGTAGATTCCTCTTTTTTGTATGTGCCTAAGAAATTAAAATATAAGCAATACGAAGTTTAAGTAAATATATATATTTAATAAATAACTTAAACATTTAAAGTTACGAACCCCTTCAGTATACGTGCTCCTACTTCTTTCACATTCCGTTGAACTAGTGGTTAAAGAAAGTATCCTCATAGCAATCTTTCTCAAATGAGGAGTTGAGCCACCATATTTTGACCACCAATTTGCTACAATTATTATACAAACATAGTATTAGATAGATAATTTTGAAATTGTAAAATAAATAAATGAGAATGAAATGCATTACCCGGATCAAATTTATCATCGTTCACCTCACATTCTTTGATTGCAACTACCTGATCAAATGTTCCTTGTTTACGCTTGTACATCTGAAACTCAACCATCATGATTTGGTTTTGCGTATCATAATCTTCGGGAAATAATTTTCCAACAACATCAACAACCGCATCAATGGCATCGCTATCATTTTTGACCTCCAAATTGTTATAAAGATAATAAGGGTTTAGAATGTAGGCTGACATATGTAGGCTCGTATCAAGCGTACCAGAAGACTTTTTTGAGATGATATCCATAATAGGCTCGTATGCTTTTTTATTATCGTTCAAAGCATCGATGATTTCATTTTTTGCCTTCTTAAGCTCACCATATATGAAACCCATGGAAGGCTTATAATCAGCTTCGACCATCCGGAGAACTTTGACTAACGGTGCAAAAACTTTCAAACATAATTTTACACCAGTCCAAAATGAGGGACTCACCACTATTGCATAAGCGGATTTTCCTTTAACCGTATTGAAGAACTTACATTTCTCCCATTCCTCACTAGAAAACATATGCTTCAGTTGAAATTTCTTTTCTGCCAAACTTTGTAAAGTGAGAAATGAGGAAGCAAATTTTGTAACTCCCGGTCTCACAATATCCCTTTTCTTCAGAAAACGCCTCGCCAAAGCCAATGTTTTGTGGTGGGCATATATAAAGACAGTTAACTCTTTTGCCTGATCAAGAATTTTCTTATACCTCGGAAGCCCACCAATATCTTCAAGAATAAATATATTTATAAACACAACTTACAAAGTAACAATAAAAAAAAAAATAATAATAATAATAATAAGGGATTGAGTAGAATATCTTTTCCAGTGTGTTGATGTATTTTTTAAGTCGTAGAATATAATGACTTTCAATAAGTGTTGTTCTAGACGTGTTTTTTAAGTAGAATAGCAATGTATTTTCCATAAGTGTTCTAATTTAGTACGTGGGATGACGCACCAAATGGAACACTTATAGAAGTAGGACGCACCAAATTGGAACACTTATGGAAAGTACATATTCTACAACTTAAAAAATACACGCTTAGAACGGACACTTATGGAAAGTACATTGTTATTCTACATCTTAAAAAAGTACATCGCACTGAATGGGACACTTGAAAAAGACGCTATTCTACCTACTCCCTAATAATAATAATAATAAAAAAAAAAAAAAAAGTACGGGTAAACACTTAAACTTATTACCTTCAAGGATAAGATTAATGGTATGTGAAGCACATGATGTCCAAAATATTGTTGGTCTCTTCTCGTTCAACAACTTTGCAACTCCCATATTATCAAAGGCATTGCCGTTGCCGGTCACAACTTGAACAACATTTTCGGGACCAACTTCATCAATGCAACTATTTACATACTCAAATATGTGCTCGCTTGTGTGGGATTCATTCAAAAATTCTTTGAAAGACAAAAAAGTGGTACCCAACTTTGAATTCACACACATATTCATGATGCTCCTTTTTCCATCGGACCATGCATCTATAATAATCGAGCATCCATTCAATTTCCAGTCTTCTTCGTATTCTTTCAACAACATTTTCGTTCTTTCAACCTCTTCTCTTAGGAGAGTACCTCCCAACTCATGCCTAGTTGGAGTTAAAGCTGCTCCAGCTCCAGGTCCAAATTCAGCAACCGCCTCCATTAACATCTTGAAGCTATCCTTTTCAAACGCATCAAATGGAATAGCACATTCATAAGCCCACCTACAAAAATATTCTTTCACATCAACCATTTCATCGAGCTCAATGATTTCATTACTAGCGGTAGATTCCATGGATTGAGCCGCTGATGATACTGTATCTAGTCGTGCTTAACTACAATTATAAAGAAACAATGAAACACAAATCAGCTAGTGAGTAACAAATTTCTTATAAGTAAATCATTAACAAAACTCTTAAAACATAGATCAATAATGCCTATTGTCTACATAGCATACTGACGTAAGTAATTCAATAATAGATCTCAAAAAACCCCTATATGTTTAAGAGCTGTTAATGCTATGTATCATCCATATTTAAAGCGATGTGCCTACTTTCCAATTACTAAACAGTAAACACCCCTATAGGTAAGAGTTTTTTGTTTGCATTTTGAATTGCTACTACCATAAATCAATTGCTACTGCCCGTAATCGAACCATAACATAAATCTGTTACATTGTCTTTCAAGTGAACTAGAAAAAACGAACCAAAATAAACGAGTGATGTTAAACAATAGCATGAACATACCTTCAATTAGTCTCAAATCAAGTGAGCACCATTATACAGGTGGTAGTAAACTTAATGGAATTAGCCAATTTCTTTCCTTTTTTGCTCTTTTCTACTTCTACTTAGATAGGGATTGAACTCTGCATGCTAGCAATATGCATTTCATTTAAGGGTCTTGTCAAAGCTCGTGTAGCAAACAAAACTAGGATTATCGAATGAGAAACATAGGAGACACGTTAGTTGTAGTTTCAAACATTACTTGCCTAATTGCTTCTTTATTTTGGGAAACCACTTAATAACTTTCAACACCAGCTATCCTACTCCTAATCTCTTTTCACGATAGGTAAACCAGAATGTAGAACTGTATATTAACTAATAAAACAAAATCTAAGTTAGTTGTATACCAGACTACAGAACCCCAACTATCTACTCTTTTACATATGTCACACATTTGAGAAGTGTCACATTTATAATTTTCTGTGATTGATGTTCATCGTGCAGACCTGAATTGGACCAATGGTGAAACCTAAAGTTTTCGATAACGATGAATTAAAATTGATGTTCAGGTCGGGTTCAAACATCTAGGTCATATTACCCGACAGCAATTGCATATTTGCATCATAATAATTATGGTCCATCTATTCAGTCCACAAGGCTTCCTAATTTTTGTGGCATAAGTAATGCCATATACAGTAACACGCTTTAAGTATGGATAATGGGATCACAAGATTGACTTTTTCGTGTGGATTTTAAGGTGATCAAATTCTTATTTGGATTCGTTTTTGTTTTTGCAGCATTGTAATCGCTAGATTGGATCTGAAACTAGTTTTCTTTAACATTGGGTGGTGGGGCATTATGGGGGTGGTGGTATGTAGATTGCTAGCTTGTATCGCATCGAGGAGGATAAAACTTCCATTAAAGATAAAAAAAAACCTGTATTTCAATGCAATTTTTTACTTGGTGATCAGCGTTCTAAATTCCCTACTTTTTCAAAGGTAATGTTACTAAAAACGACAAGAATACGAGACTTCAATTAGCAATACCCCTTTTAATGAAATTTTCACATTAAAACCAGGCCGTCCCTGAATTTTTGAAACTTTTGAGGGCCCTGGACGAATTACATAATGAGGCCTTTCGAGAAGGAATGTTATATATAAAGTGTCACCGTTTATAAGATATAATGCAATTAGTTATCTAAACGTTCAACATATTACTCATTTAAGATATTTTCTCATCCAAAAGCTTTTTTCTCCGTGAAAATTATGTGTACACATGCATATAATTGTTAACGGGACAAATTTTGGAGCCCTTAGCGGTCGCCCACCTTGCAAATCCTCAAAGACGGCCCTCGTGTAACTTAAACTCTTAAATGAGCCTATCTAACAACTCGCAAATTTATCAAAACTTAGAGCCAAACATAAAGTTTCTCAAAAATAAATAAATAAATAAATAAAATCCCCAACATGAAACTTGGCTTCATCAATATGGGTTTTTATTTTATTAAGCCTACTCTAAAAAAAAAGGTATTCTCAAGGGTTATTAGTATATTTTCTAATAAACCAATAACAAAAATGTATCTAACAAACCACATAATAAACCTATATAACAATGCTTGCAAGTGAATGTAATCTACTCACTATATATTATTTAAATAAATTACTCAAACTAAAAAGCTACAACCATATATGTACTTAATCAAAGGTAAAGTGCAGATAGATTAATGGAAGTAGTATGAAATGAAGTAACACAACTCACTCACATACCTTTAAAGGACATGAGTTTGTACTTGCAACACTCACCAACTTTCTCACTGGAAATTAAATTTGACCATAGTAAACTAGGTATTTTATTTTGGGGGTAAATAGTAAATACCGAGTTAAAGTCGTGTTCAGTCGGGTTGTGAATCCGGGTCATAAAGCCCGTCAGTTATGGGCCAGATTTATTTTAGTCTACTGGGGGTCTGTGGTCCGGTAATTTTATAAGCAAGTATGGACTGTGGACTTTGAAAATTGATACGATGGGATCACAAGACTCAAGACTCGACTTTTTTTCTCTCTAGATATTACTCATCCGCGTAGGGGTGGGTATCTGTTCGGTTATTGGGTTGTTTGATTTATTCGGTTCGGTTATTTTTTTTTGGGTAATAGCGAAAACTGAATCGAACTATAATTCAACCGAAAACCAAATTTGAATTCGGTTCGGTTTTCGGATTGACTCGAATAACCCGAATTGCACCATTTTTATATATATTTTTAATTTAATTATATTGATTTTTGAGGAAAAAATTTATTTCAACCATAAAAAGTGTTTTTTATATTAGGATAAAATTTTAGTGATAGTAATATATATTTATATAAATTCGGTTTTCAGTTCAAATAACCAAAACATATCCAAACCCCAAACCGAATTTTTAGTTTGGTTCGATTCGGTTTTGACAAATTCAGTTCGGTTCGGTTTTAATTTTTGGTTTATTCGGTTATCACCCAAACAATGCACACCCTACTCCCATGTCAAGTTCACCTAAAAATCAATTTTTCGTAACCCATTAACTACATTTTCCACCAATAAAAATATCATCTTTATTCAATAAACGTTTCTCTGATTCCTTGAAATATAAAATAGACATTAGGGTTGAGCATAATAATCAGCGAACCGGTCCGGACCGAACATGTTTCAGTTTGATCCTCGGTCTATCATTTTTCTCATATTTCAACCCTCGGTCAGTTCGGCCAAGTCCGGTTAGATCTTACGCACAACTGGCCATTATGCTTTGTTGGAACGGACTGACCAACCGGGTCGGAGGGAACCGCCCCAAACTTGGACCGAACATTTAGGTTCGGTCCTCGGTCCGGTATTTGAGCCAAATCTGTTTTTTGTCTGGTATGGTTTTTCGATCGTTTGTCGGACACCTGTTTTAGGGCAATCTCAAAATAGAATGTGAACACTTATTATAGAACGAAAAGAGTTGTCCGTGAACATTTTTTATGGGATGGAGAGAATAATAAGGCTGTCAAGATCGATATTTTATATGAAGTAAAATTGGAATCGTATGATCGAATCTAAAACATAAGACTACTTGTAAAAAAAGATGATGAAGTGTTTTATTAATGAATAGAATAACAAGTTTGTCTCTCAAGTGCATTAAAGATAACAAATACTTAATTTGCTTAGGGCATCCAATATGATAAACCTATGAAAAGATTCTATACAATTAATACATCATCAAGTTATAAACTTTTTCATATTATAGACCTATTTCTACTATGGATAAACCTATTCATAAAGCTTTTCATATCATAAAACACAACCAACATTTTCAAAAATAAAAATAAAAAAGAAATTATAAAATAGTTTAGACCTCTTCAAGATCTTAGACCTTTTCATTCCATGTAGGATTGAAATGGCTTCTTACTGTGGTTCACAAAATTATAGACTTCTTTAAAAGATTTTAGACATTTTTATAAACAACCATAGTGGATGCTCTTATAATAGTGAATCAGATAAATAAAAAAAAAAAAAAAAAAAAACTGTTGCATGTAATAGATTTGATTTTTTTTATATAGAAAGTGAACACTGTTTTGAAATAAATGTGTTCGTAAAAAGGAGAGATGGTTTGCATCTCCTCTGACAGAGACGAAACAGCTTTCGAGCCTGTTATACAGATCCGGTTAAGGCTTCCTACTTCGGTGGATCTTATAACACTGTTTTGAAATAAACCAAATTAGTAACACCCGAGAGATGCTAAGCATTAACTATCGATACCATTCGGTGCATTCTTTCTCTACATGCTCGGCGGTTCACGAGTGCACGAGGATGGTCAAGGAAAGACTTCGACGAGCTTTTCGAGCTACTATGCTAGTTGATGATACTAGAAATGAAAGTTCACATGCCAAAACACACGTTTCTAATGTGGAAGAAGTTAAAAGTCCAAACCGTGTACGAGTATTAGAACTATCTTAACTTGAACTCTTCTTCAACCTTTAACCGCTATCACCATCATCACCGCCATACCCACCACCACGATCGCCATCGCCATTATAAATAATATCGTCATCTTCATCTTTTCAATACATTAACAACTTAATGTCCCCGACATCTAATAGGATTCTCAAACACCATGGGGTTTTTTATATCTAAAGGTGAATAAGGCTGCCCCCAAGGCGATCGATTCCTAATCGATCGGCCTTCTGTGGCAAGTCGATCGAACATGATTTTTAACCCAACTTGGTCGTTCCAACGATCGAATGGAAAAAGGCAATTAAATGTGTAAACCGTTGTGTAACGGTTAGAGAAAAAAAAATAAAAATAAAAAATAAAAAAAATTGAACGTTATGTTTTGTACCGTTTGAAAAAAAAAATCTATTAAACTACCTTATAAATACACAACATATTTACACACTTAATCCACAAATCTCACAATTCTCTCTATCAAAATGTCTAAGAAAACACCACAACCAAAAGGCCGAAAATCCCGATTGGCACAAAACATCCCGCAATTAACACCGGATCCGAATTTCCGGTTAACCGGTGTCTCATCAACCGTCAATTTCCGACCCGCTACTTTAGATTATCAATCGCAACAACCTCCACAACAACAAACTAACAATCCATTTTTTATAAACTGTCATATGAATCGTCCATTTGTTCCAACGTATCAAAACAAACAACAACAACAAAGCCACTCCCGTCAAAACCAACAATCTATGTATAGCTCACCCGAATCGGTGTATCGTCCAACAATGGATTCATCAACGTCTTCCTATTCAAATTATCAACATTATTCTCCGGTTAACCGTATGAATCTTGATGCTTGTGATTTTGAAGAACTTCTATACACCAATCCAGATTTTTATGTGGGAACTGGTTCGGGTTATCCGACTCAAGAGTATCAAGGTTCGGGTCAAGGTTCGGTTCACGGATCGTATCACGATTCGGTTACAAATGATGACGAAAACATTATTTCGGAAGAGACGTCACCGGTCAAACCTAAGAAACGAGCTACAAAGGCTAAGAAGAAGGTCGTTGAGAAAGAAACCAAGAATGATTCGTCGCTTTGGACACGCGAAGAAGATATCGCGTTGTGCAATGCTTGGTGTGATACGAGCATAACGGGAAACAACCAAAATGCTAAGGGATTTTGGCAGAAAGTGATTACTTACTTGAAAAAGAGGTTGGTGCAGAAAGAACGTACAACTCAATTATTACCAAGTGGAAAAATAGGATTCGTCCTAGAGTTGGTCAGTTTTATGCCATTTATGAATGCTTATAGGAATTATGGAAGTGGTGAGAATGACCTCATTGTTTACAGACGAGCGTGTGAAGAATACCAAATAGTGTATAATCATGCGTTTGTACTGGAGCATTGTTGGGAAATTTTGAAGGACCATGAGGTTTGGAAGGATAATGAGACGCCTGCTTTTTTAAGCCAAGATGTGGGTAAAAAAAAAGCAAGGACTTCTGAAACCGACTCGGATGTGCCTGAGCGACCAACTGGTCGTGATGCCGCTAAGAAAAATAAGAAGAAATCGTCAGAGAGTTCCAAATCTAGCTATATGGAAGGTGTAGCCGAGAAATGGAAAAGCATTAAGTCCATGGCATTGGGAAAGAAGAAGGAGCTGGTAGACGGATACTACGACTTGAAGAAGAAAGAGCTGGAGCAAAGGCAAAAGGAGTTGGAGATGGAGCAAAAGAAAGCGGAAATGGATGACAAAATATTGGCACTAGAACAACAAAAACTTGAATTTGAGCGAGAAAAGAAATATGAAAAAGACATCATATTCTATTGCACACCAATCGACCCATCTTTGCCCGCACTACAACGACAAAAAATGCAGGAAATCAAAGATTCGATCAAGGCACGCCACAACCTAGATTATTAGTTTTTAATAAGTGTTGTAATGTTTTAATAAGTTTCATAATGTTTTTATTTTATTAGAATTATTATGTAACGTTTTACTCCGTAATTATTAATGAAATTTTAGTTTGTGTTAAAAATGTTTAAATTTTCTTTTTTGATCATGGTCGCCCTTACTGGCGCACCCAATCGCCTGAAGGTAGCTGAAGAGATAAAACTGACGTGTCAGAGAAAATGAGAAGGATCGACCCCCTAAAAAAGAGATAAAGTTGCATGTGAATTGATCATTAACCCCTTTTCACTTTTACCATATCTTAAAAGGAAAAAGTTTGTAGTTATCCATAGCATGCAAGTATTCATTCATCACTGCTTTAGGTTAAGCAACAATATGCCTAGTTTTCTAATACTAGAATGGTTCACGGTCTTAACGAAGCATCTTGCTGTTTGAGTTTGAGAGTAGATAAATGAGTTCATCAGATAAAGAAGTGAGTAAAGATTTTGGGAATATGATTCCATAGTTGATGCGAGAAAAGATTTTTGTATTTGGGAACATGATATATGTTCGGACACGCGAATTTCTATCTTTTTTGCTGTTTTAAGTAAGTAAACTTACGGTATTAAACGCTACCTTTCTCTAGCACTAGCACCAACCTCCTATGTAAGGCAAAGAGAAATAAAGAAGAAATACCATTTTTTTACTTGCATTTTGTATTGATATTAGCTTGAAAAAGAGTTACAAAGGTTGATATTACTGATCACCACCCAAACAGTTTTGAGTGTTAGATACTATTTATTTTCTTCCTATCCATGCTAATTAAGATAAGCTTCAATTATCCAACAAAGATTAACTAAGAAACCCTTTATATGAAAACAATCGACAAATTAAATAACTTGTGGGTTAATAGGATAACCCATCATATAAAACTATTATTTGGCAAAAGTTAGACTAATACATGGGCGGAGAGAGGGGCTAGCTAGCGGGTGCTAGGCCCTTTCCAATAAACCTAATGATTGTATTAAAATATCATTGTTTAGCTCATAATTTAACGTTTAGTATATCACGAGCCTCTCCCAACTAGCGACTTTCTATAATGAAAGAAAAAGAAAACAACCAAAATGAAATATCTCTTATCTAATTTAGAGGTAGCAATTTTCTATCTTAAATGGTTTTTATATTTCTTTCTTTATCGTTGCAAATTACTATTGACTTTGATTTTTTTCTCCCGCATCTTATGTCGTGTGTTAGTTGTTTGTTGCTTTACTCTTGACAAATATGAATTGTGCATTAACTTTTGTATATATTTTGTTCATGTTTCTTATTTTAGTTTTGTGTTCAATTATTAAAAGTATATGAGACTAAAGAGTTCAAGTTATATGTAGGGGTGAGCATGGGCCGATTTGAGACGGTTTTTGGCTAAAACCAAGCCCTGAACTGAAAGTTCGGTTTTAAGTTTTTTAAAACCAAACCACACACCAAAAATTCGGTTTGTTTTTTTTCGGTTTTTGGAGTTTAAAATCACTTTCGCAAACAATTAGCACATGAATTTAAACAAAGTTATCTAAAAGATAAAGATTTGTAAATGAGGTAAATATGATTAAGATTGTATCAGAGTCGTCTCATGGTTATTTGAGGCCTAAATAAAAAAAATATGAAATGAGACATTTTTGATAATATTTTGATGTTGTTAATTTAAATAATTTAAGCGACTTGCCAATAACTAGTTACTATATCATAAATTTGGATATCCGAAATTTGCGATGATGGTTTTATGTTAGACATAATATTTTATCTAAGTTTATTTTAATTCGGATATTCGAAATTTCAGATAACATTTTTATATATCCGAATATACAGATATCTAAATTTTTGGAAAAATTTTATTGAGTTCCAAAACTGTCCTTTTATAAAACCCAACTTTTTAATAAATTATGATTAAGTCTTCGGATATCCGAATACGGATATTTTTTGAACACCCATAACCTAAATCAAGAAATCCTAAAACATTTCGGCTTTGTTGCTCTCCCCTACTTATATACTCGGAAGCATGCATCAAAACAAATAAAGAACTGACCTTATTTTGAGTTTACTATATTTTTTATGCACTAATTATGTTAGAAAAAAATAGGTTCGTTAATGCATTTGTAAGTTTTTGTGATGGTTTATCTGTATAAAGTAAAGTTAGAAACCATCTATTTACACTTTTATTTTTTCAGGTTATATAATAAGCTTCGGCCCTCTTAACTACAAATCTTGGCTCCGCTCATTAACTAATATAATATATCGGATTGTAGACATTAGTTGGTTGCCAGATATTCTAAGGTAGTATTATATCATGTGCTATATCGTTCTTTCCATGCATGCTCAAACCGTTGATTAAGTCTATTATTACATGTACGTATGAACTTGGTTTAAAAATGTGCGCATCATTGCATTGCATTTGAAATTTCGCATCATGGTATCTAATGCGAGGCCATCCTAGATTGCGCTCGCAATTGACCGCTATTTATCGCATTTGTGTAATGCTAGCAATAGTCGCAATTAGCGCAATTTGGAATTTGGGCTGATTTGTAAAAATAAAACCATTTATACGAAGCCTAACTATTTTAATGAGGACCCTAGTAAAGGACGTCCATAAAAATACACATTGACGGCCATAGTCCTGTTGCGTGATTCAAGTTGTAAACTCATATGTTCTTTTTTGATTATAATAATCACATATGTTATATCATTATGTACAAAGTGAGTTAATTTCTTTGATTCAACGCTAGAACTTATATCTTGTTCAACTTTGACTAAACTTTATAATGCCGACTTTTGCTATTGATTTAATTATGAGTAAATTATGATTATGTGTTACTGATATAACTTGTAACTTGTAAATTAGTAATTTATTTATAAGTTTATTGCATTTACTTGGTACTTGGAAAAATTATACTATGTATAAATATATATACTTTTTATTTTTTAATATTAAACGCATCGCTTCTAAATTGCGCTCGCATTTGCATCACGCATCTCGCATCGGTCTCTGGGGCCTTGAGCGCATCGGATCGTAAAACGCAATTTTAAACCAAGCGTATGAAGATACGGAGAGATATAGAAAATCAGATATGGGGATCACCCACACACATAAGAAAGTTGTATTAATAGGTGCAACATGTTACTAAATTATAGACCAGTTGGTATAATAATTGAACAAATCTTGTACAACGACTAAATGCTTGAGTGAAACATCACAACATAGCAAGCTTTAGCAAGGTTATACCTTCAGGTGACTTTATGCTTCTTGATGAGTGTGTAAATACTCATCATTTTTGTACAAATTAGACTGCAAAAACATCTGAAAACACTCAGTAATGCATCAAAATGATAAAAATATCACAAATAAGTGTTTTATGTGTTTTAAATGCAAAAATATCAAAATCTGGTGAAAAACGTATCAAGTTTGCATAATTGGCAGTTTTAGTCCCCCAAGTTTGAAAAGTTGTCAAAAACAGTCCCTGGTAAATTTAAATAAATAAAAATATCATTTTAAGTCCCTAGGGATTCCTAAGTTGTCAAAATTGGTCCTTGAGATTCAAATTTACAAAATTACAACTTTAGTCCCTGAACTTTGAAATTTGGCAAGTTTAGTCCTTTGAGAATTTGAAAATGTCAAAAATGGTACTTGTACTATTAAAGTTTGTCAAAATCAGCCCTTGTGAGAACTTTGGAAAATGGCGTGCTTGGTCCTTCAAGTTTTCAGAATTGCAAGTTTAGTCCTTTTATTATTAACTTATAAAGCCTTGTCAAAATGTTTTGACCCCTGCCACTTAACCTTTTTGGACTCCCAGTCATTAGCCTATTTTGGACCTCTGGTCAAACAAGTCAAACAAGCAGATAAAGCGCGCCCCCACTGTTTATCTTCCCCAACACCTGTTCCCTCCAACTTGCCTGCACACAGTCCTCTCCCATCACCTTTCCACCACCCCCTCATCATCACTAACCCCCCACAATTAATGCCACCCCCCCTAGCAGCTAACACAGGCCTACAAGTCAAAATGTCTTTTCCCGCCAAATTGATAAAAACCAGGCAACACACTCAAAACTCTCCCATTGGCTCTCAAATGAGGTGGGATTGGCTCAGAAGACACGTGGAAGATTTTTTGAGCATAAAAGAGGAAGAAAGAGGCAAGAGAAAGAGGCAGTTAGTTTTAATTTTCACCAAATATGTCGTTTTTTAGCTTAACTTGTCTTAAATAGTTTTCTTTTGTATTTGCAAGCTTATTTGTATTAAACAAAGATATTCAAGTGTTTTGCAACTTTGTTCAAGTGATAATTCAAGTTCTAGTTCATCTTTTACATTTTCTCTCCACTGTTACAAAACTGAGTTTCAGTTTCTTATGTTAACATCTCTAGCAGCTTATTTATAAGCTCACATAAGCTTATTTTAGCTTATAATAGCTTTTTGTGAGCCTGTGTTCAAGTTCCATGCATTTTTGGAGTTTGGTCAAGAAAAGTCAAAAATGGGTAAAACTGATGCAGAAAGGGTAAAAATTGATGCAGACATGGAAATGGGGTGATTTACAGTTAGTTGGGTTGGATTTGATAGGGTAGTAGTTCTTGTTTCATAGTTTGCAAGCCATTGTGGCTATGGACAAATGTAAGTCAATTTCTAGTTCATTAGCATCATCTGTTTTAATGGCAACCAGTAGTTGAAATCTGTTCTAATAGTAGTATTTAAGTGATATTAAGTTAGTTTGATCATAATTGCAAGCTGGTTCAGTGTCTAGATTAGTTTTGAGTTCAAAACAGTTAAATACAAGGGTGTTTGGTTTATAGCATAATCTGCCCTAAAGGCTTGTTCAGTGTATACTTCTAGTTGTTTCATGTTTGTTTAGTCTAAGTATGTTCATTTGAGTCATTATTTTGTGCCTGCTAGTTCAAAAAGTCAAAACATCAAGTAATCTGTCTTAACTTGTTCACTGTTGTGGATTTGGATTTGCATAGTCTTGATTTGTGTTTAAATATCATAGAGATAGATTACATTAGCTTTATTTGATCATAACACTTCATAATCAGTGTTTAAATTGTGTCCAAATCTCAACAAAGTCAATATTTCAGTTTTTGTTCAAAAGTCAAAACATAAAAAAGTGGATTTGAGCTCAGTTAGAAGGATTTTTCATGATCTCATCTCTGGGTCTTACCAAGTGAAATTTGTGGCTTTGTAAACTTCAACTGGTCTTTTTACTTATTAGCATTTTTGTGGAATTTTGCAATTTATTTAAAAGCTCCAAACAAGCTCCTCTTTTAAGTGTCAAGTGCCCTGCTCCAAAAGCTCAGCAACAACTGAGTTTTCTCAGATTGTGCACCTATGCACGAGCTCATTAGAGCTGGTCTAGGTCTGATTTTTGGTTTAGACACTCTCAACCAGGTCTACTTTAGTTTCCAATTTGTAGTTTTCTGTTTTAGCTTAATATGTGGCCTGTGCTTATGCCCAAAGTAGGTCACTGAAATCTGTTCTAGCTCAAAAGCTCAAATCTTCAAATCTGATCAAACTTGCATATCAGTGGTTGTAGCTTGTTGATTTTAGTTGCATTTGGTCAATTTTAGCTTATTAGAACTTCTGTTTTGGTTTGGTGCTTTTTAGTTTCCATTTGCTTATTCAAGTGCTTATTCCAATAAGCACTTACACATCAGTCCCATTTTCTTGTACACAAGCACCTGTTTTTCCAATTTTCCTAGATTCAGTACATCATTTTAGAGTTTTCCTGAAATTTTCAGATTTTTCTAAGTTGATTTGCTATTTTTCTTAATTTAAATTAGTTTTTAAGCATTTTTAATTAGCTTTTAATACAAAAAATTCAGAAAAGGTTCAAAAAAATAATTTTTCATTTTTATTAAGTTTAGATAAATATAAAAAGTAAAAAAAGTAATTTTCCAGATTTTTCATAGTTTATTTTGTAATTTTTAGTAATTTAATTAGTTTTTAATAGTTTAAAATTCATAAAAAATAGAAAAATAATCAGAAAAATATAAAAATAGTTTTGAAAATTCTTTTTTGTTATTTTAGATTTTTCCAAGTCTTAATTTTATTTTTCTAAGTTTATTTCCTATTTTCTTGTAATTTAGGGTATTATTTAATAGTTAAAAATAGTTTTTAATTAATAATAATTAGATAAATAGTTATAAAAATAATTTTCTTTTTCTTAAAATTTTCTTATATCATTAGGTTTGTAAAAATATCATTTTCATATTTTTAGGATTTATATTGTGTAAGTTTCACGTTTTTATTTGTACGTTACGTAGTTTTTAAATTAAGTTTTATTTAAACATAAAATCAAAAACATCAGTTTAAAATTAGTGATAGCGTTTATTTAAGATAGTTAATCTTTTTAATCTCCTTTAATTTGCATTTAAAGCCTTTGTAGTTTATAAAAACTCAAAATCCTTACTGACCACTATCCTTAGTGGTTATTCGTCATCTGATTGTGTTTAACACCAGTCAACCTCCGTGGGACATAACGACCCGGGAATCCACTGTATTCTCCTGATCTAAATTGCAATTGGTGTTTGAGCTGTTTTAAGTTCCTTACGGCTGGTCATTCACAAGTGGCTAGCCTGCGTGAGAAAACTTGACGGTTCAGCACCGATCAAATATTGGCGCCGTTGTCGGGGAGGCTGTAAGCGTGTTCTAAGCATTTTTCAGACCCGTACTTGCACATATACCATCTTTTGTAAAAAACTGTTTTTTTGTAAAGTTATAACAAAATCAAAAAGTTCATTAACACTTTTCCTAAAGTGTTAAAAACACCAAACAAAATATAAAACAACAAAACAATCGTAACGTTTTCTAGCTTGTGTTTCTTTTAAGGTGATTCTTAAAGAAATATGATTTGGTTAAACGAGACGATACCAAAAATATTGTCCAAAAGTTTTTAAACCCATCAGCACAAATCTACACCTACGTCTTTTCAGTGATACTTAATATTCATAAAAATCAACCACCGCAAATCAAGGCAGTGCACTACCTAACTGGGGGTGCGACCATAATAAGTTCCCTAACATCAGATTTAAAACTTGCCTTTGTGTCCTTGTGATTTGGTGTACCTTTTTCAAAGAAGCCATTTCACTTGTGATTATTGGTTAAGTTCACTTGTCGTTTTGCCTCGCATTTGTTTTGAAAATCGATTTTTAAACTTAGTGCATGCGCACTCGTTCTTCCAGCTCTACAAGTCCATTGTCAGAACTTGGAAAGATTCCTCGTAGACGTAGAGGACGTTCGCTCCTTCACCGTGGATGAGGAACGCCTACCACCACCACCACCGCCATAATGGCGAAGACAAGCCGATGAATAAGCTTCTCCAAGCACCCATCGAGGGTTACGGAGATGCCATTGTTGTCCCAACCATCGTGGCGACACTTTTGAACTCAAAACCGGTTACTTAACTGGTAACCCAAAGCTAATTCTATGGTTTTGAGCGGGATGATCCTCATGCACACATTCGATGGTTTAACAAGATTGCATCTACCATCAAGTACAAGAATGTCCCAGATGAAGCTATCAAGCTTCTTCTGTTCCCATTTTCTCTAGAGGGACAAGCCCGAAATTGGCTTGAGAAACAACCCCTCGTTCCATTGAGACATGGGAAGATCTAGTCACAAAGTTTGTTAACGAATTCTATCCTCCATCCCGAACTACAAGTCTTAAGAATGAGATAATGAAATTCTCTCAGAGATTTGAGGAATCATTCGGGGAGGCATGGGATCGTTACAAAGACTTGCTCAGCAAGTGTCCGCATCATGGTTTTACCGAGTTAATGCAAATGGATACTTTCTACAATGGTCCGAACCGCACTAATCAAGACTCTCTCAATGCCTCCGCAGGTAATTTCTTGAGCAAGACCACAAAAGAAGCCTTGCAAATCATTGAAAACAAGTCCCGTGTCCGCCTTTCCGCACAAAGACATATCATACCGAAGTCTAATGCCGGACCTTCTTCTTCATCTCCCGTGAGTACATCTAGCACCGATGCTAAGATTGACAAACTCATGGATATTGTTCAGGCTTTGGTTCTTGCTAACCAAAAGAAAGTCACTTTCACACAAGCACCATCATATGGTGAAGTGAAGAAAGTTGAAGTTTGTGTTACTTGTGGTGGTCCTCATGCATACTACAACTGTATCAAGCTACCGATGGTAGTCCGTGTGAAGCTAATGCTATAGCCGGTACTTCAAATCAAGGAGGTAATCAATACCGTCCTCAGAATGAACCAAACTACCGAGCTAACACTTATCAGGCACCACCCGGTTTCAACCAGAATCCTAACCGGAATCAGAACCAACCAAGAATGAACCAAGGTTATCAAAACCAAGGTAATTTCTATTCCGGACCCAACCAAGGTTTCCAACAATAAGGAAATCTTAATCAAAACACTTACAATCGAGGGAATCAATTTCAGGGGAATATGAACCCTAATCAAGGTAATTCTGGTTATAACCAGAACGTAAGACCTCAAATTATCCCTCCACCACCTCCTGTGTCAACATCTGATGAGCTTTTAAAACAATTCATAAAGACTCAAGAGGAGACAAACAGGGTGTTGGTCAGTCAGATCGCTGAATTAAAGAAGTCTTTAAATGATCGACCCTGGGCTCGGTACTTTACCTAGCAACACGATCGCTAATCCGAGGGGCGATGCAAAAGCGATCACAACTAGAAGTGGTACTTCATATGATGGACCCGCTATTCCTACTACCTCTTCTTCTTCTCTCCCGAAGGTAGTGGAAAGTGAACCCGAGGCGACAAAGGACAAGGAACTTCCTACTAATAACGGAAGTACCAGCAATGTCCATCCTCGGGTTGTCCGAAACCAAAATCCAATCCAGGAGTTGTTTTTGAACCTCCTGTAGCTCCCATTGAAAAATCCAAATCTTCTATTCCTTACCCATCACGTTTACATGAGCAAAAGCTCCGCGAGAAAGCTAGTCAACAAATGGAAAAATTCTTTCAAATTTTCCAAGAACTTCATTTTGACACAAGCTTCACGGATGCTATCATGTTGATGCCCAAGTTTGCATCAACTCTCAAACACATGTTAAGCAACAAGGAAAAGCTGTTTGAAATGGCTAAAACTCCTCTGAACGAGAACTGCTCTGCAGTTATTCTGAAGAAGCTTCCCGAGAAGCTTGGAGATCCTGGAAAGTTCCTCTTACCTTGTGTATTTCCAGGAATGGTTGAATGCTTTGCCTTAGCCGATCTTGGTGCAAGCATAAACCTGATGCCTCACTCAGTATGGAAGAAACTTTCTCTTCCGGATCTTACTCCTACATGCATGACTCTCGAGCTTGCAGATCGTACAATATCCCGTCCTCTTGGAATTGCCGAGGACATATTTGTGAAAGTAGGAAAGTTCCATTTTCCAGCTGACTTTGTAGTTGTTGATTTCGATGCGGATCCACGGGTTCCTCTCATTGTTGGAAGAGGATTCCTGAGAACGGGTCGTGCTCTCATTGATGTATTTGAGCAAGAAATCACATTACGTGTTGGTAATGAAGCTGTCACCTTTAACCTTGATCAAACTTCGAGGTACTCCGCAAACTATGATTCGGAGTCGGTTAACCGAATAGATATCATTGATGTTGCTTCTGAAGAGTACTCTCAAGAATTTCTTGGTTATTCTCATAATTCTGTGAGTGGGGATCCCACCACATCTTCTCAACCTATCATAGCCAATTCTACTCCTTCTCTCACTCCGTTTGAGGGAAGCGACCTCATCTTGGAAGAGATTGAAGCATACTTGGCTAGTGATTCTGTTCCATGGGAAATTGATCACGCTCCAATTGACATAGAGGGGGACATACTTCTCATTGAGAAAATGCTTAAAGATGATCACTCATCAACCCCTCACTCTAGTGATGCAATTCCAGAAGAGATTAATCACCATGAGATTAATCCGGAGGGAGATATTCTTATTCTTGAGAAGTTGTTAAATCAGGACACTTCTCCTCCACTCCCTCCGTCAATCTTCATAACAAGGAAGTCAAGTCAATTGAGAAAATGAAGAATTTCCTGATGTCGAACTTAAGGACTTACCGCCTCATCTCGAGTATGCATTTCTTGAAGGCGATGATAAATTGCCCGTCATTATTGCTCGAGATTTGAGTAAAGATGAAAAGACTGCTCTCATAAAGGTCTTGAAGTCACACAAGCAAACAATTGCTTGGAAACTCTCCGACATTAAGGGTATCAACCCTGAATTTTGTACTCACAAAATCTTGATGGAAGATGACTTCAAACCAGCAGTTCAACATCAGAGAAGAGTAAATCCAAAAATCCATGATGTTATCAAACAGAAGGTTATCAAACTTCTTGATGCAGGATTGATTTACCCAATCTCAGATAGTCCTTGGGTTAGCCCAATTCACTGTGTTCCAAAAAGGGTGGCATAACTGTTGTCACAAATGAAGAAAACGAGTTAATTCCAACTCGATTGGTTACGGATGGCGTGTGTGTACTGACTATCGTAAGTTGAATGACGCCACCCGTAAAGACCATTTTCCTCTACCCTTCATGGACCAGATGCTTGAGAGATTAGCAGGAAACGAATACTATTGTTTCCTTGATGGTTTCTCAGGTTACTTTCAGATCCCCATTAATCCACAGGATCAAGAGAAGACCACATTCACCTGCCCATACGGAACTTTTGCCTACAAACGTATGCCTTTTGGCTTATGTAACGCTCCTGGCACGTTCCAACGATGTATGATGGCCATATTCCACGACATGATCGGGGAAACAATGGAGGTGTTTATGGATGACTTCTCAGTCATTGGGGACTTATTTCAGACTTGTCTCTCCCATTTAGACAGAATGCTAAAAAGGTGTGAAGACACCAATCTATGTCTAAATTGGGAGAAGAGTCACTTTATGGTCAAAGAAGGCATAGTCCTTGGCCATAAGATTTCAAAAAATGGGATTAAGGTCGATAGAGCAAAAGTTGATGTTATTGCTAAACTGCCTCATCCTACTACCGTCAAAGGTATTAGGAGTTTCCTTGGTCCTGCCGGGTTTTATCGTAGATTCATACAGGATTTTTCTAAAATCGCCCGGCCTATGACCCATCTTCTTGAAAAGAAGCTCCTTTTATCTTCTCTCCCGAAAGGCTTTTGAAACACTAAAGAAAAAGCTTACGGAAGCACCCATTCTAGTTGCCCCGACCGATTTACCCTTTGAGTTCATGTGCGATGCAAGTGATTTTGCTATCGGTGCAGTCTTGGGGCAACGCAAAACAAAGCATTTTCAGCCTATACACTACGCAAGTAAGACTATGACTGAAGCTCAAACCCATTACACCACTACGGAAAAAGAACTATTAGCTGTGGTGTATGCGTTTGAGAAGTTTCGGCCATACCTCATCTTGACCAAATGCGTGGTGTATACGGATCACTCGGCTCTCAAATATCTCTTTGAAAAACAAGATGCAAAGCCGAGATTGCTCCGTTGGGTTCTCCTCCTCCAAGAATTTGATATCATTATACGTGATAAAAAAGGAGCTGAGAACCTTGCTGCTGATCATCTGTCCCGTTTAGAAAACCCTCACCAAGATGTGTTCGAGAAAAAGGAAATAAAAGAAACATTTCCTCTCGAGTCACTCAATGCGGTTTCTTTTCGTGGAGACTCTTCTACCCCATGGTTTGCTGACTTCGCAAATTACCATGCGGGTAACTTCATAGTGAAAGGGATGTCGTCCCAACAGAAGAACAAATTCTTCAAAGATGTTAAACATTATTTCTGGGACGACCCCTACTTGTTTAAAATTTGCGCGGATCAAGTCATCAGGCGATGTGTGTATAGTCAGGAAGCTATTGACATTCTCAAAGCTTGCCATTCTGGACCTACGGGGGGCCATCATAACCCCAATTACACCGCCAAGAAGGTGTTTGATTCCGGATTCTATTGGCCCACTATCTACAAGGATGCCCACGAATTTGTCAAAGCTTGTGACGCTTGTCAACGTCACGGGAATATCTCACAAAGGAATGAAATGCCACAAAACGCCATTCAAGTGTGTGAGATCTTTGACATCTGGGGCATTGACTTTATGGGGCCATTTCCTTCTTCTCGCGGTAATAAGTACATACTCGTGGCCGTTGACTACTTGTCAAAATGGGTTGAAGCTAAGGCTTTGCATACCAATGATGCCCGAGTTGTTGTGAAATTCTTGAAATCTCTCTTTGCTAGGTTTGGAACTCCACGAGCCATAATCGTGATCGTGTACGCATTTCTGCAATGACCGCTTTGATAGAGTCATGAAGAAGTATGGTGTAACTCACCGTCTCTCTACTGCGTACCACCCCAAACAAGTGGGCAAGTGGAAGTTTCCAACCGAGGGATTAAAAGAATTCTGGAGAGGACGGTTGGTGAAAACCGTGCCTCTTGGTCGGATAAGCTAGATGACGCACTCTGGGCCTTCCGTACAGCTTATAAAACACCCATCGGGTGTACTCCATACAAGCTTGTATACGGAAAGGCATGCCATCTGCCGGTTGAGCTAGAGCACAAGGCATACTGGGCCTTGAAGCATGCCAACTTCGATATTCAGACTGCTGGTGATCACCGGAAAGTTCAAATGAATGAATTAAATGAACTCCGTGATCAAGCATACGAGAACTCTTTGATCTACAAAGAAAAGACAAAGAAGATTCATGACTCTAAAATCAAGAACCGCGTTTTCAACGTTGGTGATCGAGTCCTTCTTTTCAATTCAAGATTGAAGATTTTCTCGGGAAAGCTTAAATCCCGTTGGTCTGGTCCATTCACTATCACTAAGGTTTATCCTTATGGCACCATTGAGTTATCTCAACCCGATGGACCAAACTTTAAAGTGAATGGTCATCGATTGAAGCATTACTTTGGAGAGGACATTCCTCCTGTGATTGTCCCGGATCTTCAAACTTTCCCCATGAACCAATGAATGCGGGGATCGAGTCAAGCTAGCGACTCGGTAATCAAAACAGTAGCATGCCATATGGGTTTTCACCCATATTTTGAGCTGTCTAAGTTTGTTACGGTTAGCCATTCACAAGTGGCTAGCTTGTGTGACAAAACTTGATTAGCTTCTTTCTACTTTCTACCACCCTAGTGTGGGGAGTTGCCCACATGTTGTGTATATAAGTCTATTCAAAAAAAAATCCTTGTTAAATAATGGCCTTAGTATTTCCCTTTTACGTTCTATGTTTCGGCATAACCGCCGGTACTTTGAATATTGAGGGCAATATTCATTTCTAAGTGTGGGGGAATTCTCACGAATTTTATCATGTAATTATACCGCCTAATTCCCCATTTTTGGCCAAAATATTTTTTTGGAGTAAGTGTTTTACACTTACTCATCTTATGGTTATCAATCCGCCTTGTCTAATAAACAAAAGGATTGGCTAATCCAGGAGCAAACGGCTCTTGGTAAAGATATCTCAAATCCGTTGACGGCTTGCAATTTGCCCAAAATTGTATGGTATTCACCTCACCATATCCTTAAAAGTGAAGAGTTGGCTAGCCCGCAAGTTTATGGCTTGTGGTAAAGGCGGTTGGAAAACCATAATTGGTAATCGACTCACCAAAGATATTTTATCTAAGAGTTGGCTAGTCCAGAAGCAAACGGCTTCTGGTAAAGACAAATCAAACCCGTTGGAAGCTGATGATTTGCTCAAAATCATTTGGTTATCGGTGTACCAAGGTTCTTACTTGAACTGAAACATTTGGCTACTCCAGAAGTAATGGCTTTTGGTAAAGAGATGAAATCCATTAATTTTTCTCAAATCATTGCTAGGGACTAGCAATATCTTAGTGTGGGGGATTGATGAGTGTGTAAATACTCATCATTTTGTCTAAATTAGACTGCAAAAACATCCGAAAACACTCAAGAATGCATCAAAATGATAAAAATATCACAAATAAGTGTTTTATGTGTTTTAAATGCAAAAATATCAAAATCTGGTGAAAAACGTATCAAGTTTGCATAATTGGCAGTTTTAGTCCCCCAAGTTTGAAAAGTTGTCAAAAACAGTCCCTGGTAAATTTAAATAAAGAAAAATATCATTTTAAGTCCCTAGGGATTCCTAAGTTGTCAAAATTGGTCCTTGAGATTCAAATTTACAAAATTACAACTTTAGTCCCTGAACTTTGAAATTTGGCAAGTTTAGTCCTTTGAGAATTTGAAAATGTCAAAAATGGTACTTGTACTATTAAAGTTTGTCAAAATCAGCCCTTGTGAGAACTTTGGAAAAATGGCAGGCTTGGTCCTTCAAGTTTTCAGAATTGCAAGTTTAGTCCTTTTATTATTAACTTATAAAGCCTTGTCAAAATGTTTTGACCCCTGCCACTTAACCTTTTTGGACTCCCAGTCATTAGCCTATTTTGGACCTCTGGTCAAACAAGTCAAACAAGCAGATAAAGCGCGCCCCCACTGTTTATCTTCCCCAACACCTGTTCCCTCCAACTTGCCTGCACACAGTCCTCTCCCATCACCTTTCCACCACCCCCTCATCATCACTAACCCCCCACAATTAATGCCACCCCCCCTAGCAGCTAACACAGGCCTACAAGTCAAAATGTCTTTTCCCGCCAAATTGATAAAAACCAGGCAACACACTCAAAACTCTCCCATTGGCTCTCAAATGAGGTGGGATTGACTCAGAAGACACGTGGAAGATTTTTTGAGCATAAAAGAGGAAGAAAGAGGCAGTTAGTTTTAATTTTCACCAAATATGTCGTTTTTTAGCTTAACTTGTCTTAAATAGTTTTCTTTTGTATTTGCAAGCTTATTTGTATTAAACAAAGATATTCAAGTGTTTTGCAACTTTGTTCAAGTGATAATTCAAGTTCTAGTTCATCTTTTACATTTTCTCTCCACTGTTACAAAACTGAGTTTCAGTTTCTTATGTTAACATCTCTAGCAGCTTATTTATAAGCTCACATAAGCTTATTTTAGCTTATAATAGCTTTTTGTGAGCCTGTGTTCAAGTTCCATGCACTTTTGGAGTTTGGTCAAGAAAAGTCAAAAGTGGGTAAAACTGATGCAGAAAGGGTAAAAATTGATGCAGACATGGAAATGGGGTGATTTACAGTTAGTTGGGTTGGATTTGATAGGGTAGTAGTTCTTGTTTCATAGTTTGCAAGCCATTGTGGCTATGGACAAATGTAAGTCAATTTCTAGTTCATTAGCATCATCTGTTTTAATGGCAACCAGTAGTTGAAATCTGTTCTAATAGTAGTATTTAAGTGATATTAAGTTAGTTTGATCATAATTGCAAGCTGGTTCAGTGTCTAGATTAGTTTTGAGTTCAAAACAGTTAAATACAAGGGTGTTTGGTTTATAGCATAATCTGCCCTAAAGGCTTGTTCAGTGTATACTTCTAGTTGTTTCATGTTTGTTTAGTCTAAGTATGTTCATTTGAGTCATTATTTTGTGCCTGCTAGTTCAAAAAGTCAAAACATCAAGTAATCTGTCTTAACTTGTTCACTGTTGTGGATTTGGATTTGCATAGTATTGATTTGTGTTTAAATATCATAGAGATAGATTACATTAGCTTTATTTGATCATAACACTTCATAATCAGTGTTTAAATTGTGTCCAAATCTCAACAAAGTCAATATTTCAGTTTTTGTTCAAAAGTCAAAACATAAAAAAGTGGATTTGAGATCAGTTAGAAGGATTTTTCATGATCTCATCTCTGGGTCTTACCAAGTGAAATTTGTGGCTTTGTAAACTTCAACTGGTCTTTTTACTTATTAGCATTTTTGTGGAATTTTGCAATTTATTTAAAAGCTCCAAACAAGCTCCTCTTTTAAGTGTCAAGTGCCCTGCTCCAAAAGCTCAAAGAACAATCGAGTTTTCTCAGATTGTGCAGCCTATGCACAGAGCTCATTAGAGCTGGTCTAGGTCTGATTTTTGGTTTAGACACTCTCAACCAGGTCTACTTTAGTTTCCAATTTGTAGTTTTCTGTTTTAGCTTAATATGTGGCCTGTGCTTATGCCCAAAGTAGGTCACTGAAATTTGTTCTAGCTCAAAAGCTCAAATCTTCAAATCTGATCAAACTTGCATATCAGTGGTTGTAGCTTGTTGATTTTAGTTGCATTTGGTCAATTTTAGCTTATTAGAACTTCTGTTTTGGTTTGGTGCTTTTTAGTTTCCATTTGCTTATTCAAGTGCTTATTCCAATAAGCACTTACACATCGATCCCATTTTCTTGTACACAAGCACCTGTGTTTCCAATTTTCCTAGATTCAGTACATCATTTTAGAGTTTTCCTGAAATTTTCAGATTTTTCTAAGTTGATTTGCTATTTTTCTTAATTTAAATTAGTTTTAAGCACTTTTAATTAGCTTTTAATACAAAAAAAATTCAGAAAAGGTTCAAAAAATAATTTTTCATTTTTATTAGGTTTAGATAAATATAAAAAGTAAAAAAGTAATTTTCCAGATTTTTCATAGTTTATTTTGTAATTTTTAGTAATTTAATTAGTTTTTAATAGTTTAAAATTCATAAAAATAGAAAAATAATCAGAAAAATATAAAAATAGTTTTGAAAATTCTTTTTTGTTATTTTAGATTTTTCCAAGTCTTAATTTTATTTTTCTAATTTTATTTCCTATTTTCTTGTAATTTAGGGTATTATTTAATAGTTAAAAATAGTTTTTAATTAATAATAATTAGATAAATAGTTATAAAAATAATTTTCTTTTTCTTAAAATTTTCTTATATCATTAGGTTTGTAAAAATATCATTTTCATATTTTTAGGATTTATATTGTGTAAGTTTCACGTTTTTATTTATGCGCACGTAGTTTTAAATTAAGTTTTATTTAAACATAAAATCAAAACATCAGTTTAAAATTAGTGATAGCGTTTATTTAAGATAGTTAATCTTTTTAATCTCCTTTAATTTGCATTTAAAGCCTTTGTAGTTTATAAAAACTCAAAATCCTTACTGACCACTATCCTTAGTGGTTATTCGTCATCTGATTGTGTTTAACACCACCAACCTCCAGGAAATAACGACCCGGGAATCCACTGTATTCTCCTGATCTAAATTGCAATTGGTGTTTGAGCTGTTTTAAGTTCCTTACGGCTGGTCATTCACAAGTGGCTAGCCTGCGTGAGAAAACTTGACGGTTCAGCACCGATCACTTCTATAAATAGGAACGTGTCTAAGTCGTTTAGGACAGGCACCAACTACAATACACGTTTATCCGAATCTATCTATTATTTCCGATATCCGATACTAACTTGATTGTCATATGTTGGCTTAATCTCGTCCCAAACCGAAGTACAAGGGGCTACGTGTATACTTTAGAAGATACAAGGACCAAATAGGTTTAACACAAACCTAATAACTGTAAAACGGTTCTTTTGGTGAAACGACACAATCCCAGAAACATCACAACGTTTAGATAAAGGCTGCAGGCATGATGGTGTCGCTTCACACTAGTATAAATAGGCTTAGATATTTCAGTTAGAGATATCAAAATTGTACAAATACAAATACGTTTGATTCATTATACAAATCATTATAATCATATTGATTTTACTTTTCGTTATACTTATTTGTTTCGAGTGCTTCAACCCCGCTGGGCAACAAATTGGTATCAGAGCATGTTTTGTTTTTGCGACACAAGATCAAAGAGTAGGGGTCGAGGTTTCTGCAATCGCTGGAACTAAAGAAACACAGCAGCCGTGCTATTTTGGTTCAGGCAGAAACAAGGAAGGAACTAGTGTTCCTTGACGAAGAGATTAAGGGCGAAAAGTAAAAAGGTGCTGGGTTTTTTTCTGTGCTGGTTCGAAGACAGAAGAAACAAGAAGCAACTTTTGGTGTTTTGCTGGTTCGAAAAGAAAGAAGAAAGGGGAACAATTTTTGTTTACCGCTTCAAAAAAACAAAGGGAAAGAGTTGGTTTTTGATTTCTGGTTCGAACAAAGAAAAAAAGGAGACACCAAGGAGCGTTTGGTTGATTGTACAAGGAAGAAAGTGAGCACATTCGGGTGTTCCTACCGAAAGAAAATCGTATCGTGGAGGAATCGCAAAATTCGGGTTTTATATTCTAAACTAAAATCTGGACTTTTATAATTTTTAGTCTTATTATACATAGATAAGATTAGAAATTTTGCTTTTGATTCCTAGTAGAATTTATAAGATTTCCTAGATTCCTACTATATATTCCCTATTAGAGTTAGGAATAGTTTCTAGACATAGTGACTGGAGACACAAACAAGGAAACAAACAAGGAAATTGTAATTCACAAAGAGGTTACATCGTTTTCCCAATTTCAGTGTCCCGTTTTAAAACCTACAAATTATACAGTATGGGCTCTTCGTATAAAAACCATACTAAAAGCAAATGGGCTGTGGGAATTAATAGAACCTAAGGGTAATGAAGAACTGGATACAAAGAAAGATATGACTACAACTGCATATCTGTACCAGGCATTACCAGAGGATATGATTTTACAAGTAGCTAGTTGTAAAAGTGCGAAAGAGATTTGGGAAGCACTACAAACTAGGCATATAGGTGTAGATAGAGTGCAAAAAGCACGGCTACAAACTCTCAAAACTTAATTTGAGATGTTGAAAATGAAAGAAGATGATAGTATTAAAGTTTTCTCAGCAAAACTCAATAGTATTGTCACAAGGGCTAGTGGCTTAGGATCAACTTTTGATCAACAAACCTTAGTACGAAAACTATTAAGTTCTGTACCCAAAAGGTTTATACAAATCGTGGCAGCCATAGAATAATTTTCTGATCTAGAAAACACAACCCTAGATGAAGGCTAAAAACCTTTGAGGAGAGAGTAAAACTCTTTGATGGAAACCCTAGTGACAATCAGGACAAACTTCTGTTCACAAATTATGACAGTAATACAAGTCATAAGAATGGTGGACAAGAGAAGTTTAGATCATCTAAAGATAACCAAGATGGAAAACCCAAGAAATACAACAATGATAGGAAAACTTCACATAAGTTCAAGAAAAATAATTTTCAAAAAAGGGACTTAAGTAAAGTAAAGTGTTACAACTGTAACAAGCTTGGACATTTTAAGAGAAACTGCAAAGAAAGGAATAGGAGACAAGAGCAATCCAATTTGGTTCAAGAAGATGTTGAACCAACACTCTTAATGGCAGTTGAAGGAAAAGGAGACGTGGGAGAGAAAATCTTCTTAAATGAAAAGGAGATTGAACCCAAGAAGTACATAAGTTCAGATAAAAGCTTATGGTCCTTAGATAATGGTGCTAGCAACCATATGACCGGAGTTAGGACACACTTTAAGGAAATAAATGAGAAAATTTTAGGAAGAGTCCATTTTGGTGATGGGTCATATGTAGAGATTAAGGGTAAAGGCTCCATATTGCTGGAATGTAAAAACAAGGAACAAAAGGTGATCCCTAGTGTTTATTACATTCCCAGTTTAAAAAACAATATATTGAGCCTAGGACAATTAACAGAGAATGGTTGTAAGATCATTATGCAAGACAACATTATATTGCTATATGGTCAGTATCAAAAACTCCTCATGAGAGTTGAGAGATCAATAAACCGACTTTACAAGATTAACTTGAATGTTGGTATTCCTATGTGTTTATTGGCTAATTTAGAAAACCATGCATGGCTATGGCATGCTAGGTTGGGTCATTTGAATTTCGATTCTATCAAACAAATGACTAGGAAGAAATTACTTGAAGGGATACCCAAGATTAATCACAAGAGTCAAGTATGCAATGCATTCTTACTAGGAAAGCACATCAGAGCTCCGTTTCCAAATCAAACAAATACTAAGTCTTTTGAACCTTTAAACTTAGTATTTGGAGATTTATGTGGACCTATTTCACCAGAAACTGAATCAGGAAAGAAGTACATGTTTTTGCTAGTAGACGATTGTACTAGATACATGTAGGCATACTTCTTAAAATCAAAGGATGAGGCATTTGAGACCTTTAAGGAATTTAAGTTAAAGGTGGAAAATGAGGTCGGGAAAAAGTTAAAGGCATTTAGGACAGATAGAGGAGGTGAATTCACATCAAAAGAATTCACAAGCTACTGTAAGGAGAATGGCATACTTAGGCAACTTACAACACCATACTCTCCACAACAAAATGGTATTGTAGAGAGAAGGAATAGGTCTGTAATGAGCACAACGAGAAGTATGTTAAAGGCTATGCATATGCCACAAAATTTTTGGGCTGAAGCAATTAGGCATGCTATATATATATCTTAAATAGAGTGCCTACAAAAGCTCTGAAGGATTCTACTCCTTATGAAACGCTAAAGGGTAGAAAACCAAACCTGAAACACCTTAGAGTTTTTGGATGCAAAGCATATGCAAAGGTAACCAAACCACATATAAAGAAATTAGATGATAGAAGCAAGGAATTGGTTTACCTAGGAAGTGAACCAGGATCAAAGGCTTATCGATTGTTTGATACTGTAAGTAAGGTTATTATTGTAAGTAGAGATGTAAAGTTCAAAGAGAATGAAGGATGGGACTGGAAAGGTTACTTGGATAATCCCAATCCAATGAAACCAGAATGGACGGATATCATTATAAATGAAAACCAAACATCAAGTATCATTGATGTAGAGAGCACACAAAATTCAGGAGAAAATGATGAAGATAGTGCTCTAGGTCCCATACAGAATACTACTCATAGTGTATCTCATGATGAGATTGAACAAATGGACAATCCATCAACACCTACACCATATATCTACGAGCCAAACTCAGAAGAATCTACTAGACACACATCATCTATAGCAAGACCATATGATCATACTCCAGTTCAGGGATACAGAAACCTATCTAACATATATGATCATGCACGAAGAGTTCAAGTTGATGAACTAATGCTATTAGAGGAAGAACCTAGAAATTATAAGGAAGTCGCACAAGATAAGAAATGGATTGATGCAATGCAGATAGAAATTGACTCAATCAACAAAAACAAGACATGGAAGCTAACCACCCTACCAGACAATCAGAAAGCTATTGGTCTAAAATGGGTATTTAAGACTAAACGAGATGCAGATGGAAGAACTATAAAACACAAGGCTCGTTTAGTGGCAAAAGGATACGTACAAGAGCATGGAATAGACTACGACGAAGTCTTTGCTCCTGTAGCAAGAATGGAAACAATTAGGTTAATTCTTGCATTAGCAGCTTATCATGGATGGGAAGTTCACCATTTAGATGTAAAATCAGCATTTTTACATGGCGAACTTAAAGAAGAAGTATATGTTGCACAACCAGAAGATTTCAAGAAACTAGGAAATGAAAATAAAGTGTACAAACTTGATAAGGCACTTTATGGATTGAAGCAAGCACCACGCGCTTGGAACATGAAGTTAGATCAAACCTTGAAATCACTAGGTTTCAAGAATTGCACATTAGAACAAGCAATCTACACGAGAGTAAGCAACGACTCTATGCTGCTTGTTGGAGTTTATGTGGATGATCTAATAGTTATTGGAAATAACAAGAAAGACCTTCAAGAGTTTAAGTCACAAATGGAAGAAAATTTTGAGATGAGTGACTTAGGCTTATTAGCTTACTACTTTGGAATAGAGGTCATCCAAACAGAAGATGAAATCTCAATAAAGCAATCAGGATATGCCAACAAGATTCTTAAAGACGCAAGAATGGAAGATTGCAATGAAACCAAGATTCCCATGGACCCAGGAACAAAGCTAGTAAAAATGGAAGGAGGAGAACTAGTTGATGCTACAGAATATAGAAGTCTAATTGGATGTTTGAGGTACTTACTTCATACAAGGCCATACCTCAGTTACTCAGTTGGCTTATTAAGCCGGTTCATGCAAGAACCAAGGGAGCAACACATGAAGGCAATTAGACAAGTGTTACGTTATATCAAAGGCACTTCAAACTTTGGTATAACTTACCACAAGACAGGAAGATTCAAGTTACTTGGATATAGTGACAGCAGTTATGGCATCAACATAGAAGAAGGTGTTAATACAAATAAGCCGTAAAAACGTTTATTTATATTTTACGATCTTCTAATGTTTTGTCGATAACAAACGTAAAATCATTTTAACGAAACAAGTAAAATACGTAAATGGTTTGAACTAATAGTTTCTAACATATTCATACTTTCACATAAAACACTAAAACAAGTATAAGTGATTTTATGATTTAATATTACATATGTACAACAACTAGTGTTTACATATTTGGGTAAAATATACACATAACTAGTATGTAGTATATTGGGTAATATAAATGGGTAGAAACTTAAGTATCACAACCCATTGGGCAAATACATTGAATGTAGTTGGGTACAACCCAAAGCCCATGACCCATGGAGCTTGACCCATAACCCATTGCATGACATCATGCTTATATCATACATGGATAATATCCATAACCCATGGATCAACCCATACCCAAGTGACCAAGTGCATTGCACTCAAAAGATACATTGTATCTAGCTAAAGATACATGGTTCAACCCATGACCCATGACCCATAACCAAAATACCCATGGGTAAAAGGGAGCGTCCCACGGATCCCTAGCTTAACGCTAGACGGATCCCTTGTGGAAGGGATCCGGGGAACAGTAGACTTTTTCTTCTATAAATAATGAGCCATTTCTTCTTTATTTGTTACCCCTTTCTAACACACTTTCTCCCTGAGTTGAAAAATCACTAACCTCAGATCCAAGAGATCTATGTTTGTAGTTTTGTTTTTGTGTGATCTTCTAGGTTCATCTTAAAGGCAAGATCACCACCTTCGAAGTCGAGCAAGCTCAAGTCCATGAGTTGTCATGCTTCCTCATCATCAAGGCTACTGAAGTCTTCTTGTTGATGATTCCTTTCTTTCTTGTAAGAAGTGTAGTGTTGAAGACATTAGTGAAAAATGTCTCAAGTGTCAAGACGAAGATATTAGTGAAGGGTATCTATCGTCCATATCATAAGCACTTGTGGTAGGTGCTTAGAAGTAAAGACTAGAAGCATTAGTGAAAGGTGCTTAGAAGTCAAGACACAAAACCTTAGTGAAAGGTGTCTTGTAGATCTAGTCAAAGGCATTAGTGAAAGGTGCCTTATATGTACATTCGATATGGTGTGTTTCGATGTACAAGATAGACTATGTTAGGAATGAGAAATTCCAGGTATTAAAGAGTCGGTCACCTCAAGTATATGTAATCGTTAGAAAGCTCGTAGTCGTAGTTATTTTAAGATAAGTAGTATTTAGTTTAGTAACACCGTGGAGGACGGACGGGTCTTTACCCACTGTATGCCTGATCCACAGCCCGTTGTGTGGCGTTTTATGTAAGACTATAAATACTCTCTACCTCCCAAGGTAGAGAGTTGGAGCTCATAATAATATCTTTCACTTTCTCTCACTAGGTTCCCTAAACCTCTAACTTTCTCTCTCTAGAATTCCATCTATATTCTACCTTGTGTTAATGTTATGATGTGTATGTGAAAAGTTAATATCTAACAATTGGTATCAAGAGCCATGGTTAGATCATATCTTACACATCTTTGGATTTCTAGTGGTTTTTAGGTGGTTTTTAAGTTTGAAAAAGTTTAGTGGTTTTAGCATCATTTGATTGATTTCTAGTGTTAAAGTTTCGATTTTGGTTGTACTTTTATGTTTAGAATCATCAAAAGTGTTTAGGTTTTCATTTGGTAAGCTTGAATCATCTTGGTTGGGTTGTTTTTGGATTGAAAAGTGAGGTTTATATGTTTTTTCAAGCTAGCGACTTAGCTCACGGAATAGTTTCTTGGTAGCGACTTGCTTCACATTTTGTAGCGACTTACAGTGTTGGAACTAGCGAGTTAGATCTAGCGAGTTAAAGTACAAGTAGTGGATTCTCCACTACGGGTAGCGACTTGTGGTAGCGACTTGGTCTCAGAAGCGAGTTGCTCTTTAGCGACTTGCATTGTTAGCGACTTGAGTAGCGAATTGTCACGAAATTTTGCTAGCGACTTGAGTGTTAGCGAAGTTACCACTTAGCGACTTTACATCCGGCTAGCGACTTGGAACTCTAGCGACTTAGCGGGGTAGCGAATTAGTTGTTAGCGACTTGGTTCAAGAATTCGTAGCGACTTGGTTGATTTTTCCCGTCAAAACTTCAAACGGCTATAACTTTTGAACCGTAACTCCGTTTTCTACCCATCAAAACGACCGTGAGAACGAGGAGAATGGCACGCCAAATGAACTAGTTCATTCGGGTCAATCTTCGAGGTCTAAATCCGCTCCGAACAAAAGTTATTGAGGTTTTTAAGTTTTTAGACCTAAATTTCTTAGGAAAAAGGGGCATAAACCAATCCGAATCACAACCAAACAACATCTCTGCTTATCCCACGAACAATCTAAAGTCCTATCACACAATCGTCTTTCATTGTATCATTCCATCGGTCATCTTAACACCCTCTTCTGGTCATTGCTTAACGGTTTCGTCTTGATTTTAGTAAAATCCCGCGAAAGATTCTATTTCTCGGTTTAAATCATAGACGTATAAAATCCCGTGCATCCTTCCACATCATGTCTTACTCTACTGACCCAGTGATTTCAGAAGTGCTTAAATTGTATGATGTTGTGGACAACAATGATAATGTAGGCTACATTGAACGATTAAAGATGATTGAATTAAGCAATGAGGATGTGAGATATCCGTGTTCGAATCTAATGAGAGAATCGCACCAGTCCAAGCTACAAAATGCCATGCAAATGAAATGCAAAGATTGAGCCCTATCGCCTACTTCATCCGCATCTCATTCACCGTTATCCATAGCCGGGATCGAACATGTAGTGCTCTTTTCCGCCAGGACTTACCTACATTGACAAGAAGCTTGCCGTTGAACTTAGAACACTTAAAGCTGCAACTTACCAATAAAGAGGTTCAAAAGGATGGTTCCAAAGTGCTCTTCAAGTAATCTACAAACAATTTCACCATTCATCGATTGGGGAATATTCGCAGATTACGATCAACACTTGACTGGAATTTCCTTCAAAAACATACTGGAATGGAAATTGAGGAATTCATTGAGACATTTATCCAACTCATGGATAATGTGAAAAAGTACATTGAAGAATCGCTCAAAAGAATGAAAACGTGAATGAGTGTCGTGCGTTGAAAGATTGTTGTGATAAGTTGGGTAATGTTTCGTTGAAGTATCGGTGTTGCTGAATGCGAATGTCGGTGACAACAAAAATTGATGAGTCGGATAATGAAAAATGGAATCTTCGTGCTCAAATTCACAAGAGAGAGAGTGCACCGGACACAACCCGTGCAAGTTAATGCAAAGGAACACTCCATGGAAGCTTCGGATGTACCCAAGATAGAGATGCACCTGTCACAACCTGTGCATGTCAATGCTCAGGTAAGTTGCATGGATGTTTCTGCTGTACCTAGTTGTGCATCTTCTACTCAAAATGATGATTATGAACTGCATGAGTACGCTGCATTTGTGCCGGATGATTCCCTTACCACTGAGCTTAACATATATAAGGATCAGGTTGCTATTTATGAACAAGTGCTAAGTTTGAGTTAACTACCCGTGAGCAGGAAATGGATGTCCAAATACGTACAACTATTAGAAAAAGTAGGTTTAGAGAAGAAGTATTAAAACAAGAGTTAAACTCCTTACAAGAAAAGCTTTCTAAAACGGCTAAGCAAAAACACGAACTTCAAGAAAATGTTAAAATGCTTAAGCAAGAATTCAAGGCTAAGGAATCAAAACTTTTGAATGATTTTTCCAATCTAAAAACTTTGAAAACAAGCTTGAAAATAAGTTGTACGTACAAGGGAATACCATTCAGACTGCTCACATGATCACTAAGCATAGAGTCTTAGCGATAAGCATAGCACTCCCCTTGTTGAGGAACCTAATCCAGAGGTAATTAAAAAGGCTAGAAATGCTCATAAGGTATTGTATGATGGTAATGAGATCCTTAAGCCTAGACGAAACCTAGTTGCTGAGTGCACCGAGGAAGATAAGAAATCGATGAAGTCACTAGGGAGAAAATGAATAAGAAGCTAGAAGATCCCGAGTGTAAAAAGAACAAGATAACGATAAAACCCCATGATTACACTAAGGAAAATTGGATATCCTTAAACATGTTTAAGCCTCGACTCTATTGACCCCGAACAAGTGTTCTGGCAAAAGGATATGGACTTGCAAAAAGCTGAAAATCTTGTTGAAATGAATCCCCTTGTAGGAAATTCCCTAAAGCGACTGTGTATCCTCCAAATACACCAATGCATTTAGTTCCTAGAACTATTGCCACTAAGAGCAAGACCTTAATCACTCAATATGTTATTCTTCAACTATTTACCGATTTTGAGAAAACTTGTAAGAAAAGGATCACACCCATCGGGATAACGAAGGGAAAGGGGTTTTGAACAAATGAAAGAATGTTATTTAACTGAGGTCATGCCTTTCTTTAAACAACTAAAAGATCATTTTGAGAGTCTTAAAGAGGGACAAAATCGATATTAAAGAAATGTAAAAGGAATTTGATGCAATGGTAGTTGAAGTTAGTGATTATGAGCGTGCACTAAAATATAATGAGATTGAGAGGAAGAACTTGCATACCTTAAATGAGACTCTTATTACTGAATGTGTTGCACAAGATATCTTTTTCACTGCTTCAAATTGCTCTATTAATGCTTCCAAATTTCATGAACTATCTGTGGCCCTAAAAGTCTCCCATGATCGTGTCATTGAGCTTGAAAAAACTAATTCTGAACTAAACGAGAAAATTGAACTGGATGATCACAACAATTTGGTTAAACATTTTTCTAAATTGGAAGTTGAGCATTTTAATTTACAACTAAAATATCAACATCTGAAAGAGAATGTTAAAACTTCAAATGTCAAGACATCGCCGATGCTCCGAGTTTGATGCGCTTTTCAAATTAACAAACGTGATGAACAGATTCAAGCTCATTGCAACACGATCGGAAAGTTGAAAGCCCAAATCTCTCAATTAAAGGGTCAAACGAACAATATGACAGCTCCCAAATGCCTCCTCCTTTAGATTCTCAGAATTCTCAAACGTTTCATCTTCAAAACCTAGTAAATGCTTTACAAAAGGAAAACGAAAGTTTTCTAGAAGAAAATGAAAAGGTTAAACGACATTTTAAAGAGTTATATGATTCAATAAACGTCACCCGTGACCAAAACAATGAAAAAATAACGCCTTTACAAAAGGAAATTGAGAATCTGAGAAGTCGGGAAATGGGAACGCCACTTGTTTTCAATAAGAATGTTGTCTCAAAATCACCCTTAGATTGCAAATACACTGCGGATCAAGTTAAATATATTCCTACTCATCTTAGGAATAATGAACATGCTTTTCATGACTACTGTGCTCACCTTAAGGATAGTCTAGAATGTCTCCGTGAGATTGTCGAAGAGGATTTCATTAACAAACCTCTTGATAGTGAAATTAGGTTTGCTTGCCTCCGGGCCAAACGATCTCAAGAGCTGCTTGAATGTGTAATTGCAACATGTCCAAAACCCTTAGGTGAAAAAGGCAAAGCTGTGAAGCCTTGTTCTATGCCGAGTGCCAAACAGGAAATCCGTTCTATGCCTAAAGCCAAGCATGTGACCCTTGATATGTCTTGTTCCATATCTAAATTCAAGCAAGCAACCCGTGATGTGCCTCCTAGAATTTCGGATCCCAAAGACTTCTAGACCAGAATGCAGAAAGTAGTAAAGCCATGTAATGTTCCCATCGTTATTTCTACAGATGTTAAGATTGACACTAAAGTTAGCGGTCAAAACCTAGAAGCTATGCAAAGAAGGATAGGATTACGCAAACTAAAAGTGATCATGATAAGGAAGTGAAAGAACACCATAGGGACAAGAAGTTTGATTTGAACAAAAAGAATCGTGTTAGTTCTAGTATTAGCTCTAAGCTTACTAAAATTAATTGAGGCCTTATGCTATTTGCAAAACATGCAAAAAATGTTTAATTTCTGGTAATCATGATAAATGTGATGTGTTATTTCGAGGTCTAAGATTCATAACCCAGTTAATAAAGTTTGGAGAGCGAAACAGATTAAGCAATCTCGAAACCTACAGGGAAGGTTTTTACCAATGTAGGATTTCAGTGGAAGCCAACAGGTCGAATATTCACGAATGGCAAACCTTGCCCCTTAACTAGATCCAC
Source organism: Chrysanthemum makinoi (assembly GCA_910596185.1). Taxonomy (NCBI): domain Eukaryota; kingdom Viridiplantae; phylum Streptophyta; class Magnoliopsida; order Asterales; family Asteraceae; genus Chrysanthemum; species Chrysanthemum makinoi. Next base: position 40,556,164 of record OU343222.1, on the reverse strand, counting down.
TATGCCTAGAGTAGTGCCTGTTAAGGTTTGGAAGCCAACCGGTAGAATAATCCCATTAAGCACAAAATGTCCCTCGACTAAGTCCGATGCTTCTACTAGTTTAGCTCCTAGTGACAATGACATTGCACCTAGGGTTTCTCCTGATTCAAAGATTGTTTGTGCTAACCAAAAGGACCCCATGAGCACGTGGGGATCCAATGTTTCCAATTCTCTGTCTTCGTCTGTTGTCCAAAGCAGTCGCATAAATCGTCCCTTGGTATTTGGATTCGGGCGGCTCTAAACATATGACTGGGCTCTAAATTATGACGTCTGTTCACTTCAGTTCAGGCCTCGTACTTCATCATTATGGCGTCTGCAGATAACACTTCAGGCCCCGCTCCTCAAAGAAAAGAAAAGTGTACGCTTCAGTGCGCTTTATCTTCAGAAGAAGAGAAATCTTCATGTTTATGACCATTCTCATCGACATTCTTCATCAACAAGCTTCATGTTTCTCCCATGCTCATTCAGTCATCAAATGGATCTACATTCATTAATGTATATTCTTATTCACTTGCTAAATCAAAAATGGCAACTTCGGATGCAATTTTGAGGGGGGAGAAGAGTGAATATACTAAATGATGATGGATGTTTGAATAATGGTTATACGACTTAAAGTTTGATGACTCTCACTCACTAAGGATAAATGGGATTTATGAGAAGAGTGAATATACTAAATGATGATGGATGTTTGAATAATGGTTATACGACTTAAAGTTTGATGACTCTCCTCCAACGCCTAATGTTTCACTCACTAAGGATAAATGGGATTTATTGTTTGGGATTCATTGGTCCAAGATATGTTTGATGAGTATTTACAACCGCTAGCGAATATTTGATGATCATCAAAGAATATGTGATTCATGAGTTCAAGATATGTTTGTTGATCATCAAAGAAGTACAACTCAGACTACTCAAAAAAAAAAAAATCCCTATCTCCAGTTATTCCTCAATGATAATGATTATCATAATATTGCGGTTGCACTCATGAATAATGATCCGCTCTTTGGTATTCCTTTGCCAAATCTTCACGGATTATTGTTCATGAATAATGATCCACTCTTTGGTATTCCTTTGCCAAATCTTCATGGATTATTATTCCTCTCATCGTGCATGCTATAAATCAACCACATGAACTTCAAGGAAAATGTCTACCTCATCCGCCCGAAGTTATTGGTGTATCCTCCATATCAATCTCTACATGAATACTTTTAGGAAGAATACATTGATGTTGAGGCATCATTTGTTCTCGTTCATTCAAGGTGGGTGAATGTACATACGGTTGTATGTTTATTCACATGTTGGGCATTTGACACAAGTTGATTACTTCGAAGTTACTATTTTATCACTTATTTGAGGTTGAAGTTGACGTCACAAAGGCGTGATCTTATTTGATAACTTGCTCGAGCTTAAGAATTAGAGTTGAAGTCTTGGGTTATCTAGTTACCAGCGGTCGAGGTGGATGGTTGAAGACCTGGTTAACTATCACTATTAGGAGTTACGTTGTTTTACTCGGTGTCACGCGTATATTACGTTGTGGATAATCGCAAGAGGTGTTAATGTCTCATACTTTAATTGAGTATTGAGTACTTAAGAGATTTGCTTGGTGCATAAATTCTATTAATCGCACCGTTCTTCCATGTTTAAGTGCAAGCTTAAGACACAAATACGGGGAATTCGCCTTCAGTTTCAAGTTTGGTATATTGGGTTTTTCTTAAACAAAGGGTCACTTCAAATTGTCTACATATAGGTTGATAAAGATAGTCAGAGAGAGTTTATGTAGCATTGATTCTCACAGATTCATTTGGGCTATTTGAGTTCTTCTCACAAGATTTCATGTTTATGGATATATTATGTTTTGCTTGATTCGAGGTATCAAAACCATTTGGGGGAAGGATATATTATTCCAACTATTTGGGGAAGTGGTCTCTGGAGACCTTTGGTTTATGTTACTTCGGTGTTCAGTTGGAAGAAATGTGAGAAGAATATTTGGAACGTGAGATGATACCGCCTATCGACATCTTATATACGGTTTATGATAAAGTGCTTCCGGTTATATGCACAACATGTTCACTTGATCGAGCTAATTCAGTTATTTCAGAGTTGACATCCACGGAGATGATTAGTGACTCAACATGTTACATGGATGTCATCGTCTCTACTCTTGTTGGGTACATGTGTACATTATGTCCTGATTGGTTATATGTTATATAACCGGAATGCACTTGGTAAAATGAAGATGTTGATATATTGTTCCCCTAAATAGACAATGGTCAAACTCGAAGAGTAAGGTGTACATCAGGGATGCACAGCAGGTTCATGTGATCGGTCGTAATCAGTTAATCCGGATTTGATAACCACAGAGACGATCAATGTTTCAACTTGTTACTTCGGTGTTCTCGTGTTCTTCAGGTGCCGAGCTTCAATCAATGAGACCGCTTTGTATTCAACTATACTTCTTAGGGAAATGGTCTTTATTCGATGTTTGTCGGTTTGGGGGGAAGCTACCAAAGATTCAAATTGAGAAGGCTCATGTCCAGACGATTTTCTTAGAAGCCTCGAATGCTTTGGTGGCGAAAGTTTAAGAGATGTTGATTCCTTTCTTCTACAACGTGCTGAACGATATCTTTATCTCGGTACTCATTTCATCATTCTCTTAAACTAATTTATCTTTGTATATATTTATCCAAAAAGCAAAATACAAAATTATAAAACCCTATAAAACCAAATAGAAAATTATAAAACTTTCAAAAATCGAAAAATCTTCAAAAAATATTGTCAATTTGTCTTGTTTTTCTCGGTTCGATAATATCTACGGTCTTTGTGCTGTCATTCAAAGAATGACACGGGACTTTAGATGTTGGTCGAATTCCAAAATCAAAAAATCAAAAAATCAAAAAAGAATTTGAGAAAAAAATTATCAACAACCCGGTTTTAAAAAAATTATCAAAAAAAATTAAAGAATTTGATTTTAAAAAAATTATGTTTGAGAGAAAGAGAGAAAAAAAAATATATGGTTTATTGTCATTTTCAGGCAATAACCCGGTTTTAAAAGAAAGAACAGAGCCATGTTTTACCATGTTTTCAAATTCCATGCTCGGATTCTATAACATTTATCTCGAAAACTAAATACTTTGAAAAATAACTCGGTCTCTATTTTTGATAATCATCAAGACTTATCTGTCAAAATCTCTATCGCTCAATCAACAACCTATGTCATTGATTGAGGGGAGAATGATTTCAATTAAATTAAAAAGTTATTTGGCATTAAATTGTTTTCAAAAGATATACATGCATGTTCTATCAATGGAGTTTAAAGTCTTAATAATCAAGTCACAATTCTCCTTAAAAGCTTTCAAAATCAATTTAAATCAATAAGAGATCACAAATCTCAAATGATTTGATAATTGTGATCGGGGGAGAATGTGTGATTTAAACTGGATTTAAACTGATAATTAGGTAAATGGTTTTATAATGATGTACATGCTATCCTCGCCACATGTGCCAAACGATTTTAAATTTTCCATGCACATGTTGAGGGGGAGCATCTATCTTAAACCTATGATTTGAAAAGTGATCATTTATCTCAATGTGCTGGTTCCCTCTAGTATGTGTAAAACTCTTTTCAAACCTCGAGGCACATATTGAGGGGGAGCAAATTCATGGAAACCTCATCCTTCTTGGAAATGCTTTATCTACTTGATTTGATCAAGGAAGTGATGGTGATATTTTTTAGAAAATGGTAAACAAAGAAGTTAATTTCTTCCTCTTGCCTCCGTGTGCAAAACAATTTCAAACATTTGATGCACATGTTGAGGGGAGCACTTATTCTAAAATATCAAAAACAATTCAGGTACAAAATGTTTTGATAATATATCACAAGTATCCGGATTGATTTTCAAATGGTTTTCAATTGGTTCCTATGGCAGATGAACAATACCAAAAGACCGACCAACTTTACATTATGTATGGTGATATAAGGACGATAAGGTTAGGTATGTGTTCCCATGATCCGCCAGAACCGGAGGGATCTACCAGGGACTATCCACTAGTTAGTGTAGAGTTCTTAGGTATGATGATAAAAGGAGAAAAATGAGATATGGGAAGAGTGCGGACTAAGACTGAGCTAGTAATGGAATAAACCCAACAAGGTTCTAGCTATGAAGTCTCGTAAGCAATCGGGGTTGAAGAATTAATAAGAATTGAATGAGAAAAGGGTGAAAACAAATAGCCCTCCATTTATTCAACCTTAGGGCAAAAACCGGGTTCAATTCATATGCTACTGATGGTAACATCGGTATTGAAGACAAGACGTCATGGACCCAAAGGACGACCGCACTTCAACTTTCCAAACCACTCAAGTTCCTCTTAAAAGGACTTGTTTCATTCTCACGGGAACCGACATTATCTATCGACTTTCTCTTAGAGATTGTTGATATTGAAGAAGGAGACCCTCTCCCTAGTCTCCGGCAGAGGATCCAAATATGCACAAATTGAGTCTAGAGCCACGAGATCATCAATAAATCTCATTAGGACACTTTCAATGAAGACTCTCTGTTTCACACAATGTGGAAAGAGATTATATCTTGAGTCCTACGCATTATCCTTGTGGTATTGCCAGAACATCCGAGTGATATGCAAACATACTCACAATGAAGATGGAAAGCCTTCTGGAGCCAACATCTAACAAGCTCCCGGTAGGTGGCATGTGAGATCTATTATACAGATCAACCATGTGACAACCGAATGCGAAACAATGGGGCGATTCATTCTTTTGAATCAATCCCGGTTCAGGTTATGGATTGACGGATACCTTTGAAAAACCGGTCTTTGTGCTTTAAAACTCTTTTCATTAGCACGTCGACCGTGTACTAATTTTTCAAATCAAAAGGTGTTTTATGATTGATAATTGATTTTCATTAAAACCTTTATTGCAAAAACAATTTCTATTGAGCAATACACGATTTGTTTTTCAAATATCTTTTCATCAATCGCTGGACTCAAATTACCGGGTTCACTCAATGTTGTCTTCTTTGAGACGTTCCGGTTTGAGAACAGCTAGAGCAGCTGCGAAACCCCGTCAAGGAAATTCTTCGAATTATACCCGATCACGGCAGTACTTGTATCGATCAACGGGAACCGTGGGCGTGTACCTCAATTCAACGAAAGTGATCAAAGACACTTTCGCGCGCTTTATTGCTAACTGTTGTATGCGTACGCCCGACGCTTGCGTTTGCTCGTAATGAAGCGGTCAATTCATAGCCGCATGCTCACTTAACACATTCATCTCAAAAGAAATCATGATTAGTGCATCAATGACTCGGATATTTTCACTCCATGCTTCTACTACGCCGCCAATATCATGATTCAACAAATGCTTCCGCTACTCGATGAGAAGATATCATGATCCAGAATGTGAGCATGTCGGTCCTAAAGTCACAACATCACATAATACCAACACCACAAAGGATGTATCAGAGATTTTCTACTAGCTGATGATCTCAAATGTCGGCTCAACATTATTATCACGTGGATCAGGAAAAGACCTCCACTTGGATTAACCAAACATGCAATGTGAAGAATCAATGACTACGAGCTTAGGAACAAAGGACAACATCAAGAATGCAAGAACAATTGTTAATGTCATATCTGTTTGTATTCAATGTAATTTTAGTGCATGATTGAGGTGACCTCCCTTAGGGGAGATTGTTAGGAATTAGAAATTCCGGGTATTAAAGAGTCGGTCACCTCAAGTATATGTAATCGTTAGAAAGCTCGTAGTCGTAGTTATTTTAAGATAAGTAGTATTTAGTTTAGTAACACCGTGGAGGACGGACGGGTCTTTACCCACTGTATGCCCGATCCACGTTGTGTGGCGTTTATTATAAGACTATAAATACTCTCTACCTCCCAAGGTAGAGAGTTGGAGCTCATAATAATATCTTTCACTTTCTCTCACTAGGTTCCCTAAACCTCTAACTTTCTCTCTCTAGAATTCCATCTATATTCTACCTTGTGTTAATGTTATGATGTGTATGTGAAAAGTTAATATCTAACAGACTAGTATTAGATCCAAGGATATTGATATCCTTGATAATGTTGTAAAGGAGTAGATCTCCTTTGGGATTAGTCGTTGGTGTAGTGTGGTAGTAGTTCCTCCATTGCAATGGAACTAGGTGCTTAGCCTAGTACCTAATAAAGGGTACGCGACGTTGTGAAGGAGTAGTTCACCTTGGAGTGAAAGAACTAGGTACTTAGCCTAGTACCTTATAAAGGGTAGGCGACGTTGTGTAGGTGTGGTTCACCTTGGAGTGAAAGAACCCGGTGGTTAGCCTAGCACCGGAAAAAGGGTAGGCGACGCTGTGAAGGCTTCTCCGCCATAAGGAGATTGGTGTAGTGTTTACAAACTCGAGTAGGTGACTTCGGGAGTGGAGTAGGGCAATGAAGGTGTCCTTGTAGCGAACCACTATAAATACTTGCGCTGTGGTTTTGTGCTTCTTACTCTTATCTTTTCATTACTTACCTTTATATGCTTGTTTATCAACATCCAACACACACATCCAAATAGATTGACATAAGTCGATCTAAATAGATTAAAAGGAAGTTTTAATTGGCAAAACTATTCAACCCCCCCTTCTAGTTTTCCACAATTGGCATCAGAGCTTCGTTACCAAGTTTCTTGAAGTATATTGTACTTTAAAAACTTGATACGATCCATGGTTAATTGAAAACTACAAAGAAGGTTTTTCATAAAAACAAACACCATGTCTTTTAAAACTATATGTTTGGATGTTGATTTGATAACAACATTTTTTTTATTTACTTTTTCATTTAATTGCATTAATCTTCTTTGTCATGATGATTAGTCAAAGCTCATACCCACCAAGCTATAGGAATCGCTTGGTAACAAGAATACCTTCCTTAAGAAGGTATCTTAAACGCAAAGGAGCGTGAATCGTCTAAGTGGCATTTGATGTGTCATTTGTAAAGACATTCCTAAGTGTGCTAGACGTATGATTTTCTTTTTATTTTGCTTGATAATTAAATATGCCTATTTAGGTACTTATATGATGATCTTTTTTGCATGTACATGTTTTACTTGAAGCTTCATTAGGAAGCCTTTTTCTCACATACGTGTTTTATTTCTCGTCTAATGTCGTGGTATATAAAACTTATGTTTTATTTCTTCTAACCAATAATAAAACATAAACACAAATTTCAAAAAATACTCCTTCCCCATAAA
>OU343222.1:40532062-40548785 GCA_910596185.1 Chrysanthemum makinoi | reverse complement strand
TATTCCACTCGACGCCCACTCTATCAAATCCTCACTTTTTCAAATCTTCCAATTTCAAAAATTCCATCTCACTCAAAACTTCATCCTCCTCTCCATTTCATCTCAACCAAAACCAAGAAGGATCGTCTTCAACATGGTTTACGTCGCCTTCGTACGCATCGTCTTAACACTCATCGCACTTGTGTTTCTTATGATGAAGTTCACATACGGAGACATTTACTTTGTGTTGTTAATCTACATTGGGGTTATATACCTAATCCTTTGTATCATTCTTAGTATTGAAATGAAATATTACTAATAGTCTAGTTATCTAGGTTATTATGTGCTTATCATTTTTTCTTTGTTTTATTTCTTTCTTTCGTGATACATTAGAAGTCTTGTATGCATGTTAAAATAAAATGTAGGTTAAAACACATATCTTGGTATAAAACTATGAGATCTAAAAACCTATGCTTTTCATAAAATCTGTTTATATAATTACAGATCTACGGATCCCGAAAGTTATACTAGCCGGATCCCTTTTGAAAAGGAGCTGTGGGATCCGTCCTACTGGAGAACAGTTTTTCATGCAAATTAAAAACCACTTTTCTTCTAAAAGTAATACTCCACTAAAATGTCAAAACCATAAGTGAGTTAATTGTCTTTCTTGTTAAAAACCATTGTTAATAAAAATCTAATAAAAACGTTAGATAATCATAGGTTGATCACAAACATCACTTTCTATTAACTCATCTTTTCTATAGGTGTCACTATGTCACACGTATATGAGTTTGATTCTTCACTCTCTAGCGTCTACACTCCTAACATCTCTCTTGAACCCAACACACCTGGCAATCATGTCCGTGGGTTCAACAATCTCGAAACCCGTCACTTCCATGAAGGACGTATTGTAGACACCTCTCTACAATTTGAAGAAGGTATCAATACCTCCTTCCAAGCCATAGGACTAGAATGTCTTCTCGAAATTGACAAGAAAATATGTCCAAGGTTTGTATTGGAATTCTTCCGTCAAGTCAAACTCGTTCGTAATGAGGATCGTTCTCTATCTCTTTGGTTGGATCAAAAACCAAAAGTTTGTTTTGACTCTTGGGCAATTTGCTCAAATTCTCCGAATTCCAAATTATGGACAATGTGCCTTCACTGAAGATTGGTCTCTTGATTCTCTCTTCAATTTTCGTGAAGAAAATAGTCCGTATTGTTCTCACATTCCTTCCCAACAAGACTTAATTCGCATATTATGCAAACCCCATCACTCCAATCCAAACATCATCCACACACGGGATATTCTTGAAGAGTACAAGCCCCTTGCACTCATCCTACGTGAAAATGTTTGGAGTCTTAAAGGAAATCGAGAAATCCTTCCCGCTTGTTGTGCTCACATAATGTATTGTTTACTAACACAACAACCATACAATCTCGCCTACTTTTTGCAAGGCTTAATTGTAAATCTTCAAGGCTCCAAGAATAAACTCATTCCATATGGAATGTTCTTGATGCGCCTCTATCATAATGTCATGCACTTTCATCCTCAATTTCAAAGTCCGTTGTACGTACTTGTGAACAAGATGATGGAACCGCTAAAAATTTTCCTCATGAAGACGTTCTTCATTCCTGAATCCGCCAACACTCATCAACCATTTGATGATCCATCTAGCGAAAACACTCAAGGAACTTAGTAGTATTTCAAATAGGATCAATCCCTTTGTACTCGTGCTTTATCAATGTAATTCTATTTCCTTCATGGAATAAAACATCTTACATGTGATATCTTAGTATTAGAACCCCTTTTTAAACTAACCTTGGGATATAATGCATTGTCAAGATCATTGCATACCTTTAGTAAAGGTTCTGGAAAGCGATGGTAGCGATCCCAAAGTTTGTGCTAGACGGATCCCTACAGGGAACCGTGGGATCCAAGAAACGTAAAATGCAATTGCAAACATTATATTTCAAACATATCCTTAGAACACCTCACACTAAGCTAAACATAGTGTCTTAAGGCAAATTAAGTCCTTATCAAGATAGGTAGATCCTTCCTACTCACACATAACTCACCTAGATCACACTCTAAGACGCTTGTAGATCTATCGTTTCATTTTTAATCCATTACTCTTCCTCTCTTAAACTCACACTTCATTTTTCACTTGATCCCTCACATATAGTTTTAGAAATCTTTTCGATTATGGCAAAATTGATCTTAAATCATCATTACCTCAAAATTGATCAAAGTTGATCAAATTCTAGTTTTCCCATCTCAAAGCCTTTAGGATATTTTCCAAAACACTATCCTAAGTCACAACCTGATCTCTAGGATCATTTAGCTTCAATTGACACTCTCATATTTAGTGTCATCCTTGCTCATCCATTGGTACTCATGAAAGTTCCAAATCCTTCCATAAAAAGACAATCATTAGCTACATCATTCATTACCTTCAAGTACTTAAGCACCCTTTCATTTAAGACACTTAGGAGGACTGAAACACTCAAGATGATATAGATCTTAGAAAACATCATTTCCACTCCTTCATAGCTGCTGAGAGCCGGATCCCTAGGATTAGCCTAGACGGATCCCTCTGATGAGGGAACCGTGGGATCCGGATGACAGTTTATGTCAAATCTTGCTAAAACAATCATTTCAACTCATCTTTCTAACTCAAACACTCCATCTCATCTTAAATGAGTTCCTAGATCAGTACAAACTCTGAAGTTGACTCTTGTGCATGTTAATCATCACATTCCAATGAATCTTAGTGGCTTAAGGCTTAAATGCACTTGCCAAGTCTCTTGCTTTATAAACCACATTGTTAGGACTTTCATAGTCATCACCTTTATCCTAACTTTAAGCACTTTAGAAACCCTTACAAACCTCTTGAAATCATCTCATCATGAGGAAAATCCCAAGTAGTAACTTATCCACCAAAGAACCACCCATGAAAAAGGCTCGTGTTATACACGAAATCTCTTCAACCGAATCATCTCCGGTCAAGCCAACAAATGATAGGATCTTTCCTCAACCAATCAAACCAATTCCTAAAAGGATAGTACCCACAAAACTACCTATGCCAAACACCACCATACCTCCTAGGCCAAACAATATCATCTCCACTAAACCATCACCATTGGTTCCTAGAGCTATTTCTTTTACATCTCCACTATCATCACCACACCTCTACATTTTAGAGGATTTGCCTCCTAGGCCGTCTCATCCGACTACGCCAACAACATTCTCCTCATTAGAAGGAATAATGGTACAAAATCAAGGTGTTGAGTCAACACTTGCTTCGGCTTCCTTTTCGCCGTTTCCATCATATAATCCCATTTGGATTATGAGAAATCATCAAAGTCAACCACCCGACCATATGGAAGTTGACACTTCTCTACCACCACCATCATTCTTGGTCGAGCCATTCTTAAATGCACCTCCACCAATCCCTCCTTCATTTGAATCTCCACAAGCCGCTTCACTTGATCCTTCGCATCAAGCCATTTCATTTCTTCCACCACCACTACCTAGCCATGAAAAAGATTGCTATCATTGTCAACGTGTTGAAAGTTTGATACATGAAGTACGAGAAGACCAACGTTTCATGTTCTATCATCTCCTCGAACGTTTCGACGAGATTAAACCTAAACAAAACTTGAGCTAGAAGATTTTAGTGGTGTCCTAGCATCGAGCGATAGTTGGTCTAGAAATTCCTAATCATGTATTTTCTTATTTTCTTAGTTTTTAGAGTCATGTATATCATAACTCTAGTTTTGTTAAATGAAATTACATGTTACTTGTTATATTTCTGAGCATATGATTACATTGTATTCATATCTTATTTTTGTGATAACATTACTTGTTATATCACCTTTGTGAAATTAATCATCACTAATACGGATCCTCAAATTGCCTAGACGGATCTCTACTAGGAGGGAACCGTGGGATCCGTGAGACAGAAAACTATTTTCTACTAACTTGGACCACATTTGCAGGAAATTGTGAACTATACTTGTTGTCTAACCTTTGTTTTGTAGTTATTCAATTTACACATGAAGACTTTAACATCCTAAAGCTAGGGAGAGCTTTATGTCAAAGCAATACATTGCAAATTACTTGCAATATTATGTTTACATTTCGTGACATCCCTTTGCAAAATTGCAATCATCAAGGGGGAGCACATTCGTCACTTAGACGAAATCTTTTGCAAAATTACTTGCAAACCAACTAAATTAGTATTACTTTCTTGACGCCCTTACATAGGGATGGACTCGTCAATGGGGAGTAAAGACGAGATCCTTTCCCGTTACTTACTCTCTATTTCTTTTTATTTCTTTAACATGTTTTTCTTAAAACAATGTGTTGCTTTCTTTCGAAGCTCTTTTTGTTTCGAAAAAAAGGGGGAGAAAAAGTAAAAACTACAAATTCAAACTTTTACGAATTTTTAGCTTTTCCTTAAAATAATTTTATGTTTTGTCATCAACAAAAAGGGGGAGATTGTTAATACAAATAAGCCGTAAAAAAATTTATTTATATTTTACGATCTTCTAATGTTTTGTCGATAACAAACGTAAAATCATTTTAACGAAACAAGTAAAATACGTAAATGGCTTGAACTAATAGTTTCTAACATATTCACACTTTCACATAAAACACTAAAACAAGTATAAGTGATTTTATGATTTAATATTACATATGTACAACAACTAGTATTTACATATTTGGGTAAAATATACACATAACTAGTATGTAGTATATTGGGTAATATAAATGGGTAGAAACTTAAGTATCACAACCCATTGGGCAAATACATTGAATGTAGTTGGGTACAACCCAAAGCCCATGACCCATGAAGCTTGACCCATAACCCATTGCATGACATCATGCTTATATCATACATGGATAATATCCATAACCCATGGATCAACCCATACCCAAGTGACCAAGTGCATTGCACTCAAAAGATACATTGTATCTAGCTAAAGATACATGGTTCAACCTATGACCCATGACCCATAACCAAAATACCCATGGTTAAAAGGGAGCGTCCCAGGGATCCCTAGCTTAACACTAGACGGATCCCTTGTGGAAGGGATCCGTGGGATCCGGGGAACAGTAGATTTTTTCTTCTATAAATAGTGAGCCATTTCTTCTTTATTTCTTACCCCTTTCTAACACACTTTCTCCCTGAGTTGAAAACTCACTAACCTCAGATCCAAGAGATCTATGTTTGTAGTTTTGTTTTTGTGTGATCTTCTAGGTTCCTCTTAAAGGCAAGATCACCACCTTTGAAGTCGAGCAAGCTCAAGTCCATGAGTTGCCATGCTTCCTCATCATCAAGGCTACTGAAGTCTTCTTGTTGATGATTCCTTTCTTTCTTGTAAGAAGTGTAGTGTTGGAGACATTAGTGAAAGATGTCTCAAGTGTCAAGACGAAGATATTAGTGAAGGGTATCTATCGTCCATATCATAAGCACTTGTGGTAGGTGCTTAGAAGTAAAGACTAGAAGCATTAGTGAAAGGTGCTTAGAAGTCAAGACACAAGACATTAGTGAAAGGTGTCTTGTAGATCTAGTCAAAGGCATTAGTAAAAGGTGCCTTAGATGTACATTCGATATGGTGTGTTTCGATGTACAAGATAGACTAGTATTAGATCCAAGGATATTGATATCCTTGATGATGTTATAAAGGAGTAGATCTACTTTGGGATTAGTCGTTGGTGTAGTGTGGTAGTAGTTCCTCCATTGCAATGGAACTAGGTGCTTAGCCTAGTACCTAATAAAGGGTAGGCGATGTTGTGAAGGTGTAGTTCACCTTGGAGTGAAAGAACTAGGTACTTAGCCTAGTACCTTATAAAGGGTAGGCGACGTTGTGTAGGTGTGGTTCACCTTGGAGTGAAAGAACCCGGTGGTTAGCCTAGCACCGGAAAAAGGGTAGGCGACGCTGTGAAGGCTTCTCCGCCATAAGGATATTGGTGTAGTGTTTTAACTCTTGAGTAGGTGACTCGGGAGTGGAGTAGGGCAAGGAAGGTGTCCTTGTAGCCGAACTACTATAAATACTCGCGTTGTGGTTTTGTGCTTCTTACTCTTATCTTTTCATTACTTACCTTTATATGCTTGTTTATCAACATCCAACACACACATCCAAATAGATTGACATAAGTCGATCTAAATAGATTAAAAGGAAGTTTTAATTGGCAAAACTATTCAACCCCCCCCCTTCTAGTTTTCCACAGAAGGCAAAGGAACAACAGGGATCGAATTTTACTTCGGGAACTCACCTATAAGCTGCGTTTCTCAAAAACAACCTACTGTTGCATTATTATCATGCGAGTCAAAGTTTATGGCAACAACAACAGCAACTTCTCAAGCAGTATGGCTACAAAGACTATTAAATGCATTAACAGGATGGGAAGAAGAAAAGATTACGATCAAAGTCGACAACAAATCGGCTATAGCACTTATGAAGAACCCGGTATATCATGGCGGTAGCAAACACATTGATATACGCTACCATTGAATCAGAGAATGTGTTGAAAAGAATCAGATCGAAGTCGAGCACGTAAGTGGAGACTTACAAAAGGCGGACACACTTACCAAGGCATTAGCAAGGACCAAGTTCGCAGAAATGAGAGAACTGTTAGGCGTAAAAGATCTGAAAGGATTAGGTACGAGATTAGGGGGTGAATGTTGGCTTAATCTCATCCCAAACCGAAGTACAAGGGGCTACGTGTATACTTTAAAAGATACAAGGACCAAATAGGTTTAACACAAACCTAATAACTGTAAAACGATTCTTTTGGTGAAACGACACAATCCCAGAAACATCACAACGTTTAGATAAAGGCTGCAGGCATGATGGTGTTGCTTCAGACTAGTATAAATAGGCTTAGATATTTCGGTTAGAGATATCATAATTGTACAAATACAAATACAAATACGTTTGATTCATATATACAAATCATTAGAATCATATTGATTTTACTTTTCGTTATACTTATTTGTTTCGAGTGCTTCAAACCCCGCTGGGCAACATCAGAGTACTGTATTACGGGGATAAAGTCCTGTATATATTTTGACGATACATCTTATTTCTTGAGTGATACAGATAAACAACTTAATGTTTTTTGTGCTCAATACGATCAAGGAGATATGACTTCTATTCCAAACGATACCCCAAAGGCTGTAGATGATGATTTCTCAGATGAAGAAATAGATGTGGATGAGCTCGAGATTCGAATGTGGAGGGATAAAATTAAAAATTAAAAAGAGTAAAGAATCGACTTGTCAAGCTATAGAAAACGTCAATACAACATCACAACAACAATCTCAAGAACAAGCAAGGCGTAAAAAGTTGTCAAGAGCACAAGATGGGATATCAATATATATGTTAAAGATGGGATTTCGATATCCCATCTTGTGCTCTTTTACGCCTCGCTTGCTCTTGAGATTGTTGTTGTTTTGCTGTATTGACGTTTTCTTTAGCTTAACATGACGATTCTTTAAGCTTTTTAAGTTTTATTTTATCCCTCCACATTGGATCTCGAGCTCATCCACATGATGCATATTTTAGCATGCCACAAAGATAAATGGTAGGGTTAGTTAAACTCGGAAAATGATGCATTTTCTTGTTTGTGGTTCACAAATTTGTAGATGGTAATCGTAATCGACCTTGCTTTTGATCGAGAAACACAATGTCTACACATATTATCAGTCTTGGATGGGTGATATAAAACTGACTTCTCAATTTTGATGAAGTAGTGTTAGCTAAACTGTCTGCTAACTATTTCAATAGACACTATTTTTGATTATGGTGCATGAGTGTTTTTGTGCAAGCTTATTCATGGTTGAGCTTGTACTTGTGCAACATTATTACTCGTGATCATTATATTACTTCTAGATCATTATAACGCTTGAGGATATTTACGTAGTACTAGTCAACATGGAGCATTAGTTACTTATTCTCTTCAATGAATTGGCATGCAGACGTGATCAGGAGATTATTGTGTCAAGGGTGATCACATATTGTCGATTTTGAAGAACATTTATCATAGTGTTACAATTGTCAACTTTTTGTTTCTCCATTTTTTTTGGAATTTGACAACTCTTTCAAATTTGGTTCATCATGACTCACATACATATTTGATAAAAATCGTTCTCTTGTACAATTAGGGTTCTTATTGGTTTCTGATTCTGGTTAAACATGTCCCCCATAGGCTTTGTCAAAACGAACGGAATTGTTTCTTCGTCTGACAGATCTGTATGTAAAGTATGTTCACTATCATATGTTAGTTCAACTAGTGTATATGATATACATTGCAATAATGCATTTTGATGGTTACTAGACCTTTTATATAACTAGTCTCGGAAACGGTAGTAAGTTGTAATGCCAAGTAATGTTGTGCCCTATTTGTATCCTGTTTTCACATAATGTATTTTTGTAATTAGTGTTTAGATCTGGGTTCATTAAGGTTAAACATTAACACAATTACGACAGACAAAACTTTATGCATATCAAAATACCATTTAAACCGTTTATTTCAACATATTCATCAAGATGCATTATTAATTACGTTAATCGTAAAGTAATCAATATGTTATTTCAAGATTTCAAACATATATTTGTTTTGATTGATAGAAAAGCCTCAAAGTTTGAAGGGGAGGACAAGTTTGAAGATCCAATATCATCTGTATCATCCTTTAATATGTTTATTAACTCTTTAACCTTGTTTTGGGGTACAATGAAGCAATCGGCTAAGCTTGTGTCTTTTCTAATGTACCAGTAGTCGCCGAGTAGATTTTGTACCTTGTCTTAAGGACTATTATCTCTAGAAACTATAAACAAAGTTTTATTATTTGATTTGATATTGTTTCATAAATTTTTGGCCTAACAGGTGTGTTTCATTCAAATAAAAGCAGACGGAACCTAACCCCAATATTGCAATATAATGAGGAACATGAGCACCGGGTAGGTGGTTAGTCATGTATTCAGATTGCCACCAAGTTTTGGTTCAATTATGTGGCTGAGACCATATCTGATTTTGAAGTCGAATTTGGATTTGGTGATGATATACTGGTGGTTGAGTTTCTACTTTTCTAGTGGTAAAAGTCAAAATGTATCAAGGAGAGAATAAAATCAAAATAAATGTGTGATACTAGAAAGTCTCATACGATGCAACAATTTACAAAAAAATGCAAAGAAAACTACAAAGGACTCGAACAGTGCCGTCTTTGAGTTTACAGAGGTCCCGTGCAAAATTCAGTAAAAAAAAATGGACCTTAATAGAATGTATAAAGAAAAATTAAAAGATAAAATGAGAAATAATCGTTTCAAACTGCCTCGGCTAGCATTTTTCTGTGCAACACTGTTGGGAATTTTAGAAGTTCCTACTGATGAAGTTCTACTGACAGGTTCCTACTGAAGCTATAGATGGTTTCTCACGATGACATGGTTCTTGCTGATATTGTATTCCTACGGATATAGTTATTCAGTATTAGTTTGTTAGGATATGCATGAGCTATTTTAGGTAGGAATATGCATTTATTTTATATTTATTGTCTATTTAGGGTTCCTCGTGGATAAAAGGAACAAATGGCTTTTGTATTAGAAAACTCTTGAACAAACATTCCAGGAAAAACATCTTTTAGAGAGAGTAATAGAAATCCATAGAGGATCATTGTTTTATGAGAAAAACCTTGTTGGTAACTTTGATTGTGTTCTTATTATTCCGTTGTGCACATTCAATCAATTGATGTTATTCATACCCTAGTTGAGTCCGGATCTTGGTTTCAACAATTGGTTTCAGAGCCTCGTGGCTCTTGATCTAGGGTTTATAAGGTTTTCTAGTAATTAGGGTTTATACCCTAATTTACAGCAGATGCGAAAAGAACAGAAGCAACTGATTAATTCTCAGATCATGGATCGGTTGATTGGATATTTCTTTTCATACTAACGTGGGATTGACATGTTGATGGCGACAGGATACTAGATGTAAAGTGGTTAACGTGAGGTACATTGATTTTGGTTATTCATGTGCTATGTTTTAATTTATTGGTCTCCTGTTAATGATGGTCCCCACTCGTATGGCTTGTACACATGAAACGCAAAAGTATATTGTATTGCAAAAATGTTGCTGCTACATGTATTTGATTTGGTGATTTGATTTGATTGGTCAGTGGTGATTGATTGTTGATCGGTCTTGATTTCGTGTCTCATATGTGACTTCATGTGGGAAATAAATGTGTACTGTTTTGGTGTTTCTTTTTATTTCGTGATTGGTCAATATAGAGTGCATCACGTGGGTATTATAAATATGAGTTTGTGGCTAATCATCGGCGGTCCCCACTCAATTGTTAATTCTGATTTTGCCTTGATATGTGCAATGGTCATGGATTAAAATATATACCAGTATTTGATTGAATCAGTGGTGAAATTTAGTCGGTGTTATAAGATCACGTGATATATTGGGTCTGCTTGGGGAATTTTAGGCGTTATACTCATCTTAATTACTAACTGGTCATAGTACTGGTTGTTTTTATTCGTGTTCTGTACATGGTCCCCAGTTCATTGTTCCTGCTGATGCGCATAAGTTTTTTTTTGCTGGTCGACATATTTTTAAGACTACTGCTATCACATAACTTTATTGCTGCATTCAGCTCTTTACAAACCTCTCAACCAAATGTTTCCTTATTTGATGAATGATGAGTACGAGGTCTGGGCTAAGAAGATGGAACACTGGATCATGAATATCTGGAAGGTGATCCAAAATGGCAACAGCTTGAAAAGGACTGGAAGAGATCACGATGGAAAAATCACTATTCTTCCTCCAACGCATCGCAGATGAACAAATTGTTGTACAAAGAGAGTCAAAGGCCAGAACTACCTTGCTTAAATCTATTCTCTGATCATGTAGCGTATTTTCGTTATATGGATGATGCAAGTGATATATGGAATGCACTCAAAGCAAGGTATGGTGGAAAGGCTAAATTCAAGAAGATGAGCAAGGAAGCTTATACTATAGGTGATGCTGAAGAATTTGCAATTATGGGCATCTCTCAGGTACATAATTGTGTCTTTGGTTGTGATGTAAAATATAATGCCCTTAAGGAGTTCTATGATGATTTGAAACCTAAATATAATGAATGTTATCTAGAGGTTCATTTTACAAAGTTCTTTAAAAACCTTAGAAAAACAAAAAATTTGGTTTCAAAAGAATCAGCTTGCTTATGAAGAAAAGATAAGAGTGTTAGAAAGAGATCTAACTAATGCTAAAAATGAGTTAAAATATTCTGAGAAAGAAAGAGCTAAAGTAGAGCTAGAAAACAAGAAGTGCAAGATAAGTTGGATAATGAAGTAACTAGGCATAAAGAATGGCTAGTTTCTGGTGACAAGTTAGCTAGTCATCTCTATGGTAGTCAAGCTCCTAATTCTAGGATAGGTTTAGGTTTTAAGAAATATGTTGGATTAGAGGCAAGGAATGATATGTCTAAATCGCACGGCCAGATTAGCACATTATGTAAGAAGGAGAATTGCATGTCTGCCCCAGGACCATTAGGAGAACATATGCCCACCACCACTACCTCGAGACTTTGATGGATCTCACCATTTATATGGCAAAAGTCAAGTGACTTGCCATACCTTAGTAAAAAACTAATGACTATGTCTCTTGTTCTAAAAGTGACAAAGTCGTCGCACCTAAAGTCCTTCGACTATGCCTCATGCATTCAAGTGAAAAGTCGGACTCACCTAGGCACACACCCAAGACCACACCCAAGTCCAAAGTAGCAAATGATGAGCCCAAAACAAAGACAGCTATTTACTGTTAAACACAATTTTGCTTCTAGTTCTCATTTCTATAAGTTTATGTGTAATAAACAAAGTTGTGTTACGAATAAGTCTTTTAAGAAGAAATCTTGTTTTGTGTGTGGTAGTAAACTCCATCTTATTAAAGACTGTGATTATCATGAGAAAATGATGGGTGTTTCCTATGGCCAACAGACCTTTAGACCCACATGGACTAATGTTGCTAGTATTCCTCCATTTGTTCCCAAAGTCGCACACGCGATAGGTAAACCAGTTCCTACCGTAAGCCAAATGTGTATGCATCTGCTTCACGATAGGCTTAATAGGCCTTTTCCAGTTACCTCCGGTCGAGGATATTCTTCACCGTTACTACTAGTTGGTGGAATGGTAATGCTAAACTTATGCCCTTTGGACCTACAAGTTCTTATTTTTCATCATATACACTTTATGTATCTCATATGAATATGCCACATGGTGGAGTAAGAGTGGCACCTGCCTAAGCCCTCAACAGTGTTATTCTTGAAAACTCAAAGGAAAGGTTCATTCTGGGTACCCAAGAACAATAGTCTTTTTCAGGTGCATTGATTGAGGGGAGGCATAAGCCTAAGAGGAGACTTTTTTGTTCTAACCATTTTTGCAAATGTTGGATCCTCATAAGCCTTACGGGAGGCTTAGTGTTTTCACGATACTACATATTTCTTTGGTTTTTGCTGCTGCCTGATGGTATATTTTACATGTTTTGTATATTTTTATTCTTTCTTTTTTTTTTTTCTATTTATAGTTGATAAAAATCGATTATTTTTCTTCGCGGATCAAAAAAAAAAAAAAAAAAAAAAAAAAAAAAAAAAAAAAAAAAAAACTGCACTTGTCTTTGTTTAGTTTATACTCTTTCTTGTATGCAGGTTTTGGTGTTGGGTAATTACCACACAACTAATGGTTTTCATCTCACCATGTCTTACTGACACAAGAGTTGACTAGCCCACAAGATTATGGCTTGTGGTAAAGGCTGCGGAAATCCATAAATGGTAATCAACTCACCATGATGATGACGGCATTCCATCAAAGAGTTGGCTAGTCCAAAAGCAAACGGTTTTTGGTAAAGACATCTCAATTCCGTTGATAGCTGTAATGGTTTGCTCAAAACCATAGGGTACTCAACTCACCCATGCTTCATTGCTGAGAGTTGAAATGGTCATCAATTCACCATGGTTGCTGCCCTATTGGGTAACCAAAGGATTGGCTAGTCCTGAGCAAACGGTTACAGGTAAAGACATGTCAAAACCGTTTATGGCTGTAATGATTTGCTAAAAATCATTAGGGTTATCCAACACACAAATGATTCATGTTCTAAGTATGAAACAAAATGAGCAAGTGCTAATTCTTTTCTTTTTCAAAAGAGTTGATTGCAATAACTATCCTTGTAGTATGTTCAAAGCAATTTTTACCTTTTCGAAAGTGTTAGTATCGTCCATGTGGAAAACCTTAGTGCTAATACTATTTCGAAAGTGAAATGACTAAAATGCTCTTAAGTGATATTTTGCTATTTCACTTTGCGACATTTTAGTCTTTTCATTTTGGCGGAAAACGACGTCCGCACCAATAGTTTCTCGGATAGACGACTTGCATTTTTGAAAAGCGTCTGCAATTTGGACTTTTGCAATTAATCTTTTCAAAATCTAAATAAACATATCGAAACAATTATTATTTAAAAATTCGCATCCATAAACAATAGTTAACCATGTCTAAAATTTAAAAATACTACTGTAGTAAAAGGTAAAATGATTAGGCCAGATCATTCACTACAGCAACTTTCACTGTTTCAGGCCCAAAGACAAAAGTATTGCTAAGACACAGGTCAAGTCAGACCCGAACCCAAACCCGGTGAGCTTTCATCATTTTCGAAGTAAATTTAAGGTGGGGAATTGATTTGTACACTCTCCTAATTGATTGGGACACTCTAAATTAGAGTGTTTGAACGATTATACCCTCATACCACCTTCACATAGCTTCACTCTGTAAGGGTATATATGTCCAAACATTATAATTTAGAGTGTCTCAATCAATTGAAAGAGTGTACAAATCACCTCCCTAAAAGGTTTCATGTCCGGTGAGCTTTCCCTGATCAAGAACATGAGCTACATTGTTACTATTTCTAAGGTATTTTTGTTTTACCCACTCACTTTATTTTTAAGTAATATTTTTTTTTTACTGTTTTTTAAGTCTATCATTTCATCCATTTGCTCAGCATTATGTGTAATCTTATTTTATTTATTTATTTATTCATTTATTTTTTTATCCTAATTAGTAAAAAAGAATTGTAATAGATACACAAGGGTCGAGGTTACCTAGTGGTAAAAGACTTGCGACTATCATTAGGTGCAAACAACTTTCCCAAAAAGGGGAGGGTTTTACATGGTTTGTGTGTGTGGCGTTAGGCTCAAACACCGTGAACTCGAATGGTTACCAAAAAGATTAAAAAAAAAAAAAAAAGCACTAACTATGATAACATTTGGAGTGGTGGACCCAAAACTAGAAGTGACCGCACTTTTTTTTTCCCGGTAAAATAGAGGACTAAATAAGCAAGATAAAATGTTGGGACGAGGTTCATTTCGAAGAAATCGGGACTTTTGACAAAAGTTTACTCTCCGCAGCAAAAATCCATGTGGTTCCTGTGAACCATGAACCCCCGGATACCCCTTGGGTCCGCCCCTGAACATTTTTATGTACATACTTTTTTTTCGTTTTAAATCCTTTGTGTAGGAGTAGTTGTTTCGCGTGTGTGAATGAATGATCTAAAAGAAGAAGGCCCAAAATGAGAGTTAAGGCGTCAACTCAAAGTTTAGTATTTGTTTTACTTGTTTATTGAGTTTAACCAAACCAATATGGATGTACACTTGTACATTTTTAGTATATGTTTATTCTGAGTTTTTAGCCAATATTTGAGCTCTAAAACATGTTTGCATAATTATGAATGAGCTTATTCGAACTCACGATTAAGCTAATAATCGAGTTGACAAGCATCTTGAGCTCGAAAACCAGTCAATGACGTGATGTAGCATACTGTAACCGTGTTTTCATTGTCTATATATAGCATACTTTGTTATTTTATTTCTATTCAAATAACTAGACGTTTTTGCAACTATATGTGAAGTAATTGCTCTAACTGAAACATCATAACATAGAAGCGTATCAACATGTAACCACTGTAAGTATGTTATATACTTTAGGAGTAAGAAAGCAAAGTATGTTGGAAACCAGTGACAAAAAGTAGTAAGTATGTTTACGTTTTGGCGCAAGCGCAATTTATTAGTCCTACTATATAATACTCTGTAGATAAAGAAAGACAAAATCACGATCTCTGTTATTTGGATATTCTCATGAAATTTATTTGGTTTTTGAATGCAGATTTACTAATTGAATGAGGCTTGGGGCCCGTGGAAGTGCAACATTGGAGATTAGTATTACTACAGTAGTATTTAACCAGAATGGATTATCTAAAAGGTGTTATGCTTGCATGGTTTTACTGGGTTATGAGTGTAGCACACATCTTTTTGTTTGTTTTTAAGTCGTTTTGGCGGTGGGGTGTGCTAAAGCGTACCATACCAATGGAAGACTTACCAGAAAGTGTCATGGCTGATATTCTCTCAGCACCAACAACACACTTCGTATTTCCTTCTGAAGACTTACCAGGAAATGTCATGGTCGATATTCTCTCATGGCTTCCCCATAAGACAATCTCCCGTTGCAAATGTGTATGCAAGGACTGGCGAAATTTAATTAATGAACCTTACTTTGCTAATGTTCACCTCTTGAGATCACCACCTGCAGGCCTCATGATTTTTCAAAATTCTTATAAGAGTATTTTGAAGTGGGTTGAGATTAAAGAAGAGCTTGATCACCGGCAATTACACCATGATCCTGTCAATGCTCTTGATCTTAAGCTTGTACCCTTTTTCCAAAACTCTTACATACGTCTAGTTGGCTCAGTCAATGGTTTGCTCTGCTTGTGGGACCGTGGTTTCAACTTTGAATGTGATAACACTTACATATGTAATCCCATCACCAGAGAATGCATTACCCTTCCTAGGCAACAATACTATAGCGAAGGTCCCGTAATTGTTTATGGTTTTGGAGTCGGTTTAAAGACAAAGAAATACAAAGTGGTACGGATTTCCCAAAGGAATATACCACCAGATCCCCTTTACCGTCTCGCCTAGTCTCTTAGAAGCGAAGTATACACCTTGGCATGGGCCAATGGAGAAGTCTTGGTCATGTCCCTTACTGGCTTAATGATTGGGATGAGCCATTTCTGAATGGTTGTGTTCATTGGATGCTTTATGACAAAAATTTCCTGAAAACTTTGTTCTTTTGATATCGACAAGGAGACATTTCAATTATTCCCTTCACCTCCTTTTGATGCTTTTGATGATACTCGTATTCCATGGGAAAGTCTCGCAGTATTAAAGGGTTGTTTATGTCAATCTCATACATTTGTTACTGGATTCACGATTTGGGTGATGAAAGAATATGGGATCAAGAAGTCTTGGCATAAAGAAGTGGTGATCAAGCCAAGTATTAGTCGCGGATCTGGATTGGCGACCCTTTGTATCTTATTGGGGGCTTAGAAGATGGAACAATATTGATGGTATATTACATTGACGAAGTGTTGGCATATTGTCCTAAGACGAAAACATGTGAAGAGATTAACTTTTTCGGACTTCTCACCACCCCTTCACCGTAATGGCTTATCAACCGAAGCTCTCTTGAAATGAATTTCAATCTCGAGAGAGTTCATGTGCTCTAAAGGTCAAGAATCTTCGCTTAATAACTCACATTGCTATTTTTGTATCATGTAATCCTTTATAGTATTTACTTATCTTCAAAATAACATATTCCTTTGATCAACTTTATCATTCTGCACATATCAACTATCAAGTAT
>OU343222.1:40512223-40531962 GCA_910596185.1 Chrysanthemum makinoi | reverse complement strand
AACATTAGAAGATCGTAAAATATAAATAAATGTTTTTACGGCTTATTTGTATTAACAGTTTTACAAATTTTTGAAACAGCACCTAACCAAAACATCGGGTCATCTACTTTTCAAAACAATACGTCTTTTTTAAATGATGACCCATCTCAAAATTTTGAATCAAATGATTATGAAAATAATGAGTCCGGGTATAAAGATGAGGCGAATTTCAAAAAAACCAGGATCATCATTTGCATTCGGGTCAGATGATGATGCAGAAGATGAAGAAAATGATGGTTTTGTTGGTGTAGATGATAACCCAAAACCAGTTCACCATGACTGGAAGAATATTTTTCCATTAATCCCTGACGTTCCAGAACCACCTAATTACCAGCTGAAACCAATAATTCCAAATCAATATAATAGCGATGCTGATGTTTTTGTCGAAAAGTTTTTTCCCACAAGAGAAAAGTTAGACGTTGCAATTAGGTTGAAATGTATACAAGAAGGTTACTAGTTTTGGTAGAAAGGTCGGAACCAGATAGGTTTTCTTGTAAATGCTATCATTTTAAAGAATGAAAATGGAGAATTTGCGCTAAACGTGTGTAAAATACAAATGTGTTTCAAGTTACAGGTAGGGAAGATACTCACACGTGTCCCAAAACTCAAACATATCCTAACCATCGAAATGCAAATAAAAAGGTTATTGGTCACATTTTTAGGGATAAGTTAAACGATACTAAATGTGATTTAAAACCGAAAGATATACAAAAAGACATCTTGGCGCAGTATAAAGTAAATATATCTTATCAACAAGCATGGAGAGGAAAGGATTATGGGTTACAAATGATAAGGGGTTCATCGAATGAATCTTTTGAAATGTTATCGTACTATTGTCACAATCTAGAAAAAAAACCCAGGCACTATCACACGTATCAAGACAAACGAAAAAGGAGTTTTTGAGATGTTATTCGTTGCCATTGGTGTTTCAGTAAGTGACACGCATATTTTTTAAATAAATAAATCTGAAAGCATTATTGTAAGTTTATTATAACATGTGTTTACAATTATTATTTTTTTGCAGATTCGTACTTTCGTGCAACATCTCCGCTCTCTGCTTATAGTCGATGAGGCACATTTAAAGGGTTTATACAAATGTACAAACTTGTTAGCAGTAGGCATGGATGGAAACAACCAAATTATGCCAATTGCTTACGGTATATGCAGAGGGGAGACTGGTGAATGTTGGTCATGGTGGTTTTCGGTACTTAAAGAATGCGTAGGCGATAACCAGGATTTGGTTATAATATCTGATAGGCATCCTGCCATTACGTTAGCAGTACGCAATGAATACCCATTGGCGTTTCATGGTATTTGTTGTCGTCATCTTTTGATGAACATTTAAAAAAAAAAACAAAAAAAAAATCAAAGGGGCTATATTAGAGCATATTCAAAGCGTATACACCTAAAGAATTTGATAGTCAGATGCAAATTCTGCATGCTATTGAGCCTGAGGCGTACAACAAGTTACTTGAAGCAGATGTGCAAAGATGGTCCAGAGCGTATTGCCCACGCACTCGTTACAATTATTGTACATCTAACAACGTTGAGTCTGTTAATGCTTGTACCGTAAAATCAAGGAAGCTTCCAATCACAATGTTGACTGAGCAATATCGATCAATGGTGCAAGATTGGTATTTTAAACGGCGACAAGCTGCAGTATTTGTCTTCCAAAAGAAAATATATTTTTTAAATGGTTTTGTTTACTACAAAGTAACTTATTCACGTCTTTGTGTTCATATAGCGAAAATGAAGTATGAAATAACAGATTGGGCTGCCCATAAGGTGGATAAGAGAAAAATAAAAAGCGCAACTTGGAGTGTATATGGGGTTAATGAAAATCGGTTCCAGGTTTATGATGGGCGATACAATCGTGAAGTGAACTTAGAGAACATGTCATGTGACTGCCGCAAATGGCAGCTTTCCCAAGATACCTTGTGGTCACGTTATTGTTGTTACTAGGTTTTTGAATCAAACAGATTGTTTGCAATTTGTTCAAGATTGGTTTAAAAAACCAGTATACCAGGCGACGTACGCAGAGTCGGTTAATTTTGTTGGAGAGTTTCACGAATGGGAGTATCCAGGGTATATACAACCCATCACTCCTCCACGAATGGACAACCCACAACATGGTCGGCCAAAAAATACTGGCCGTATACGATCTCGGGGTGAGGAACCACGACTTACACATTGTGGTAGGTGTGGTGAAGCGGGCCACCTACGTGGGCAATGTAAAAAACCATTTATCCCTGATCCACTCAAACGGAAACAATACCCAAGGAAAAAAAATCAGTTAACGAGCAACATGAAACTCCAACTTCGTTCGATTCACACCCGACTCAAACACATGATCACAGCTTCCCTAATTATGACTCATACCCAACGCAACCGTTTGAACAAAACAGATACTCATCGCAACCATATGATCAAATGTTTTACACAACAGACCCATATGACCAAGTTCAACCAAGTCATGAACAAAATGATCATCAAAACCCGTCTCAAGGTTATGAACAATACGACTCCCAACCATACGCCTCTCAACATTTAAATTATCAAAACACCCAGGCATCGAATAATAGTTGGTTTAATTTATTTGGTTTGTAAACTAAGTAGTACATTTTTTTAAGTTTTTTTTCTTACATTGTATTTATTTTGTAACATATGTTATGTTTATGTTATGCATCATATATGTATGTTTTTTTGTAATGCTAGTATGTATTTCCACAACCACCTTATTTCAAAAATAACAAATGACAACTCACAAAAACACGATCATTTACATTGTTGATTTGATAACACAATGTTTGACTGTTCAGCTTTAATCATAAAAAAAACTGATTTGATTACTCATTCACCTATTCTGACAAAGAAATGACTAAGCACCTTTAATCATATATATATATATATATATATATATATATATATATGTATGTATGTATATATATATATATATACTACTTTGTGGTTTCAATGAATCAAATTCAATTGTTACCTCTTTCATTCATCAAATGTCAACATCTAATACGCCTACATTCAACTTCACTATCAACTTCAACGGAAAGTTTACACTTAACCCACTTACATATCAAGATGGTTCAAACATGAATATCAATGTTCCAGAAATTGATTTTCAGGATGTGATTAGTTATCTAAAGAGAAAAATACCAACGAGGGTCAACAATCTATATTACGCATTGCCACAAAACAAAACGTTAATCGGTCTGAAACCAATTGAAAATGATTATGATATTGATGCTATGTAATACATCGCAAAGGTTGCTGGGAAGCTCCAACTTTTTGTTTCTGAGCATCCGATAGATTTAAGCACAATTTTGATTCCAAATGATGGTTCTCTAGAAGAATCATTTGCTGGTGTAATTTCAGAAGAAACAAAACTAAAGCGTGAAGAGCGTGTCCGGTATCTACATGGAATGGTTCAAAGAAAAAAAAAACTTGAAGAGCGTGTCCGGTATAAAGATGGGTACAAGAAAAAAATTAAACCTACTACACCGTATAACCAAAACCATTTTCAATTTTCTTGTGCACAATAACGGTCAATTGGTTTGCAGTGGCGGAAAACCGAAGTATGTAAATGGTTGGAAGATGAACATCAGTATTCCAAGAATGAAGCTAGAAGAGCTGAAGCAATATTTGTTTAACATCATTGACAGGAAGATTCATGCTCTTTATTATGAAGTACCACACACTGGCATTTCAAGCACCGTCAAACTAAGAAACAACTATGATATGCATGTAATGTTTGACATTTCAGCAGCACAAGGCAACTTGGAAATTTACATTGACCATGTGGGTGTCGATTTTATTATTGCAAATTATATATGCCCAAATGCTACTTTGGTAGAAATAATGGATCATGTGATAACAGACTACACAAGTGACAACGAACACGGAAAAAAGAACATAACACAATCAGATTACACTTTTGATCAAATGGTTGAATGGGCGGAACAAGAACACTTTCAGAATGAGGATGCTAAAGCAGCTGAACGTCATAAAGCCATATGGAAGAATCATTGGTATTCATAATCATATCACTGAATATGTGTCATGTATGCTTTAAGATTGTCTTATTTATATGATTTTCGTTATCAATGTTGGAATGAATGTTAGCCTATGTATTCAAATTAAATTCATTCAAATAAAAGTACAAACGTTCATTATTAAAAGACAAACCACATAAGATAAAAAGATAAACACAATCGTCTTATTTGTTGGGTTGAACAACAAACATTTGTGTCACTCCATCATAAGCACTACAAGCACATTCAACGAAAAATATTACCTCATCATCTTCAGTAATATCAATACAATAGTCAAATGAAGGCAACTTACAAGACAAATAAATTGGAACATTCGGATCTAACTTGAATTTCTTCACCACCAAACCAACTAACCCTGAGTACGTCATATCATTATACATAATGACACCTCGATGCTGATCATCAAAATGTAATACACACTTGAACTTCTTAATACTTGAATTCATGGCTACCCTAGAGAGAAGTAAGAAATCTATGTTTATTTCAATTCTTAGCTAGGTTATAAAGTGAAGGACAATTCCTAGCAGAAAAAAACATTTGTTCTGACATTGAATTTGACAACTAAATGACAACGTCGTGTAAGATTAAAATTTTACACAAAATATGACATTTTTAATTGATAACATTGATATGACAACTCACTGACAATGTCGTGTATGCTTAAAATTTTATACGAAATATGACATTTTTAAGTACGAACATTGATATGACAACTCACTGACAGTGCCGTTGTCGCTTAAAAACTTACACGAAATATGACATTGATATGACTAATCAATGACTTTCATATGAACTTTTTAAATGGTTTTGTAGTTGGTTCCAGAGTGTTTTCAAATTCAAAATTAATTCTACACATATTCAAAGGGTTTGAACCCACTACTTTGAAAAATGTGATGTGGTTGGACTATATTTTGTATTTTTTATTTTTTTTGTTTTTATAAATTCAAATAGTTATGGCACATACATGTAATGTTTAAACGATTCGTATGCTACAGAAATGAAAATACATTAAATATTAAATTGAAAATACGGATTACTTAGCACATATACTAAACGATACATAAATGAAAATGAAAATACAAATAACAACGAATCATGGTGTGTTGTAACCATCACTGTAATCCGAATAAACTTGATAATTATCAATGTCAAACCAATTGTTCCTGAGGTATTCTTCATACCTTGCTTCCTGCTCCCTCCGATCAGCTTCCTCACGTGCTTCATTTTCTTCAAATTCTCTTCTTACTTGTTGATCCTGTTCAAGTTGGTGTAGTTGGTCCTCAGTTAAAAATCCTGTATTGTCTTCGCGTATCACACCCAGTGGAGTGTTCAACACGTTCAAATTCGGTGGGGGCTTCACGTTCACAGCTGGTGGAGTATTCACCACGTTCTCAGTCTATGGGAATAACGGATAGATATCTACCGGTGGGGTGTTCACCAATTACTCAGTCGGTGGAAATACCGGAAAGATATCTTCCGGTGGGGTGTTCACCAAGTTCTCCAGAAATTGTTGTGAAAAGTCTTTGACATAAGGAAATTGTTGTGAGAAATCTTTTCGTTGAGACATTGAAGAGATTTTCTGTGTGTGATATGTGTGTCTATACAATACAAGTTTCTAGGTCTATATATATACACTTGAAAAAATCTCGGTTGTCTTTTACCATTTCATTTTGAGAATAGAAAAAACCCTAAACCCAAAATTAGCTAGGGCTACATTTTCATTTCATATAAATATATACACGACATTAGCTAGGGCTACATTTCACATCCAAAAACATTACATTTCACATTATACACAACATAGACTAGTCTCATAATACATAAAAAAATCATGTCGTGTATATAGTGAATGTTTCTACCCGACATACAAATTAGTGTAACTTCCCTCCCTCCCACCTTCCCATCCCCTACTTTTTCATCTTAAAAAAAACTCAAGAACACTAATTTTTTTTATTTTCCTTCTCTTATTCTTCCATTCCTTTTAAAAAAAACTCGAGAACAGAGTGTCAAAGAAAATGTAAGCAATTGCCTATATTGTAATATAGGCATCATTTACCTTTGAAATATTACAAAAAAATATTATTTTTAAAAGTTATATGAAGCAGGATTGGATTTTCAAAAGTTATAAAAAAAATTATAAGTCATATAAGTACCGTTTAACAAAAATAGGCATTGTCTCTCAATAATTTTGTATGATAAACATACCTTTAGTATTTAAATAATAGATGCGATCTTCCGTTTTATCACTTTTAATTTTTAGTCATACTTTTTATTAAATAATAAACAAACAATTTTCACGTAACTTTTTGAATTCGGTTTTTCCATATTAAGACAATTAACTTAAATTCAAACATCACTTTAGTGTCACGAATAGTCGGAGTTTATATTAAGTTTTTTTTATGCGAATCAGTTTTATGAATAGGTTATTATTGTAAAATTACATAGAATATCTTAAACTTAAGTTCATATATTTCAAGCTTTTACATGGTGTTGGTAATATTTTAAAGATTGTTTAACATTATTAAACTAAATATAATGCTTTACTCATTCGTATAAGCTCGTTTTTAAAAGGAGGGTGTTTCATATTGTTTATTTCTTGTCTGCTTTGTTAGTTACTAATGAAAATAATGTCTCAATTTCCTTGTCTTCTTTGTAAAATATGTAACTTTATTTTCATTTTGGATAGAGATATTGTAATAAGTAGGTCTTTGTCTATTTTTAACATTTTTTAGATTGCGTTTGTGTGAAAGAAAATACCTCTTAGTCAATAAAATGTTCTGTGCATATCAACAAAAATTAAAATTGCTTTCAAATCATTTTTTTCTTAAAGATTATATACAAAATAGACAATCCGAATTTTCATTTAAGGAAAAACGACGACCCATAATTTTGACAATCTAGCGGTGTCCATGAGCCAGCATAAGCTTAAAAAGCCTTTATTGCGTAAATGCTCCTATGACTTTTAAAATAAGTAGATAAGTATAAATGGTATGGATAAAACAAAATTGCTTTAATTTACTTACAAGCATAAAATACTTTCATAATATGTTTTTATTATGTTATGCTAAGTTTGACTTATAAAATTTATTTGTATTACAATATATTATCATACTATGTTAAAATAAATTATACACATCAATTTACATGCTAATAAATGTGTTATGCTATTTTAGATATAAATTTACCTATAGTTTTATTTAATTTAATATTGTTTGGTTTTAGCAGATAATTTTTGTAGTTAAGTTTATAGAAGAAATTTAGCATTGGTTCTTTTTTTAAGTTTTGAGTTTAATTGTAAATGGAATAAAAGCATGATGTTATTTCACATTTAAGTTTGAATATTTTAAAAGTGAATATTTTAAAAGAAATTTCATAGTACTTTTGTATTTTAGTTTTTCTTTCCTAAAAAGTTTCTTAACAATCTCTTTACTAGCATGTTAAAATTAAACAATCTAATTAAATCACACATATTTATTTTATATCCATTGAGTCTCAAAATATGTTTTAGTATCTTAAACTTATATATAATTTATAAAACCTTGAACATTATAAATTTACATGATTACCTTCAAAACTAATTTATAAATGAAAGATGAAGCATTCACAAAAGTTTTACAAAAAACTTTTTCACAAAAGAATGTGTTATGCGTTTATTGGAAGATATGGATTTAAAAGAAAGAAAAAAAAAAATTAATTAAAATAATCTTTATTGGTTACAAGACATTTTGTGAAAGTTTTTTTAGAAAAATTTGTGACGTAACATTTTCCTTTATATTATTTAGTCATTAGTAAGTAAAGAATGACTATTATATTTCATTTTGTAATAAAATTCTTACTTTAACATATATCTAGGGCTCGTTTGGTTCGCATAATGTTTTTGACGGAATTGGAACCTGTTTAAGGAATTGGAATGTGAAGGAATGGAATGTTAGAAATTGAAATCCTTAGGATTTAAAATCTGACGGAATTGAAATCTGCAAATACTAACGCATGTTTGGTTAGAAGAATGAAATGAGAAAAAACAATTATATTAAAATATTTAAAATTTAATTTTAGTTTAAGATTAATAAACTAAATATTATTTAATAAATAAATTACTTATCAAATTATAATAATAATTTTTTAAATAATATTATATAAACTAATATATTAAATAAATAATTTTTTATATAAAATACAATTGTATTTTTTAAAGTATAAATTAAAAAGGTAAGCTATAAATAAATTATATTTAATTTAAAAAAAAATTAATATAATAATAATAATTTTTTTTAAATAAATAATAATTTCTATTCAATTTTAAATAAATAATAATTTTTATTCAATTTTAAATAAATAATAATTTTTAAATCTTAATAACATGGTTGTTTATAAAAAAAAATAATAACAATAATAATTAAATGATCGTTTATAATAATAATAATAATAATAATAATAATAATAATAATAATAATAATAATAAAATAAATAAATAAAATAAATAAAAAAAATAATAATAATTAATAATAAAAAATAAAAATAAAATAAATAATAATAATAATAATAATAATAATAATAATAATAATAATAATAATAATAATAATAATAACAATGATAAAGATAATATGAATTCCATGGAATTGTAAACAATCATTCTCATATTGCAATGGAATGTTGAATTCAATATATATGGGATTTTGATGGAATTTCATTCCATTCCGTTTGCCAACCAAACACTGTAAGGAATGGAATTCAGATTCCAAATTCTTTAAATTTTACAACCAAACACGTTATGAAATGGAATTGAATTCCAATTCCACCAGAATCCTTAGGATTCCGCCGAACCAAACGGGCCCTAAGATGATACTTATGTTATCCTTTTTATTCTCTTATATTTTATCTTTTTTATGAAATAGTTTGCATTATTATTCTTTAATATTATTCGAACCTAAAATCTCGACATTCGTAAAGTTATTAGCAAGTAAAACGTCCTATCGAATTAATAACATTCTTGTCGCACTGCAACACGTGAATATTCTAATAAAAAAGGTAATTATATATATAACTATACATCGAGCAACAGTGTTTGCAAATGCAAACATTAATTGCCAACTTTTAAAAGTTGGCGAAAATAGTCCCTGAGGTTTAAGTATCGTTGCAAAGTAAGTTCAAGTTGGCAAAAATAGTCCATAAGGTTTAAGTGTCGCTGCAAAGTAAGTCCTTTATAGCAATTTGGCAAAAATAGTCCCTATCCAAATTCACGGCTACAAAAGCAATCCCGCTGCATCGCGCGGGTTCCCACACTCGTTTAATCTAACGTATGTATGAGCCGATTAAATCTCTGAAAATCGATAGATAAGTCAAATAGCATTTAACAATCTTCATGCTTTGAGCCTAAATTTCATATCGATATAATATTGACATGTTGGACGACTAGCATTTAATACTAACTGTTAACAAAACAAGTATCTATACTATATAAAATGGAAAAATGGTCAAAGTGGAAAAAGTGAAAAATGTTGAAAGTTGAATGTTGAAAACATGGTCAATGGAGAGAGAAATAAATAATATAATTAATACTCTTATTAAAACACCCCATTACTTAAAAGTACAATAATTTATTCACATTGTACACCCAATTAAAAGCACATCTACCAAATTAAAAACAATCAATTGAAACCGATACCGGGTTGACCCGGGACGCTTCAAACCCGGCGGGCTGACCCGGTTTAATTTGACATTTTTTTGACCCAACCTATCGGTTTGACTCGGTTTAAATCGACCTGTTTTTTTATCGGAACGGTTCAACCAGTTGAACCACCCGGGTGAAATCGGGTTTCAAATTTGACAAAATTATATGAGAAATGATGAAGTAGTTGTGGAACCCGTGACAATTTTTTTTAAAGGAGAGACCAAGTAATTGTAGTTTTTGGTTTATTTTGCTTTGACACATGTAATTTATTTTAAAAAATGTTGCTCTTGCACCATTTAAGGGACTAGCATATATGAATCGTCATTTAAAAGTTAATATATATTGTATAGCCCTTTGTCCAGTGTATCAATAATGTTATGTAAGTTTATTAAAATCACAAAAAATAAATAGTATTGTTATCTTTAGCGATAATTTTTTGTACCTCAAACAAATAGCTTTGAACAATGCATAAATATTTATACAAATTGATAGTACAAAATAATCTTATATGGTGATATCCAATTTGCAAATTTACAATTTTAAAAGCCACACACCAAATGATAAACGCTACACATTTAAAAAAAATAATTATCACTATTCAGCTAAATTACTGGACAAAAACAAGAAAAAGTGATCACACATGTTGGCTATACCTCTAAACTACAATATAATATTGCCAACTACATAATACCGTTGTTTTTTGTAATGCTTGAATCTATTATTACTAAAAATCTTAATAACTTAAAACAGTCCTATTAGAAAATATACTCACACACTTAGATCGACTCCACATAATTTTTTTAAAAACTATATATTTATGCTGCTATGCAACCACGCATCAAAATTGTAGTTATTCGAAAACGATTCTCTAATGCTACAAATACAGTTTGTTGAAAGAAACTTATGGGTCGTCGGAACTTTGCAGAAAACTAGACATCGCTGCCGCTAGGCGCGGGTACTCGTCTAGTATATACTAATAGAAGCTTGATATTTTAAAAATCAAGAGGTTTGAGTTCAAATTTTTTAAAGAGATAAACTTGAAATTGTTATGATTGAGAATGTGTTAATTGTGTGTATTTACCTTTAAAAAAAATCTTTGATATTGCGAAAACAAATAGGCCATTTAGCTAAACAAAGGTTTTTTTTTTTTTTTTTTTTTTTTTTTATTATTTTTATTTTATTTAACATCATATGATTTTTTTTATTTAATTTCAAATTATTCGTGCTGCCAACTATGAACTATAGTCAAGCTTGGGATAGATGAGTCTACATATGTTTTGAAAAAATGTTGTGATTCTTGTCACCCTCATCTTTATTATGTCATACAAACATATGTATTATTCTTAACTGAAATAACTATATCAACTATTCTTCAAAACAAAGCAGGAAAGTAGATCAAATAAATATATGTGCATCAAAGAAAAGAGAGTGAATAATTACGAACCACACATCACAAGCAAATGCTACCACATGTCCACATGAATTAGAACAATAAGGAGATGGATATTGATTTAGATCATGCATTAAGTTACATAACTTAAGTAAATTCAAACATTTTTTGCTACATTTTAATAATCTGAAACCTCGTAACAACATCATGGAGAAAGGGTATACTCGTTTGGTAGTTTTGTAGAGGATGTTTGGTTCCAAATCCAATCAAACCTCTTAATCCACACATGGTTATTTTGTTCAAATAAGTAGAATCCGTCATCTCTAACCTCATAGCTACATGGATTGTTATCGGGCTTACCTTGCCTGCAATGTATAGCAATGGTAGTATTAAACACATCAAATACTTGCTCATAATTCGGCCGCCAAAAATGACAAGAAAAACGCGTAGCCCCCCAAAAATTCTGGCAAAATGACCAATCATAATCAACTTTTGAAGAATTAAGCACATGATATCCCAAATCATCGTCTTTTGATTGACAATGAACTGTTACATCTTCATTAACAATGGTTGAATTAATGTATACAGTATACCCCGTTACAAAAAATGAACAAGCATTGGAAGAATTAAAACAACTCAACACCAAAAGAATGAAAACAATGAAAAATAAGTTTTTCATTATATAAATTTAGCTCCAAGCTGTGAAGGTAAAATAAGCACATATACGTATATATATATAATTTCACATGCAAGGTTAATGTCATAGGTTTAATTAATATTCACCTAATATTATAATATATGCCATTTGACATGCATTATATATTATCATAATTACGTAGTATTAACACAATATAATTCATGAGTTCATAGCTTTTAATTACATGAAATTATGAAAGTTTTTAGATAACTATATGTAATTTCATAGCTTTTAATCACATATAGTATTATATGTAATATGTGCATTAAAGTGGTGTATGCGTATGCTTTTTGTTTTGTACATCTAAAAATTATGTGCATTAAAGTGTTGTACACTATGCTTCTTTTCTTGTAACCTTACTAAGTATTTGGCTTAGTAGCTTCATTAGATTGTAAATTGTGGTTGAATAGTTGTATTTTTTTGTTGAAATAGTATTTTTAATAGTGTATTTATTGTATTAAATAAATGAGTAGTGGTTTTTGTAGTTTTATTTGTGCTTTGTGTATTGTACAATAAGTATGATGACTTGTAAATTAAGACTATAGGGAGATAGATTCATTCCTCTATTATATGTAGTATATAGATGTTGTCTTAAAATTTAAGCCTTTCATTTGAGAATATCCCGAATACATTATAAAGTAGCATAGATAAGATTTATGAAAGTGGGATTTACTGTTCATCTATTGTAATCTAACTTTCATAAATGATAAAATAGTCCCTCCAGTTTAGCTGTGATTCATAAATAGTCC
Source organism: Chrysanthemum makinoi (assembly GCA_910596185.1). Taxonomy (NCBI): domain Eukaryota; kingdom Viridiplantae; phylum Streptophyta; class Magnoliopsida; order Asterales; family Asteraceae; genus Chrysanthemum; species Chrysanthemum makinoi. The sequence continues at coordinate 40,519,352 of OU343222.1, read as the reverse complement.
TTAACGAATTGCAAAGTTCGTCTCTATCGTTAAATGCGATTGCAGAAACAGTCCTTAAGTTAAATATGTGATTGTTTCTGTAATGAAAATGAAGACAAATAGTTCGTTTAGTTATTTATCAATTTCAGTAACGGTTCTTGAGTTAAATTTAAGGATTGTTTGTGCTACACAAATAGTCCCTTTGGTTACCTCACTTTACAAAGAAGGTCCATAATTTCAAGATTCAGTAAACAAAGTTGTGTCGGGTAAAGATGTTAACAAGTAGTTATTTAGAGATTAATTAAAACAAAAGAAACTGCATACTTATTGTTGATTAATTTTACATCCCGTTGCAATGCTCAAGTATACTCGTTTAAACTTAAGGTCAAGTTTGCAACGGGGATTTTATAGCGAAAGATTGTTTAGTGATAAAAAAAAAAGTTTATGGGTTATAAACGGAAAATAATAAAAGTTTGAAGATTTGGGGATTAAACATAATGTTTTTAAACCCGGTTCCGGTAGAAAAATGGGTCGATTTAAACCGAGTCAACCCGATGGGTTGGGTCGAAAACGGGTCAAATTAAACCGGGTCAACCCGCCGGGTTTGAAGCGTCCCGGGTCAACCCAGTTTTCGATGTGTATTAATAGTTCCGTTTTGAAGTATATGTTTTCAACATTTCTCTTTTTAGTTTCAACTTTTCACTTTTTACTTTTTGGTTTTTCTTTTATATATAGTATAGCAGGGTATCAACATGTTTTGGCGGCGGGTACCCTGTGACGATTAACCGGATAAATAGATCTCGACGAGACCTAATTCCACCAGTTTGTATTGGTTTCAACGGGTCCTCTTTGGTTCGTTTTCGGATGGCTTTTATTGGTTAGCCAAACCGTGACGACACGTTCTGGTTGAACCATTTGGTCCGGTTTTCAAAACTATATATACCATCAACTTGTTAGCTTGTATGAAGCTTTGTTTGGTTTATTGATTTGTATAATGTGTATAATAACATGTACTTTTCATTTTAGGGTGTTTAAAAATAATATTAATTAGTGTGTTTAATTATTTTATATTCTGGATTATGTTGTAGCTTGTTTAAATTGTACATTGTGAAAATTTTATTGTACTTTTAATAAAAGGTGTTTAAATTGGCTGTTTTTAATTTGGTATATATGCTTTTATTTGGTTGTACAATGTGAATAAATTATTGTACTTTTAAGTAACGGGGTATTTTAATAAGAGTATTCCATTTATAAGGCAAAAATACATATATATCCCTCCCAAAGTGAATAATTGCATATATATCCTTTGTATAAGTTTTTTATGCACATAGTACAATGGTTTTTATGCATGTTTTAGATATATATGCAATTTTGCATTTTCAAAATGATATATATGCAAAAGCCCCTTTATTTATCTCACTTTTAAGTTTCAAGATTTCACTTTGTAAGATATCTTTATTACTTTCATCCAAATAAATTTATTGCTTCTCAGCTGAAGTTATTTCTTTCAACTATGCTTTTACTGTAGCAAAATATTGACCAAATAAATACTATGAAGATCAAAACAAAAAGGAGACGGATAATGATTTATACATACTTTGCTAACCTTTTTTTTTATTTTTTATTTAAAACTTTATAATAATATCATGGAGAAAGAGTGTACTCGCTTATGAGTTTCCTAGATTTTTTGTGGTTCCAGTTAAAACTCTTAACCCATACTGCGTTATGAGGTTCAAAGAAGTAAAATCCACTGTCTTTGATATCCCAATCACACAAATTGTGGTCATCTTTTCCGTGATGGCACCTTGAGATCATGGTACTGTTAAACACATCAAAATGTTGATCATAACTTGGCCGCCAAAAATGACAAAAATAGAGAGTGCTTCCAGTATAACTCGAGCAAAATGACCATTGCATTTCAGGATTTGATGAATTAAGCACATGATGTCCTATATCATCGTCTTTTGATTGACAACGAAGCTCGACATCTTCATTTTGAATGTCTGACTTGAAGTGTATAGTGTATCCTTTTACGAATACTGAACAAGCATTGGTATGATTGAGAAGATTCAATACTAAAAGTATTGATACAATGAAAAACGAGTTTTTCATTATATGTTTCGGTGAAAGTCGAATGAAAACAAAGGAACAAACAGATACATATATAGAATTGGCCATGTAATGCAATATCATGATTCTGATAACCTCATAGAATGTTACATGTAATTGCATTTATTATGTAATATCATTACACTGACTTAGTGTTTACACATTTTTTTTTCATCTTTCAATTAAAATTTTCACAAAAATATTAATGTACTTTTTCATTTGCCTAATTTTCATATCGCTATTTGTGTGAGATCCATAACGTGATCGTTAAACATTGTTAAGAACCGTGTACTAGGGTGTGTAAAAGTGTGCAACGGCAAATGGTTATAAAAATTTAGGGCCTCAAAATATGTACCGTACATATTTGGGGCTTTCATTTTCAACCAAAAATTGTTAACAACATATTGGATGATTTTATGGATTAAATATTTATTAAAATTGGAGCTACATAATGAGAACATAAATATGTTCTTTTTTTGTTTAAATAGCTGGTATGATATATTTTTGATGTTCAACTTCTCTTATCTTATAACCTTTGGCGGAACCGTTAGAAGACAAGGAGCATTTTTTCCCTCAAAAGTCGTGGTGCACACAAAGATTAAGATAGATATATAATTTTTTTTACATTGTTTGGTTTTAATGTGGGGGACAATTTGATTTTGTGGTGGGTTCACTTTAATAAAAAGGTCATATATGTTATTTTTACACTAAAAACTGATGTTATTTAGCGAAACATGGAGAGCACCGCCCCTAAACATAAGATGAATCTGCCCTTGCTTTCGCACATATCCTCTATTTCTCATTACCTTCTCTACAGAGCTCCGTTGGCTCAACTACACCTTGCATTGTTTCCAAACCTCCCGTAAAAACAATGATTATAGTTCATACATATTCAATATTTATCAATGTAAAACTGAAGATACATAGAGGTTTAAAGTTCAAATGCCATCAGTTCTCACTAGTCACCATGTTAACTACTCATCATTGTTTGATTTATTTAAACCTACAATCATAGACTTAGGATCCCGTTTTCACTATAAGACCTAACTACTATATTTGTGGTTCGATCTTTTACGTAAAGGAAAAACCTTTTACATCTGTCACAAGTATCAAGCAAAAAGTACTTAAAATGCATGTTCCTGCTCTAGCAAGATCGAATGTTATAGAAAAGATTGTGCAACGCAAAGATTTGGCGAGTAATAGTTTGAGTGTCAAAGCTAAGCTGCAACCTATTATGGTTTGTTGTTGCGTGTTCACAATGAATACTAAAGTGTGCAAATAAGTGTGTCACATGTTGGTATATTTAAAAAGTTTAAATATATTTTGTTATGTACTTAATATCATAGTTGTCAGGATCCCGATCCTGATCTTAGGAATCTTACGATTTTACGATACTGCAAAGCAAAAACGATCCGGATCCTACATAAGATCTTTGTAAGCTTAGGATCTTATAGGATCCCGATCTTAACCATACGATCTTACGATCTAATCCGATCCGATCTTACTTTTCTCGGATTACAAACTAAGAATCTACAAATTTATGGGTTGTTTGTTTGAAGAATTCAAAAAACAACATGTTAATCTTTTTAAACATTTTATAATCATAATTTAGGACAACATTTATACGAAACATTCATAGTATTTTATGGTTATAATGTATTAGAATTTGTAGATTTGTATAAAATTACATAAAGTATTAAGAAATAACATTAGAGTAGGATCTTAAGATCCCGATCCGATCTTACGATCACGATCTTGCAAAGACAAAACGATCGAATGTAAGATCCCGATCTTGACAACCTTGCTTAATATGACTTTGCATTACGATTATAACTTTGATATTATTGAAATTGTTATATACTCCGTTGTTTATATGTTGTTTTTCCTTTTTTTTTTAAATTGTTATATTATTTTTGGACTCAAACTAGTTGAAACTATAAACAACTAATTTTTTCCGCCGCTTCACTTATTTACTTAAACATGTTAAACGGGTAAAAAAACGAGTCACACGTATTATGCAAGTGTAAAATAAGGTTTTGTTTTTTAGAGCACTAGGTATCGTGTTGACGTTTAACATGTTATTGGTATGCCAACTCAGTGTCCCCTCCACAATAACACACCAATCATTCAAACACCCCCCTCGTAACACACCACTAACAATTGGTCCCACAAAATACCACACTAAAAATCCCACACACTCACAATACACAAAAAATAATAATAATAGTAACACAAAAGACCTTTGGCTTGAGCCACTCTAGTAACTCAAAACCATTTGGCATGTAGTGTATTGTATGATAGTTGGCATGTCATTGGTCAAAAAATTTGTGTTTGGCGTGTTAAATAAAGAGCATACCATGTGCTCTTAACACAATTAATAAACATGTCATGTTTGGGTAAAGGTAGGGGTGGCAATTATCGACACGACACGATAAACGAAACCGACACAAGTTAAACAGGTTTGGGTTGAGGATAAACATGTTTGGGTCAAAACCGGGTCAACCCTCTAACCCGCTTAATAAACGGGTCGTGTTTGGGTTGAGTAAGTATTAAACAGGTTAACCCGTGAACCCGTTTAAGTATATAAGATCTTAAAAATAAAATATATAACCTGGTTTTTATGTTGGATGTGAATTAAATGTATTTTGTTATTTACTTAGTATGAGTGAATTATAATTTTATACCTTGATATCATAAAAATTGACGCTAATAATTCATAAAAAATGCCGCATAGTTATTTCTATGTTATTCTTATCATATTTTAGATCCTTTTATAATTTTTTGCATTTAAACTAGTTAAATCGATAAACCACGAGCTTTGTTCACTGCTTGACCTATTTACTTAAATGGATTAGACGGGTCACAAATGGGTTACACGTTTATGCAGGTGTGGGGTTAGAGTTGAGTTTCTTGACACGATTAATAAATGGATCGTGTTTGGTAAAGCTATACTAACCCGCCAACACGCGCGAACCCGAATAGGTTAACACCCGACTCGATTGCCGCCCCTAGATAAAGGCTATATAACGAACCCGTTAACCAGCATAGATGAATCCGGTCACGATTTGATTGCCGCCCTTAAATAAAGACTAGTTTTATTGGTCAAACGTGAACAAAATCAAAAAGTTGAGTTTACACTAGTATTTTTTACTTTTCCCACATCTTCAAAATCTCTCTCTCTCACACACAAAACAGTCGTCTCATACATCTTTCATAAACCCCCAAACCCAAATCCAAACACTCCAAAACCCCAATCACTAAAAATGGGATCCAAACAACCTGATTTTGGAGATGGTGCTAGTCCTGGTTCGTTTTTCTTACTTAAAATTTCAATCTGTTTAATACCCATTTAATATTTCATCTTAAAAACATCAAATCTGTAAAAAGATTTGTTTTATGCTTAATAATGATAAAGTTATTGTTTTTATTTGTGGGTTTATGTTAGAAAGATGAAATCTGCTAAAAAGATTTTATTTTGTTGTATATTTATTGATAAAGTTGTTGAATTTGTTTATTTACTTGTTAGGAGAAGGTTTTTATTTCATACATATATGATTGATGTTAAAAACAGTTAGGGTGTGTTTGTTTAAGATTTTTTTTTTTTTGCTTATGAGCTTACAGGGGCGGAGCCAGAACTTTATTGTCGAGGGGGCAAAATATGATAATTTTAGAAACTACACTAAAAATTGGTTCCTTGAGGGGGCAAATTACAAAAATAGCCGATATTTTTGAAAATTTACACTACAATTTTTTTTCGCCGGGGGCGGACCCCCTTGTCTCCGCCACTGTGAGCTTATTTGATTTGAGTTTTACATTTGATAAGCCCATAAAAATAAGCCAGAAAAAATAAGCTCATGAAATATAAGTTGAGTCAAGGGGTTGTTTTTCTAAGCGTATTTGATGTGCTTATGAGCTTATTGACTATTTAATGAACTCGCAAACTCAACTTTTTGAACTTATATGAGCTTATCTACCTGACCTTTTGAATTTGATACGCTCATAAGGTCAGTTTGATAAAGCATAAGCCCACAAGAATGAGCTTACGAGCTTATCAAAATTTGAATAAGCTCATAAGCCTACAACTAAGCTTAGACAAATACCCGCTTGAGTTATAAATTTGTGTTCATTTAATTATTAAATCATGCTTTTATTGGTGGATTAGTGTTAAAACATGAAATTCACAAACATTATTGTGATTTGCGTTTATTTGACTTTAAAAACATTAGATTTGTTATTTTTTTATTTTTTTATTTTTTTTTTTAATTTTTTTTTGTTTTTTTTTTGGTATAATTAATGATAAAGATATGAAGTTTTGTTAATTTATTTGTAACAGGAAGATTTTCATTGGTGGGTTAGCGAAAGATACTTCTATAGGTTAGTTAGTTAACGGTTTTTGTTAGTGTTAGTGTTTATTTTAGTTATTGGAATACTGTTGTTGGTATAGTAGGGTTTAATGTGTTTTTTGTGTGTACGTAGATACATTTGTGAAGTACTTTGGAAAGTACGGGGAGCTTACGCATTCGGTTATTATGAAGGATCAACAGACGGGTAGACCAAAGGGGTTTGGGTTTATTACTTATGCAGATGCTGCTGTTGTTGATACTGTCATTGCTGAGACACATGTCATCAATGGGAAACAAGTGAGTGTAACTTTACAAGTTTTATTAAGTTGTTACATTTTAACTTAGGTTGTCATGCAAATGTGTCCATTGTTATTAGAATATGCTTTTATGAAGCTACATTGGAATGTAGCGTTTGGGTAAAGGGTATGGACTAGGAATGGGTATGATGTTAAATCAATGATGCAAATATAACTTAGGTCTTGTCTCGCACTTATAGAAGGGAGTAGGTATCGTAACCATAGTCTGGCAATCCAGCCTAACATAGAATCCATATTCGTACCATATTAGTTAGCGACTACAACGAAACACTACACGTCACTAGCGAGAAAGTGCATTAACTTACATGTATGCTGATTAAAATACAGTATCGATTCGATGTGATATCAAGTAAAAAAAAAAAAAAAAAAAAAAAAAAAAAA
>OU343222.1:40413685-40512123 GCA_910596185.1 Chrysanthemum makinoi | reverse complement strand
ATAAAGTAATATATCTTCTCACAAGCATGGAGAGGAAAGGATTATGGTTTACAAAGATAAGCCTGGTCATCGATGAATCTTTTGACATGTTATCGACTATTGTCACAATCTAGAAAAAACCCAGCACTATCCCACTTATCAAGACAACGAAAAGGAAGTTTTTGAGATGTTATTCGTTGCCATTGGTGTTTCAGTAAGTGACACGCATATTTTTTAAATAAATAAATCTGAAAGCATTATGTAAGTTTATTATACATGTTTAACATTATTATTTTTTGCAGATTCGTACTTTCGTGCAACACTCCGCGCTCTCTTATAGTCGATGAGGCACATTTAAAGGGTTTATACAAATGTACAAACTTGTTAGCAGTAGGCATGGATGGAACAACAAATTATGCCAATTGCTTACGGTATATGCAGAGGGGAGACTGGTGAATGTTTGTTCATGGTGGTTTTTCGTACTTAAAGAATGCGTGGGGATAACACATATTTGGTTATAATATCTGATAGGCATCCTGCCATTACTATTAGCATTACGCAATGAATACCCATTGGCGTTTCATGGTATTTGTTGTCGTCATCTTTTGATGAACATTTAAAAAAAAAAACAAAAAAAAAATCAAAGGGGCTATATTAGAGCATATTCAAAGCGTATACACCTAAAGAATTTGATAGTCAGATGCAAATTCTGCATGCTATTGAGCCTGAGGCGTACAACAAGTTACTTGAAGCAGATGTGCAAAGATGGTCCAGAGCGTATTACCCACGCACTCGTTACAAATTATTGACATCTAACACGTTGAGTCTGTTAATGCTTGTACCGTAAAATCAAGGAAGCTTCCAATCACAATGTTGACTGAGCAATATCGATCAATGGTGCAAGATTGGTATTTTAAACGGCGACAAGCTGCAGTATTTGTCTTCCAAAAGAAAATATATTTTTAAATGGTTTTGTTTACTACAAAGTAACTTATTCACGTCTTTGTGTTCATATAGCGAAAATGAAGTATGAAATAACAGATTGGGCTGCCCATAAGGTGGATAAGAGAAAAATAAAAAGCGCAACTTGGAGTGTATATGGGGTTAATGAAAAATCGGTTCCAGGTTTTTATGATGGCGATACAATCGTGAAGTGACTTAGAACATGTCATGTGACTCCGCAAATGGCACTTTCCGGATACCTTGTGGTCCACGTTATTGTTGTTACTAGGTTTTTGAATCAAACAGATTGTTTGCAATTTGTTCAAGATTGGTTTAAAAAACCAGTATACCAGGCACGTCACGCGAGTCGGTAATTTTGTTGGAGAGTTTCACGAATGGGAGTATCCAGGGTATATACAACCCATCACTCCTCCACGAATGGACAACCCACAACATGGTCGGCCAAAAATCGGCCGTATAAGATCTCGGGTATGAGGAACCACGACTTACACTTGTGGTAGGTTGGTGCAAGCGGGCTACCCACCTACGTGGCAATGTAAAAACCATTTATCCCTGATCCACTCAAACGGAAACAATACCCAAGGAAAAAAATCAGTTAACGAGCAACATGAAACTCCAACTTCGTTCGATTCACACCCGACTCAAACACATGATCACAGCTTCCCTAATTATGACTCATACCCAACGCAACCGTTTGAACAAAACAATACTCAATCGCAACCATATGATCAAATGTTTTACACAACAGACCCATATGACCAAGTTCAACCAAGTCATGAACAAAATGATCATCAAAACCCGTCTCAAGGTTATGAACAATACGACTCCCAACCATACGCCTCTCAACATTTAAATTATCAAAACACCCAGGCATCGAATAATAGTTGGTTTAATTTATTTGGTTTGTAAACTAAGTAGTACATTTTTTTATTTTTTTTTTCTTACATTGTATTTATTTTGTAACATATGTTATGTTTATGTTATGCATCATATATGATATTTTTTTGTAATGCTAGTATGTATTTCCACAACCACCTTATTTCAAAAATAACAAATGACAACTCACAAAAACACGATCATTTACATTGTTGATTTGATAACACAATGTTTGACTGTTCAGCTTTATCATAAAAAAACTGATTTGATTACTCATTCACCTATTCTGACAAAGAAATGACTAAGCACCTTTAATCATATATATATATATATATATATGTATGTATGTATATATATATATATATATATATATATACTACTTTGTGGTTTCAATGAATCAAATTCAATTGTTACTTCTTTCATTCATCAATTGTCAACATCTAAACCCTACATTCAATTCACTATCAACTTCAACGGAAAGTTTACACTTAACCCACTTACATATCAAGATGGTTCAAACATGAATATCAATGTTCCAGAAATTGATTTTCAGGATGTGAATTAGTTATCTAAAGAGAAAATTACCAACGAGGGTCAACAATCTATATTACGCATTGCCACAAAACAAAACGTTAATCGGTCTGAAACCAATTGAAAATGATTATGATATTGATGCTATGTAATACATCGCAAAGGTTGCTGGGAAGCTCCAACTTTTTGTTTCTGAGCATCCGATAGATTTAAGCACAATTTTGATTCCAAATGATGGTTCTCTAGAAGAATCATTTGCTGGTGTAATTTCAGAAGAAACAAAACTAAAGCGTGAAGAGCGTGTCCGGTATCTACATGGAATGGTTCAAAGAAAAAAAAAACTTGAAGAGCGTGTCCGGTATAAAGATGGGTACAAGAAAAAAATTAAACCTACTACACCGTATAACCAAACCATTTTCAATTTTACTGTGCACAATAACGGTCAATTGGTTTGCAGTGGCGGAAAACCGAAGTATGTAAATGGTTGGAAGATGAACATCAGTATTCCAAGAATGAAGCTAGAAGAGCTGAAGCAATATTTGTTTAACATCATTGACAGGAAGATTCATGCTCTTTATTATGAAGTACCACACACTGGCATTTCAAGCACCGTCAAACTAAGAAACAACTATGATATGCATGTAATGTTTGACATTTCAGCAGCACAAGGCAACTTGGAAATTTACATTGACCATGTGGGTGTCGATTTTATTATTGCAAATTATATATGCCCAAATGCTACCTTGGCAGAAATAATGGATCATGTGATAACAGACTACACAAGTGACAACGAAGACGGAAAAAAGAACATAACACAATCAGATTACACTTTTGATCAAATGGTTGAATGGGCGGAACAAGAACACTTTCATAATGAGGATGCTAAAGCAGCTGAACGTCATAAAGCCATATGGAAGAATCGTTGGTATTCATAATCATATCACTGAATATGTGTCATGTATGCTTTAAGATTGTCTTATTTATATGATTTTCGTTATCAATGTTGGAATGAATGTTAGCCTATGTATTCAAATTAAATTCATTCAAATAAAAGTACAAACGTTCATTATTAAAAGACAAACCACATAAGATAAAAAGATAAACACAATCGTCTTATTTGTTGGGTTGAACAACAAACATTTGTGTCACTCCATCATAAGCACTACAAGCACATTCAACGAAAAATATTACCTCATCATCTTCAGTAATATCAATACAATAGTCAAATGAAGGCAACTTACAAGACAAATAAATTGGAACATTCGGATCTAACTTGAATTTCTTCACCACCAAACCAACTAACCCTGAGTACGTCATATCATTATACATAATGACACCTCGATGCTGATCATCAAAATGTAATACACACTTGAACTTCTTAATACTTGAATTCATGGCTACCCTAGAGAGAAGTAAGAAATCTATGTTTATTTCAATTCTTAGCTAGGTTATAAAGTGAAGGACAATTCCTAGCAGAAAAAAAAACATTTGTTCTGACATTGAATTTGACAACTAAATGACAACGTCGTGTAAGATTAAAATTTTACACAAAATATGACATTTTTATTGATAACATGATATGACAACTCACTGACAATGTCGTGTATGCTTAAAATTTTATACGAAATATGACATTTTAAGACGAACATTGATATGACAACTCACTGACAGTGCCGTTGTCGCTTAAAAACTTACACGAAATATGACATTGATATGACTAATCAATGACTTTCATATGAACTTTTTAAATGGTTTTGTAGTTGGTTCCAGAGTGTTTTCAAATTCAAAATTAATTCTACACATATTCAAAGGGTTTGAACCCACTACTTTGAAAAATGTGATGTGGTTGGACTATATTTTGTATTTTTTATTTTTTTTGTTTTTATAAATTCAAATAGTTATGGCACATACATGTAATGTTTAAACGATTCGTATGCTACAGAAATGAAAATACATTAAATATTAAATTGAAAATACGGATTACTTAGCACATATACTAAACGATACATAAATGAAAATGAAAATACAAATAACAACGAATCATGGTGTGTTGTAACATCACTGTAAATCCGAATAAACTTGATAATTATCAATGTCAAACCAATTGTTCCTGAGGTATTCTTCATACCTTGCTTCCTGCTCCCTCCGATCAGCTTCCTCACGTGCTTCATTTTCTTCAAATTCTCTTCTTACTTGTTGATCCTGTTCAAGTTGGTGTAGTTGGTCCTCAGTAAAATCCTGATTGTCTTCGCGTATCACACCCAGTGGAGTGTTCAACACGTTCAAATTCGGTGGGGGCTTCACGTTCACAGCTGGTGGAGTATTCACCACGTTCTCAGTCTATGGGAATAAGGATAGATATCTACGGTGGGTGTTCACCAATTACTCAGGCGGTGGAAATACCGAAAGATATCTTCCGGTGGGGTGTTCACCAAGTTCTCCAGAAATTGTTGTGAAAAGTCTTTGACATAAGGAAATTGTTGTGAGAAATCTTTTCGTTGAGACATTGAAGAGATTTTCTGTGTGTGATATGTGTGTCTATACAATACAAGTTTCTGGGTCTATATATAGACAGTTGAATAAATCTCGGTTGTCTTTTACCATTTCATTTTGAGAAGAGAAAAAACCCTAAACCCAATTAGCTAGGCTACATTACATTTTCATTTCATATAAATATATACACGACATTAGCTAGGGCTACATTTCACATCCAAAAACATTACATTTCACATTATACACAACATAGACTAGTCTCATAATACATAAAAAAATCATGTCGTGTATATAGTGAATGTTTTTACTACCCGACATCAATTAGTGTAACTTCCCTCCCTCCCACCTTCCCATCCCCTACTTTTTCATCTTAAAAAAAACTCAAGAACACTAATTTTTTTTATTTTCCTTCTCTTATTCTTCCATTCCTTTTAAAAAACTCGAGAAAGAGTGTCAAAGAAAATGTAAGCAATTGCCTATATTGTAATATAGGCATCATTTACCTTTGAAATATTCAAAAAATATTATTTTTAAAAGTTATATGAAGCAGGATTGGATTTTCAAAAGTTATAAAAAAAATTATAAGTCATATAAGTACCGTTTAACAAAAATAGGCATTGTCTCTCAATAATTTTGTATGATAAACATACCTTTTATTTAATAATAGATGCATCTTCCGTTTTATCACTTTTAATTTTTAGTCATACTTTTATTAAATAATAAACAAACAATTTCACGTAACTTTTGAATTCGGTTTTTTCCATATTAAGACAATTAACTAAATTCAAACATCACTTTTTGTCACGAATAGTCGGAGTTTATATTAAGTTTTTTTATGCAATCAGTTTTATGAATAGGTTATTATTGTAAAATTACATAGAATATCTTAAACTTAAGTTCATATATTTCAAGCTTTTACATGGTGTTGGTAATATTTTAAAGATTGTTTAACATTATTAAACTAAATATAATGCTTTACTCATTGTAAGCTCGTTTTTAAAGGAGGGTGTTTCATATTGTTTATTTCTTGTCTGCTTTGTTAGTTACTAATGAAAATAATGTCTCAATTTCTTTTATCTTCTTTGTAAAATATGTAACTTTATTTTCATTTTGGATAGAGATATTGTAATAAGTAGGTCTTTGTCTATTTTTAACATTGTTTAGATTGCGTTTGTGTGCAAGAAAATACCTCTTAGTCAATAAAATGTTCTGTGCATATCAACAAAAATTAAAATTGCTTTCAATCATTTTTTTCTTAAAGATTATATAAAAATAGACAATCCGAATTTTCATTTAAGAAAACGACGACCCATATTTTGACAATCTAGCGGTGTCCATGAGCCAGCATAAGCTTAAAAAGCCTTTATTGCGTAAATGCTCCTATGACTTTTAAAATAAGTAGATAAGTATAAATGGTATGGATAAAACAAAATTGCTTTAATTTACTTACAAGCATAAAATACTTTCATAATATGTTTTTATTATGTTATGCTAAGTTTGACTTATAAAATTTATTTGTATTACAATATATTATCATACTATGTTAAAATAAATTATACACATCAATTTACATGCTAATAAATGTGTTATGCTATTTTTAGTATAAATTTACCTATATTTTAATTTAATTTAATATTGTTTGGTTTTAGCATATTTATTTTTAGTTAATTTTATAGAAGAAATTTAGCATTGGTTCTTTTTTTAAGTTTTGAGTTTAATTGTAAATGGAATAAAAGCATGATGTTATTTCACATTTAAGTTTGAATATTTTAAAAGTGAATATTTTAAAAGAAATTTCATAGTACTTTTGTATTTGTTTTTCTGTCCTAAAAATTTCTTAACAATCTCTTTACTAGCATGTTAAAATTAAACAATCTAATTAAATCACACATATTATTTATATCCATTGAGTCTCAAAATATGTTTTAGTATCTTAAACTTATATATAATTTATAAAACCTTGAACAGTATAAATTTCCATATTACCTTCAAAACTAATTTATAAATGAAGATGAAGCATTCACAAAGTTTTCAAAAAACTTTTTCACAAAAGAATTGTTATGCGTTTATTGGAAGAATGGATTTAAAAGAAAGACAAAAAAATTAATTAAAATAATCTTTATGGTTACAAGACATTTTGTAAAGTTTTTTTTAGAAAATTTGTGACGAACATTTCCTTTATATTATTTAGTCATTAGTAGTTAAAATGACTATTATATTTCATTTTTGTAATAAATTCTTACTTTTAACATATATCTATAAGGGCTCGTTTGGTTCACATAATGTTTTTGACGGAATTGAACCTGTTTAAGAATTGAATGTGAAGGAATGGAATTTTAAAATTAAATCCTAGGTTTTAAATCTGACGGAATTGAATCTGCAATACTAACGCATGTTTGTTTAGAAAGAATGAAATGAGATAAAAAACAATTATATTAAAATATTTAAAATTTATTTTTAGTTTAAGATTAATAAAATAAATATTATTTAATAAATAAATTCTTATCAAATTATAATAATAATTTTTTAAATAATATTATATAAACTAATATATTAAATAAATAATTTTTTATATAAAATACAATTGTATTTTTAAAGTATAATTAAAAAAAGTTAAGCTATAATAAATTATATTTAATTTAAAAAAATTATATAATAATAAATAATTTTTTTTAATAAATAATAATTTCTATTCATTTTTAAATAATAAAATTTTTATTCAATTTTAAATAAATAATAATTTTTAAATCTTAATAACATGGTTGTTTATAAATAAAAAAATAATAACAAAATAATTAAATGATCGTTTATAATATAATAATAAGAATAATAATATGCTATAAAATAATAATAATAAATAAATAAATAAATAAATAAAAAAATAATAATAATTAAATAAAAAAAAAATAAAATAAATTACATAATAATAATAATAATAATATTATAATAATAATAATCATAATAATAATAATAAAATAATAATAACAATGATAAAGATAATATGATTCCATGAATTGAAACAATCATTCTCATATTGCGAATGGAATGTTTGAATTCATATAATATGTGATTTTGATGGAATTTCATTCCATTCCGTTGCCACCAAACTGTAAGGAATGGAATTCAGATTCCAAATTCTTTAAATTTTTCAACCAAACACGTTATGAAATGGAATTGGATTCCAATTCCACCAGAATCCTTAAGATTCCGCCGAACCAAACGGGCCCTAAGATGATACTTATGTTATCCTTTTTATTCTCTTATATTTTATCTTTTTTATGAAATAGTTTGCATTATTATTCTTTAATATTATTCGAACCTAAAATCTCGACATTCGTAAAGTTATTAGCAAGTAAAACGTCCTATCGAATTAATAACATTCTTGTCGCACTGCAACACGTGAATATTCTAATAAAAAAGGTAATTATATATATAACTATACATCGAGCAACGAGTGTTTGCAAAGCAACATAATTGCCAACTTTTAAGTTTGCGAAAATGTCCCTGCGGTTTAAGTATCGGGTGCAAGTAAGTTTCAATTTGGCAAAATAGTCCATAAGTTTAAGTGTCGCTGCAAAGTAAGTCCTTTATAGCAATTTGGCAAAAATAGTCCCTATCCAAATTTACGGCTACAAAAGCAACCGCTGCATCCGCGGTTTCCCACACTCGTTAATCTAACGTATGTATGAGCCGATTAAATCTCTGAAAATCGATAGATAAGTCAAATAGCATTTAACAATCTTCATGCTTTGAGCCTAAATTTCATATCGATATAATATTGACATGTTGTCGACTAGCATTTAATACTAACTGTTAACAAAACAAGTATCTATACTTATAAATGAAAAATGGTCAAAGTGGAAAAAGTGGAAAATGTGTGAAAGTTGAATGTTGAAACTGGTCATTAAGAGATAGAATAAATAAAATAATTAATACTCTTATTAAAACACCCCATTACTTAAAAGTACAATAATTAATTCACATTGTACACCACCAATTAAAGCCACTACCAAATTAAAACTAAAACAATCAATTGAAACCGATACCGGGTTGACCCGGGACGCTTCAAACCCGGCGGGCTGACCCGGTTAAATTTGACATTTTTTGACCCAACTATCGGTTTGACTCGGTTTAAATCGACCTTTTTTTTATCGAACGTTCAACCAGTTGACCACCGTGAAATCGGGTTTCAAATTTGACAAAATTATATAGAAAACATGATAGTAGTTGTGGAACCCGTGACAATTTTTTTTAAAGGAGAGACCAAGTAATTGTAGTTTTTTGGTTATATTTGCTTGACACATGTATTTATTTTAAAAAATGTTGCTCTTGCACCATTTAAGGGACTAGCATATATGAATCGTCATTTAAAAGTTAATATATAGTATAGCCCTTTGTCCATGTTCAATAATGTTATGTAGTTTATTAAAATCACAAAAAAAATAGTATTGTTATCTTTAGCGATAATTTTTACCTCAACAAATAACTTTGAACAATGCATAAATATTTATACAAATTGATAGTACAAAATAATCTTATATGGTGATATCCAATTTGCAAATTTACAATTTTAAAAGCCACACACCAAATGATAAACGCTACACATTTAAAAAAAAAAGTTTCACTACTTCTGCCTAAATTACTGACAACAAACAAACGAAAAGCGGTCACACATGTTGGCTTATACCTAAAACTACAATATAATATTTCCAACTACATAATACCGTTGCTTTTTGTAATGCTTGAATCTATTATTACTAAAATCATAATAACTTAAAACAAATTCCTATTAAAATAATATCACTCACATATCACTTTAGATCGACTCCACATAATTTTTTTTTAAAAACTATATATTTATGCTGTATGCAACCACGATCAAAATTGTAGTTATTCGAAAACGATTCTCTAATGCTAAAATACTTTGTTGAAAGAAACTTATGGGTCGTTTGAACTTTGCATAAAAATAGACATCCTGCCGCTAGGCCGGTACTTGCCTAGTATATACTAATAGAAGCTTGATATTTTAAAAATCAAGAGGTTTGAGTTCAAATTTTTTAAAGAGATAAACTTGAAATTGTTATGATTGAGAATGTGTTAATTGTGTGTATTTACCTTTAAAAAAAATCTTTGATATTGCGAAAACAAATAGGCCATTTAGCTAAACAAAGGTTTTTTTTTTTTTTTTTTATTTTATTTAACATCATATGATTTTTTTTTATTTAATTTCAAATTATTCGTGCTGCCAACTATGAACTATAGTCAAGCTTGGGATAGATGAGTCTACATATGTTTTGAAAAAATGTTGTGATTCTTGTCACCCTCATCTTTATTATGTCATACAAACATATGTATTATTCTTAACTGAAATAACTATATCAACTATTCTTCAAAACAAAGCAGGAAAGTAGATCAAATAAATATATGTGCATCAAAGAAAAGAGAGTGAATAATTACGAACCACACATCACAAGCAAATGCTACCACATGTCCACATGAATTAGAACAATAAGGAGATGGATATTGATTTAGATCATGCATTAAGTTACATAACTTAAGTAAATTCAAACATTTTTTGCTACATTTTAATAATCTGAAACCTCGTAACAACATCATGGAGAAAGGGTATACTCGTTTGGTAGTTTTGTAGAGGATGTTTGGTTCCAAATCCAATCAAACCTCTTAATCCACACATGGTTATTTTGTTCAAATAAGTAGAATCCGTCATCTCTAACCTCATAGCTACATGGATTGTTATCGGGCTTACCTTGCCTGCAATGTATAGCAATGGTAGTATTAAACACATCAAATACTTGCTCATAATTCGGCCGCCAAAAATGACAAGAAAACGCGCAGAGCCCCCCAAAATTCTGGCAAAATGACCAATCATAATCAACTTTTGAAGAATTAAGCACATGATATCCCAAATCATCGTCTTTTGATTGACAATGAACTGTTACATCTTCATTAACAATGGTTGAATTAATGTATACAGTATACCCCGTTACAAAAAATGAACAAGCATTGGAAGAATTAAAACAACTCAACACCAAAAGAATGAAAACAATGAAAAATAAGTTTTTCATTATATAAATTTAGCTCCAAGCTGTGAAGGTAAAATAAGCACATATACGTATATATATATAATTTCACATGCAAGGTTAATGTCATAGGTTTAATTAATATTCACCTAATATTATAATATATGCCATTTGACATGCATTATATATTATCATAATTACGTAGTATTAACACAATATAATTCATGAGTTCATAGCTTTTAATTACATGAAATTATGAAAGTTTTTAGATAACTATATGTAATTTCATAGCTTTTAATCACATATAGTATTATATGTAATATGTGCATTAAAGTGGTGTACGTTATGCTTTTTGTTTTGTACATCTAAAAATTATGTGCATTAAAGTGTTGTACACTATGCTTCTTTTCTTGTAACCTTACTAAGTATTTGGCTTAGTAGCTTCATTAGATTGTAAATTGTGGTTGAATAGTTGTATTTTTTTGTTGAAATAGTATTTTTAATAGTGTATTTATTGTATTAAATAAATGAGTAGTGGTTTTTGTAGTTTTATTTGTGCTTTGTGTATTGTACAATAAGTATGATGACTTGTAAATTAAGACTATAGGGAGATAGATTCATTCCTCTATTATATGTAGTATATAGATGTTGTCTTAAAATTTAAGCCTTTCATTTGAGAATATCCCGAATACATTATAAAGAAGATAGATAAGATTTATGAAAGTGGGATTTCTCGCTCATCTATTGTAATCTAACTTTCATAAATGATAAAATAGTCCCTCCAGTTTAGCTGTGATTCATAAATAGTCCTTAACGAATTGCAAAGTTCGTCTCTATCGTTAAATGCGATTGCAGAAAAAATTCCTTAAGTTAAATATGTGATTGTTTCTGTAATGAAAATGAAGACAAATAGTTCGTTTAGTTATTTATCAATTTCAAGAACGGTTCTTGAGTTAAATTTAAGGATTGTTTGTGCTACACAAATAGTCCCTTTGGTTACCTCACTTTACAAAGAAGGTCCATAATTTCAAGATTCAAGAAACAAAGTTGTGTCTGTAAAGATGTTAACAAGTAGTTATTTAGAGATTAATTAAAACAAAAGAAACTGCATACTTATTGTTGATTAATTTTACATCCCGCTGTAATGCTCAAGTATACTGCTTAAACTTAAGGTCAAGTTTGCAACGGGGATTTTATAGCGAAAGATTGTTTAGTGATAAAAAAAAAAGTTTATGGGTTATAAACGGAAAATAATAAAAGTTTGAAGATTTGGGGATTAAACATAATGTTTTTAAACCCGTTCCGTAGAAAATGGGTCGATGAACCGAGTCAACCCGATGGGTTGGGTCGAAACGGGTCAAATTAAACCGGTCAACCCGCCGGGTTTGAAGCGTCCCCGTCAACCCAGTTTCGATGTGTATTAATAGTTCCGTTTTGAAGTATATGTTTTCAACATTTCTCTTTTTAGTTTCAACTTTTCACTTTTTACTTTTTGGTTTTTCTTTTATATATAGTATAGTGGTATCAACATGTTTTGGCGGCGGTACCCGTGACGATTAACCGATAAATAGATCTCGACGAGACCTAATTCCACCAGTTTGTATTGGTTTCAACGGGTCCTCTTTGGTTCGTTTTCGGATGGCTTTTATTGGTTAGCCAAACCGGTGACGACACCGGTTTCTGGTTGAACCATTTGGTCCGGTCCGATTTTCAAAACTATATATACCATCAACTTGTTAGCTTGTATGAAGCTTTGTTTGGTTTATTAATTTGTATAATGTGTATAATAACATGTACTTTTCATTTTAGGGTGTTTTAAAAATAATATTAATTAGTGTGTTTAATTATTTTTTATTCTGGATTATGTTGTAGCTTGTTTAAATTGTACATTGTGAAAATTATATTGTACTTTTTAATAAAAGGTGTTTAAATTGGCTGTTTTTAATTTGGTATATATGCTTTTATTTGGTTGTACAATGTGAATAAATTATTGTACTTTTAAGTAACGGGGTATTTTAATAAGAGTATTCCATTTATAAGGCAAAAATACATATATATCCCTCCCAAAGTGAATAATTGCATATATATCCTTTGTATAAGTTTTTTATGCACATAGTACAATGGTTTTTATGCATGTTTTAGATATATATGCAATTTTGCATTTTCAAAATGATATATATGCAAAAGCCCCTTTATTTATCTCACTTTTAAGTTTCAAGATTTCACTTTGTAAGATATCTTTATTACTTTCATCCAAATAAATTTATTGCTTCTCAGCTGAAGTTATTTCTTTCAACTATGCTTTTACTGTAGCAAAATATTGACCAAATAAATACTATGAAGATCAAAACAAAAAGGAGACGGATAATGATTTATACATACTTTGCTAACCTTTTTTTTTTTTTTTTATTTATTTGAAAACTTTATAATAATATCATGGAGAAAGAGTGTACTCGCTTATGAGTTTCCTAGATTTTTTGTGGTTCCAGTTAAAACTCTTAACCCATACTGCGTTATGAGGTTCAAAGAAGTAAAATCCACTGTCTTTGATATCCCAATCACACAAATTGTGGTCATCTTTTCCGTGATGGCACCTTGAGATCATGGTACTGTTAAACACATCAAAATGTTGATCATAACTTGGCCGCCAAAAATGACAAAAATAGAGAGTGCTTCCAGTATAACTCGAGCAAAATGACCATTGCATTTCAGGATTTGATGAATTAAGCACATGATGTCCTATATCATCGTCTTTTGATTGACAACGAAGCTCGACATCTTCATTTTGAATGTCTGACTTGAAGTGTATAGTGTATCCTTTTACGAATACTGAACAAGCATTGGTATGATTGAGAAGATTCAATACTAAAAGTATTGATACAATGAAAAACGAGTTTTTCATTATATGTTTCGGTGAAAGTCGAATGAAAACAAAGGAACAAACAGATACATATATAGAATTGGCCATGTAATGCAATATCATGATTCTGATAACCTCATAGAATGTTACATGTAATTGCATTTATTATGTAATATCATTACACTGACTTAGTGTTTACACATTTTTTTTTCATCTTTCAATTAAAATTTTCACAAAAATATTAATGTACTTTTTCATTTGCCTAATTTTCATATCGCTATTTGTGTGAGATCCATAACGTGATCGTTAAACATTGTTAAGAACCGTGTACTAGGGTGTGTAAAAGTGTGCAACGGCAAATGGTTATAAAAATTTAGGGCCTCAAAATATGTACCGTACATATTTGGGGCTTTCATTTTCAACCAAAAATTGTTAACAACATATTGGATGATTTTATGGATTAAATATTTATTAAAATTGGAGCTACATAATGAGAACATAAATATGTTCTTTTTTTGTTTAAATAGCTGGTATGATATATTTTTGATGTTCAACTTCTCTTATCTTATAACCTTTGGCGGAACCGTTAGAAGACAAGGAGCATTTTTTCCCTCAAAAGTCGTGGTGCACACAAAGATTAAGATAGATATATAATTTTTTTTACATTGTTTGGTTTTAATGTGGGGGACAATTTGATTTTGTGGTGGGTTCACTTTAATAAAAAGTCATATATGTATTATTTTACACTAAAACTGATGTTATTTAGCGAAACATGGAGAGCACCGCCCCTAAACATAAGATGAATCTGCCCTTGCTTTCGCACATATCCTCTATTTCTCATTACCTTCTCTACAGAGCTCTGCTGGCTCAACTACACCTTGCATTGTTTCCAAACCTCCCGTAAAAACAATGATTATAGTTCATACATATTCAATATTTATCAATGTAAAAATGAAAAAAAAATAGAAGTTTAAAGTTCAAACATCATCGATTCTCACCGTCACCATGTTAACTGCTCATCATTATTTGATTTATTTAAACCTACAAACATAGACTTAGGATCATGTTTTCACTATAAGACCTAACTACTATTTGTGGTTCGATCTTTTACGTAAGGAAAACCTTTTACATCCTGTCACAAGTATCAAGCAAAAAGTACTTAAAATGCATGTTCCTGCTCTAGCAAGATCGAATGTTATAGAAAAGATTGTGCAACGCAAAGATTTGGCGAGTAATAGTTTGAGTGTCAAAGCTAAGCTGCAACCTATTATGGTTTGTTGTTGCGTGTTCACAATGAATACTAAAGTGTGCAAATAAGTGTGTCACATGTTGGTATATTTAAAAAGTTTAAATATATTTTGTTATGTACTTAATATCATAGTTGTCGATCCCGATCCGATCTTAGGAATCTTACGATTTTACGATACTGCAAAGCAAAACGATCCGATCCTACATAAGATCTTTGTAAGCTTAGGATCTTATAGGATCCCGATCTTAACCATACGATCTTACGATCTAATCCGATCCGATCTTACTTTTCTCGGATTACAAACTAAGAATCTACAAATTTATGGGTTGTTTGTTTGAAGAATTCAAAACAACATGTTAATCTTTTTAAACATTTTATAATCATAATTTAGGACAACATTTATACGAAACATTCATAGTATTTTATGGTTATAATGTATTAGAATTTGTAGATTTGTATAAAATTACATAAACTATTAAGTAATAACATTAGAGTAGAATCTTAAGATCCCGATCCGATCTTACGATCACGATCTTGCAAAGACGAAAACGATCCTGAGTAAGATCCCGATCTTGACAACCTTGCTTAATATGACTTTGCATTACGATTATAACTTTGATATTATTGAAATTGTTATATACTCCGTTGTTTATATGTTGTTTTTCCTTTTTTTTTAAATTGTTATATTATTTTTGGACTCAAACTAGTTGAAACTATAAACAACTAATTTTTTCCGCCGCTTCACTTATTTACTTAAACATGTTAAACGGGTAAAAAAACGAGTCACACGTATTATGCAAGTGTAAAATAAGGTTTTGTTTTTTAGAGCACTAGGTATCGTGTTGACGTTTAACATGTTATTGGTATGCCAACTCAGTGTCCCCTCCACAATAACACACCAATCATTCAAACACCCCCTCGTAACACACCACTAACAATTGGTCCCACAAAATACCACACTAAAAATCCCACACACTCACAATACACAAAAAATAATAATAATAGTAACACAAAAGACCTTTGGCTTGAGCCACTCTAGTAACTCAAAACCATTTGGCATGTAGTGTATTGTATGATAGTTGGCATGTCATTGGTCAAAAAATTTGTGTTTGGCGTGTTAAATAAAGAGCATACCATGTGCTCTTAACACAATTAATAAACATGTCATGTTTGGGTAAAGGTAGGGGTGGCAATTATCGACACGACACGATAAACGAAACGAACTCGACACGAAGTTAAACAGGTTTGGGTTGAGGATAAACATGTTTGGGTCAAAAACGGGTCAACCCGTCTAACCCGTTTAATAAACGGGTCGTGTTTGGGTTGAGTAAGTATTAAACAGGTTAACCCGTGAACCCGTTTAAGTATATAAGATCTTAAAAATAAAATATATAACCTGGTTTTTATGTTGGATGTGGATTAAATGTATTTTGTTATTTACTTAGTATGAGTGAATTATAATTTTATACCTTAGATATCATAAAAATTGACGCTAATAATTCATAAAAAATGCCGCATAGTTATTTCTATGTTATTCTTATCATATTTTAGATCCTTTTATAATTTTTTGCATTTAAACTAGTTAAATCGATAAACCACGAGCTTTGTTCACTGCTTGACCTATTTACTTAAATGGATTAGACGGGTCACAAATGGGTTACACGTGTTATGCAGGTGTGGGTTAGAGTTGAGTTTCTTGACACGATTAATAAATGGATCGTGTTTGGGTAAAGGCTATACTAACCCGCCAACACGCGAACCCGAATAGGTTAACACGAACACGACTCGATTGCCGGCCCCTAGGTAAAGGCTATACGAACCCGTTAACCAGCATAGATGAATCCGGTCACGATTTGATTGCCGCCCTTAAATAAAGACTAGTTTTATTGGTCAAACGTGAACAAAATCAAAAAGTTGAGTTTACACTAGTATTTTTTACTTTTCCCACATCTTCAAAATCTCTCTCTCTCACACACAAAACAGTCGTCTCATACATCTTTCATAAACCCCCAAACCCAAATCCAAACACTCCAAAACCCCAATCACTAAAAATGGGATCCAAACAACCTGATTTTGGAGATGGTGCTAGTCCTGGGTTCGTTTTCTTTACTTAAAATTTCAATCTGTTTAATACCCATTTAATATTTCATCTTAAAAACATCAAATCTGTAAAAAAGATTTTGTTTTTATGCTTAATAATGATAAAGTTATTGTTTTTATTTGTGGGTTTATGTTAGAAAGATGAAATCTGCTAAAAAGATTTTATTTTGTTGTATATTTATTGATAAAGTTGTTGAATTTGTTTATTTACTTGTTAGGAGAAGGTTTTTATTTCATACATATATGATTGATGTTAAAAACAGTTAGGGTGTGTTTGTTTAAGATTTTTTTTTTTTTGCTTATGAGCTTACAGGGGCGGAGCCAGAACTTTATTGTCGAGGGGGCAAAATATGATAATTTTAGAAACTACACTAAAAATTGGTTCCTTGAGGGGGCAAATTACAAAAATAGCCGAAATTTTTTGAAAATTTACACTACAATTTTTTTCGCCGGGGGCGGACCCCCCTTTGTCTCCGCCACTGTGAGCTTATTTGATTTGAGTTTTACATTTGATAAGCCCATAAAAATAAGCCAGAAAAAATAAGCTCATGAAATATAAGTTGAGTCAAGGGGTTGTTTTTCTAAGCGTATTTGATGTGCTTATGAGCTTATTGACTATTTAATGAACTCGCAAACTCAACTTTTTGAACTTATATGAGCTTATCTACCTGACCTTTTGAATTTGATACGCTCATAAGGTCAGTTTGATAAAGCATAAGCCCACAAGAATGAGCTTACGAGCTTATCAAAATTTGAATAAGCTCATAAGCCTACAACTAAGCTTAGACAAATACCCGCTTGAGTTATAAATTTGTGTTCATTTAATTATTAAATCATGCTTTTATTGGTGGATTAGTGTTAAAACATGAAATTCACAAACATTATTGTGATTTGCGTTTATTTGACTTTAAAAACATTAGATTTGTTATTTTTTTATTTTTTTTTTAATTTTTTTTTGTTTTTTTTTTGGTATAATTAATGATAAAGATATGAAGTTTTGTTAATTTATTTGTAACAGGAAGATTTTCATTGGTGGGTTAGCGAAAGATACTTCTATAGGTTAGTTAGTTAACGGTTTTTGTTAGTGTTAGTGTTTATTTTAGTTATTGGAATACTGTTGTTGGTATAGTAGGGTTTAATGTGTTTTTTGTGTGTACGTAGATACATTTGTGAAGTACTTTGGAAAGTACGGGGAGCTTACGCATTCGGTTATTATGAAGGATCAACAGACGGGTAGACCAAAGGGGTTTGGGTTTATTACTTATGCAGATGCTGCTGTTGTTGATACTGTCATTGCTGAGACACATGTCATCAATGGGAAACAAGTGAGTGTAACTTTACAAGTTTTATTAAGTTGTTACATTTTAAGCGTAGTGGCATGCAAATGTGGTCATTGTTAATTAAGAATATGCTTTATGAAGCTACATTGGAATGTAGCGTTTGGTTAAAGGGTATGGAACTAGGAATGGGTATGATGATTAAATCAATGATGCAAATATAACTTAGGTCTTGTCTCGAACTTATGAAGGGAGTAGGTATCGTAACCATAGTCTGGCAATCCAGCCTAACATAGAATCCATATTCGTACCATATTAGCGACTACAAACGAAACACTAGCACGTTCACTAGCGAGAAAGTGCATTAACTTACATGTATGCTGATTAAAAATAGCATTATCGATTCTGATGTGATATCAAGTAAAAAAAAAAAAAAAAAAAATCATAGCAATGAACTGTGTAGCTGTTAGATGGTCAGACTGTTGCTTTGTTTATTAGTATTCTTTCCTGTCTAAGCAGATATGAATTCCCTTTGAGGATGTATGTTTCTACCACAGAATCATGACGCGCGTATGCTTGTTATTTGTTATGTATATACCATCGTTTATTTGTTAAAGATATCTAGAGCGCATTGAGGATCACTTGTCATGGATCTGTCTTGTACTTTCTACAGCTGGGATAACGATCAGAATAGGATATCTTAGACTATGTACACTATCGACTGTTGGGATATGAAAGTGCTGAAGACATGAAAGTACTGAAGATATGAAAGTACTGTAAGCTGCAAAGTACTGGGAAAAGTCAAAGAGTCAAAGTACTGCTAAAGACAAAGTCAAAGTACTGCACCTAAAAGTCAAAGTACTGCAAAGAACTAAAGAACTGTTATTCGTTTATGGAAAGTATTGTATTCTATGTTTAGATTACTTGTCGTACAAGGTTATCAATTGTAAACCGACTAGGATATCCTTGAGCCTATAAAAGGACTTCTAGATTGGCATTAGATGTACGATTGCTTATGAGTCTATGAGTTTTAGAGTTTACGAATTCACAAGTTAATTAGTGTTTTAGAGAGAAGTTCGATTATCTTAGAGTTGTATTAGAGTATCTGCATAATAAGCAGATTTAGAGTTTATAATAAAAGGTTATTCTTCTTAGCTTTGTTAAGTAAATTCCGCGTACTTAATAAAGATTGCTCAGTGTTTCTTTGTTAATAACTTAGGATTTATCCGAGGTTATTAAACCTTAACAAGCTAGTTAAGATAGTTTGATTAAAGTATATCGATCCAACAAGTCTCGAGTCCATGATAGGAGATGCATTAGCGACTTAGCGTTTATGAATTTGTTGTGTATAAACTATTGATACTTGATAGCTTAGTCAGTTTGGTGTTTTGCGGTTTGTAAACTTTGTTGGTACTTTAGATTAGACTTTACTTGAAATGTGCAATTGCAGTTACTTAAATTTTGGTGAATTACATATTGAACCATATATTGTTGAACTTCTCTGATAGGATACCTTTATGCCATTAAGTGAAGAAACTGTTACATGGATATGTATTTATGCCGAATCTCATAGATTTTGGTTGTAGGGCGTGTTTGGTTGGAGGGATTAGGTTCTAGGGTATTACTTAGATGGTACTTTAATATATTTGTTTTAAGGGAATGAGTTTGATACCAGTAAAATTATGCATCCGTTGTTCCCACCTAAACGCTTTGATTTAAAATATGATACCCGTCCTCATTCTTATCTCTTCTCAAACACACACATATAATGGTTCCTTTGTTCAACGCAAACGCGACCTTATTCTTAAATGTTTAGTATATTGTGCATTATGACCTTGTTATTGCAAACTAAACACCACCTATAAATACAATTATCAATATAAAGTTTTGTTTCTTGCTACATTACATGTTTTACTCTGTCCCACACACTCCCAAATATAGTGAGATGTATAAATAGAAAATGAATGCTGATATTATGATTTCTCAGACACACCATTTGTGTGCCACCGTGCCTTAATATTTTTGGTGGTCATTGGTCCATCAATTTCAGTATCAGTTTCAGTTGTATTAATAAATACAGATGTATCTTATACGTGTGTTCATTATCTAGAATGGTTTCAATAAAATTCGAACCAAATTAAAATCGAATTTGGTTTATTCTGTTTTGGATCATAGTTTAAACTGAAGTTGATATTGTACACAAATGTATAAGTGGAACATAATATGTTGCTGATGCTGAATCTTGTATGATAAGGATACATGAATTTTTTTAACAAACATTTGCTTCAGTGGTATTCGCAAATTGCTTTGATATGTTATATAACTAATAACCATGTTGCTTAATTCTTGTTAATTATGTATAGATGTGTATTTGTTTCAACTGTTTTGTATCCTATTCTTAGTTCCTATGTTAGTTTTGCCTCTGACATGCAAATTAATGCTTGGCAGGTTGAGATCAAGAGGACCATCCCAAAACGTTCCCAGGATTTCAAAACGAAGAAGGTTTTTGTTGGTGGGATCCCAACGTCAGTTACTGAAGGTTAGCTTTCGAAAAGTTGAAAATCTGAAACTTATCATATCATGTACTTAAATCTAGTTCGTGATCACCATCAATGGTTTGATTTATATCTTTTTTTATTATGTAGAGGAGTTGAAGGCTTTCTTTTCAAAGTTTGGGAAAGTGGTTGAGCATGAGATTATCAGAGATCATGTCACAAAGCGTTCTCGTGGATTTGGATTTGTTGTGTTTGATAATGAACAAGTCGTTGATACCATCCTTGTTGATGGAAACATGATTGATATGAATGGCACTCAGGTGAGTTCTATATGGGATGTTCATGATAATTTTACTCATTCCGTGAACATTTATTTACCTTATTTTGTTTTTTTTCTTCATAAAACGGCAACTTACTTTTCAAAAATGGTCTGGTTTGGTTATTATACTGGTCTATGTCTTGGTCATTGAACTTACAATCTTACGCTATTGGCTAGCGTGGTAGTAAACTTTTTCTCTGCTCATATTGGTAATTATACTCTAGTAAAAGACTTTTGTTTGGTCGTTCAGATTACATTTTCATGCTCTAAAC
Source organism: Chrysanthemum makinoi (assembly GCA_910596185.1). Lineage (NCBI taxonomy): Eukaryota > Viridiplantae > Streptophyta > Magnoliopsida > Asterales > Asteraceae > Chrysanthemum > Chrysanthemum makinoi. The sequence goes on along the minus strand of OU343222.1, from coordinate 40,490,668 downwards.
TAGCCGTTCAAAGAACTATACTTATGAGGTTGAGACTTAGAAAAACTAAATTAAACCATCTCGGAAAGTGCTTTGCTATTTTATGAATTCTGCCCTTATTTTGGTTTCTTGCTATAAACGAATTGTCAGATAAGAAAAGATTTGCTAACGTTTTCTTGTTAATGTAGGTTGAGATCAACAAGGCAGAGCCAAAGAAATCCTCCTCAAATTCAGGACCCTAAAAAATATATGGAATTAACCCTAAAAAAATATAGGGTGAATCTACTCCCACACCCTATAAAATACTTTTTTTTGCACCCCGTAGCCCCCTAGGGGTACTTTGTACCGGTTTTGTTTTTGTTTTTTTTAAATGTATGCAGAGTATATTTATTTGTGTAGTGTTTTTATATGTGTGTATATTTATTTGTGTAAAATATATTTGTGTATTTTTTTACGTATGTTTTTTTATTGTGTATTTGTTATATTTCTGTGTTATTTTCTATTCGTTTAATTTGTTTCCATTTAATTAAAAAATAACAATAAACACGTTAAACATTAAAACACTAAACAAGTACAACAACAAATGCTACTACTACTACAACGAAATTTATTTCACATGAAGATTATTAATGTCATCTATAAGGTTATAGAGTATTTCACTCGCCTGACATGCATGATTAATGGGATTTCTTGCCAATTCCAGTGATGCCTCCAGCGTCTTTATTCTTGCCTATCAACATATTGTTTTTAGACAATAATATATTGTTTCTTGTTTCAAGCATGTTGATCGTGTTATATTTAGTTTCTCAGATGTGCAAAGTGCAAAACGGTTTTTTGTAAAACCGGATCAATTTTTTGAGGACAAATGATGCAAATGTGCAAAGTGCTAAGTGCTAATTCAATGATTAATATATGGATTTTTCTAACATGTGCCTCGGGGGCACATGTTAAGCACACAAAAAGGACGGCTGGACTCACGAAAAAGGACGCCCAGACCCACAAAAAATACACTTTTAAAATAAAATATGTTGGTCCGGACGTCTTTTTTCGTGGGTCCCGCCGTTCTTTTTGTGTGTTTAACATGTGCCCCTAGGGCACATGTTAGAAAAACCCTTAATATATTAGTATATTAATTATTCTACTTTTCATGGATAAACATTTTCATAAATATATACTTTACAGGATGTGTACATTATAAGCACTATTTTATTTATATCTTTTTATCTATATGGGACAAGTATAATAAACAATATTAATGATAAAAACATGTTTAAAAATATATTTTATTTACTTATTACGAGATGTTGATTATTACATATATATTTCATAAAAAAAAAATGTTTCTACTTACTTGTGACTACGGACTACTATCAACTAATTTGACCATAACCCCATAACATTATTGACTACCGCGACGCAAAATCACGGCAATTTCGATTGTTTTTATATGAATTAGTTTGATATTATCCACCACTTTTTTAAAAGTTACTCAAACTCATTATGTTTTCTCTATTGGTAAAGTTATTGTAAGAGAAAACATAAAATTGAAAACACTTTTTTTCGAAAATTTTATTACTTGATACCCGCCGCCGCAATGCACGGGTACCCTAGTGTAATATTCTTAAGAGTTGAAATATGCGACATGAAACTTTTGGCATCCGCAAATTGTCACATAAAACGTTTAAGATTATAAAGCATGGTTCATTGAAATTTTTTATTTTAGGTTACCCGCCGCCGCATTGCGCAGGTACCCTACTAGTTGAATGTTAAGTGAAAATGAATTTTACTTTTACTCTGTTGGTCCCAAAGATAATTTAATGTTACTTTGAATTGAAAAGTGAAGTGCTAAATATATCTGCTGCATGCTACACGTGAGGCTCACTCTCCCTAAGAGTACAAGGTATTGTGGATACCAATAACAAGTTATTGGTATGCCACCTCAGCGCCACATCATACACCTCCCAATAACTCACCAATAACTAAAACACCCTCCTTCATAACAAACCACTAACATGTTATTGGGTCCCCCCACTAAAAATACCCACTCACTCACAATTAAATTAAAAAAAAAAGAAAAAAAGCACAAAGCTTCACACATGGCGTGAGCCATTCAAATGGCTCAAGGGAAGTTTGGCATGCAAATGGCTAAAGAGATGGTAAGGCAATGGCATGTGATTGGTATTGTTTTTGGTTTTGGCATACCAATAACACAAGCATACCTTGTGCTCTAATTAATTCAAAAGCAGCGAGTGGATCCGCAACCATTCCCACTCGCCCAATATCAAACTTGTTACAACCAATCTTGGAGCTTCACGTGGTCTTGATTGATTAGCATGACCGTATAACAAGTACTGTTCGTTTTCAAGGCTCCATACTTCCAGGATCATCAATAATCAAACAAGCATCATGTATGAATCATCATTAAGAATAATATAAGAACAAGAGATTGGGTTTGAACCCTTTATACTAATCTGATATAATATAAACGTATGGGTTACTTGTTTACAAAGAATCATAATCTATTTATACTACATGAAGCGTTGCCTCCTAAACGACATACTGTTTCATCAATAACCGTTGTGATTGTTGTGATGAAACTGTTCCTTATAACTGCCCTAACTGCTGCATAATGGGCCTGTTTGGGTTTACATAATTGGACCCATATTGCAGACATACTAAACTGACCCATACACTATATACATTAAACATACTTACATACGTATAATAATTAAAAGTCTTCAACATAAACATAATAATTTGATCTACAACATTAAAGACTAACAATTTCCCCCCTAATGTTTTAGCATCAAATCCTTCTTGAGTGATCCTTCTGGTCTTTTCAAACAATGACATCTAAATCATTGTTGTCTTCTTCATCATCTTCAAGACTAACACCAAAACGATTCTGACTTGTCTCTATTGCTCCAACTTCACTCTCTTTCCCTTCTGGTCTTGCAGGTCCATGGCCAAGCCATCATTGCTTGCGTCTACTACATCTTTTGACTTTTCACCCCAAGGTACATTAGCAGTTTCATGGCAGACTACAATGAGATCAACAAACTTCTTATAACATGCAGTCGCAACTGCTTCATCATCTTTGGTATCTAGTCCTTGAAATTTTGCAATCATTCCACACTTGTCACTCAAAAACAATTCAATGTGTACCCTTTTCTCTTTTCCTTCTTTGCTTGAATATGGTCTTCATCATCTCCACCTTTGTCGCAACAAAGAGGTCTTCAACTTTTTGTGTCGATTTGAAACACTTCGTGCCCTAGACAACTTTGTTTGTCTCGGCTTTATTTCCAAAGAACTCGCAAATTCTTGGTAAACAACAAGTTGTTGTCCTTGTTGTTTCTGGTTACCAAATCCTTGTGGACTCTCAAGTCCTACAACATATGGCCAAGTATTCTTGTAACTTCAACCATGGTGAAAAACCAGACTTCAATCTTACTGCTTTTGAATCTTGAGTGATGATCAAAATCATGAATTGTTGTGTTGTTTGATTCCTCGTCGCTCTGATACCATGTTCGTTTTCCAGGCTCCATACTTCCAGGATCATCAATAATCAAACAAGCATCATGTATGAATCATCATCAAGAATAATATAAGAACAAGAGATTGGGTTTGAACCCTTTATACTAATCTGATATAATATAAACGTATGGGTTACTTGTTTACAAAGAATCCTAATCTATTTATATTACATGAAGCGTTGCCTCCTAAACGACATACTGTTTCATCAATAACCGTTGTGATTGTTGTGATGAAACCGTTCCTTATAACTGCCTTAACTGCTGCATAATGGGCCTGTTTGGGTTTACAGAATTGGACCCATATTGCAGACATACTAAACTGACCCATACACTATATACATTAAACATAATATAATAACTAAAAGTCTTAAACATAAACATAATAATTTGATCTACAACATTAAAGGCTAACAAGTACAAACACCCTCTAATGGGGTGTTTCATTAGAGCGGAAGATGTGGTGATGAAGGTTAACCTCTTCATCACTACCACCTCAGCGTCACATCAAGATAACAAACCTCCATAACTAACCACAACAAACCCCCTCCCTCATAACAAACCTCTACCTCTTCGTTTGAGACCCATCACTAAATAAAACATTACATATTTTAAAAAAATCGACAAAGTACATTTTCTACCTTCGCCTTGGTGATGAAGAAGGTAGTGATGAAGAGCGACGAAGAGGGGGGGCGGTGTGATGAAGAGCCACGCCAAGGCTGCCACATAAGCCCACGGCGAGCCATGATTTTGCATACCCTCCACTCTTAGCATGACCCAAAATATATGATCAACATTTAATAGAGAATACTGTAAAATAATTAAAATTAGTGGTTGAGAAAGAAGGAAAAATAATTAGACACAATTACTGCAAAATGTCAGAATCCTTGTACTTATCTTTTTCTCAAACCTACCAAGTATATATGGAATAAAAGAATTAATTCACTATCATTGTTTGATTTCAATATACACCAACCAAACAAATATGTGCCGGTCTCATTTCATTCTTTCAATTCACACCCTTATACCAAACTACCCCTTAAAATGCATGTTCCTGCTCTAGCAAGATTGCATGTTATAAAATGACTCTGTAATTAGGGGCGTAGCAAGATTTTTTATTTTATTTTATTTTTATTTTTATTTTTTTTTGGGGGGGGGGGGGGGGGGTTGGGCAATTTTTTTTAAAGACGCTAGCATATGCTAAAAACCATCATAATATATAACTACATAAAAATGTTGCAACAAATTTGTTTATTTAGCGTTTTACTTGCACACAACATTCATCCGCATCATTAAAATCATCTAAAAATGAGTCTATACTATTTACTGCATGATAATTATGTAAATTCCTAGTATCAGTTTTTAAAGTGAGCCAAAAATCAATACTAGATATATGGATTAGTATAAACGTTAGTAGTTTTTAAAATGAGCTAAAAATCAATAATAAATACACTTTACCATATTGGGCTTTATTCCATGATACATCATATATCATATTGGGCTTTATTGCATGATATATATGTAAAATTATTAGTCTCTATAGGTGGGCCATGGCCCACCTTACCCTCTACATAGCTACGCTATCGTCTGCAATGCAAAGATTTGATGAGTAATAAAAGATGTGACTACTACTACCATATTAGTTTTGTTTTTTCAAAAACACATAGTTAAAGTTAAAACCATACATATATTTTTTAAAGTAAATAATAATAGTTATTTACTTTTTCCCCATTCAATATAATGTATTTATATTTTATTTTGAGACAATTATACAAATTCTTGACACGACATGAACCCGTCGCGAAGTTAAATAAGTTTGAGTTAAAAATAAACAAGTTTAGGTAAAACATATTAGCACGACTAACCCGTTTAATGAATGAATCGTGTTTGGGTTGAGTAAATTTTAAATAGGTCAACCCGTGAACCCGTTTAAGTATACAAGCCTACAAAAAGTAAAATATATAACTTGGATTTTATCTTGGATTTAGATTTAGATATATTTTGTTATTTACTTAATATAACATTACATTACAACCAACTAGGTCAGCTCAGTTGGCCACCAAGATTCCTTAAGGGCTTGGGGAGGAGAGGTTTAGCTAGGGGAGGTTTCAAGTTCGAGTTCCACCCGAGACTTTTACTCCTACAGGAGAAAGTACAGGCGGAGTTCATGATTAGCATACTGCCCAATTGGATGTCATTGCTACTTGAACCACTAACAACTAACAAGCCGTTCTAAAAAATAAAATAAAATATAACATTACATTACAATTATAATTTGGATCTTATTGAAATTGTTATATACTCCATTTTTTTTTAAATTGTTATATTATTTTTAGATTTTTTTTAAGCAAATATATTATTTTTAGATTTAAACTAATTGAAACAATAAATCATAAAACTTTTTCACCGCTCCATCTATTTACTTAAACATGTTAAACGGGTAAGAAATAGGTCACACGTATTATGCAAGTGCGGATTAGAGTTGAGTTTCTTGACATGATTAATAACCGTGTCGTGTTTGAGTAAATGCTATATCAACCTATTAGCCCGAAAACCTGAATAGATCAATCCGAACACGATTCGATTGACACCCTTAAATAGAGTTGAGATCCATGTAGAACTCATATTTGTCATAGAACCAATGAACCAATCATAGCCATTCATTTTTTATCCAAATTAATAAAAAATCATTTTCCACATTTTTTTTAAAACAACATATCTTGCAAACGGTAAATCTTCAAGCTACAAAAAATACACCATCGTGACGAGAATTAAATTATCTTTCTATAGATATGCATTGTTATATACTTTCGACGAAGTTTTTTCTTTTTTAATTTCGCTCAGAAAAATCACATATGATTTGTAAAAATCACATGTGATTCGTAAAAATCAAATCACATATGATTTTTACAAATCACATATGATTTTTACAAATCACATGTGATTTTTTTGGACGAAATTTAAAAAAAAAAAAATTCGTCGAAAGTATATAACAATGCATATCTATAGAAAGATAATTTAATTCTCGTCGAAATGGTACGATTTTTTTGACGTAACGATTAACGGTTTGTAAGATATTTAATTTTTTAAAAAAAAATGAATATATTTTAATAAAAAAAATGAGTGGCTATAATAAATATGAGTTCAACTTTTCTCCCTTAAATATAGTTTTATACTTTTATTGGTCAAACGAGTAAAAGTAAAAGTTTACCCTATATTTTTTACTTTTCCCACATCTTCAAAATCCTTTATTTCAAAAGCCCTAACCCTAGCAAGCTTACCTTTATCTCTCGCTCACACACAAAACAGTCGTCTCATTCTCATACATCTTCATAAACCCCCAAATCCAAATCCAAACACTCCAAAACCCCAATCACTAAAATGGGATCCAAACGCCCTGATTTTGGAGATGGTGCTAGTCCTGGGTTCGTTTTCTTTACTCAAAATTTCAATCTGTTTAATACCCATTTAATATTTCATCCTAAAAACATCAAATATGTAAAAAAGATTTTGTTTTTATGCTTAATAATGATAAAGTTATTGTTTTTATTTGTGGGTTTATGTTAGAAAGATGGAATCTGCTAAAAAGATTTAATTTTGTTGTTAATTTATTGACAAAGTAGTTAAATTTGTTTATTTAATTGTTAGGAGAAGGTTTTTATTTGTGTGTTAATATTAAAAAATGAAAATTTTTAACTTTTGTAAGATTTCATATATGATTGATGTTAAAAACATGAAGAGTGTTATGTGTTTTTTTTGGGCTTATGAGCTTATTTGATTTGACTTTTACATTTGATAAGGCCATAAAAATAAGCTTAAGAAATATAAGCCGAGTCACGGGGGTGTTTTTTTAAGCTTATTTGATGTGCTTATGAGCTTATTGAATATTTAATGAACTCGCAAACTCAACTTTTTGAACTTATGAGCTTATCTACTTGAGCTTATGAACTTTATAAGCTCATAAGGTTAATTAAGCCCACAAGAATGAGGTTAGCATAATTTCAATAAGCTCATAAGCCTACAACTAAGCTTAGACAAATACCCGCTTGAGTTATGAAATTGTGTTCATAACTCAATTTGCAAACATTATTGTGATTTGCGTTTATTTGACGCTAAAAACATGAGATTTGTCCAAGGTTTTTTTTTTTTTTTTTTTTTTCTTTTTCTGTTATTGTTGGTATAATTAATGATAAAGATATGAAGTTTTGTTAATTTATTTGTAACAGGAAGATTTTCATTGGTGGGTTAGCGAAAGATACTACTATAGGTTAGTTAGTTAACTGTTTTTGTTAGTGTTAAGTGTTTATTTTAGTTATTGGAATACTATTGTTGGTATAGTAGGGTTTAATGTGGTTTTTGTGTGCACGTAGATACATTTGTGAAGTACTTTGGAAAGTATGGGGAGCTTACGGATTCGGTTATTATGAAGGATCGACAGACGGGTAGGCCAAGGGGGTTTGGGTTTATTACTTATGCAGATGCTGCTGTTGTTGATACTGTCATTGCTGAGACACATGTCATCAATGGGAAACAAGTGAGTGTAACTTTACGAGTTTAATTTAGTTGTTACGTTTTAAGCGTAGTTGCATGAAAATGTGGTCATTGTTAAATAAGGATATGCTGTATGAAGCTACATTGGATGGTGGTGTTTGGTTAAAGGGTATGAACTAGGAATGGGTATGATTACATATATGTGTGTTCGGTTGATATGTGTGCGTTTTTAAATCAGGGATGTAACATAACTTAAGTCTTGTCTCGAACTTATGAAGGGAGTAGGTATCGTAACCATAGTCTGGCAATCCAGCCTAACATAGAATCCATATTCATACCATAGCGATTACTGACTACAAACGAAACAGTAGCACGTTCACTAGTGAGAGAGTGCATTAGCTTACATGTATGTTGATTAAAAATAGCATTATCGAGTCTGATGTGATATCAAGTAAAAAAGAGAAATTTTCATAGCAATGAACTGTGTAGCTATTAGATGGTCAAACTGTTGATTTGTTTATTAGTATTCTTTCCTGTCTAAGCAGATATATGAATTCCCTTTGAGGATGTAGGTGTCTACCAAAGAATCATGACACACGTATCCTTGTTATTTGTTATGTATATAACATCGTTTATTTGTTAAAGAGATCTAGAGCGCATTGAGGGTCACTTGTGATGGAGCTGTCCTGTACTTTCTACAGCTGGATAACGAACAGAATAGGATATCTTAGACTTTGTACACTCTCGACTCTCGAGTCCATGATAGGAGATGCATTAGGGTTTATGAATTTGTTGTATATAACTCATTGATACTTGATAGCTTAGTCAGTTTGGTGTTTTGTGGTTTGTAAACTTTGTTGTACTTTACATTAGACTTTACTTGAAATGTGCAGTTGCAGTTTACTTAAATTTTGGTGAATTACATATTGAACCATATATTGTTGAACTTCTCTGATAGGATATACTTTTATGCCATTAAGTGAAGAAACTGTTACATGGATATGTATTTATGCCGAATCTCATAGATTTTGGTTGTAGGGCATGTTTTGATGGAGGGGTTAGGTTCTAGGGTATTACTTAGATGGTACTTCAATATGTTTATTTTAAGGGAATGAGTTTGATACCAGTAAAATTATGCATCCATTGTTTCCACCTAAATGCTTTGATTTAAAATATGATACCCGTACTCATTCTTATCTCTTCTCAAACACACACATATAGTGGTTCCTTTGTTCAAAGCAAACGTGTCCTTATTCTTTAATGTTTAGTATATTGTGCATTATGACTTTTTTTATTGCAAATCAAACACCACCTATAAATACAATTATCAATATAAAGTTTTGTTTCTTGCTACATTACATGTTTTACTCTGTCCCCCACACTCCCAAATATAATGAGAGATGTATAAATAGAATATGAATGCTGATATTATGATTTTTCAGACGCACAAGTTGTGTGCCGTAATATTTTGGTGGTCATTGGTCCATCAATTTCAGTTTCAGTTGTATTTATAATAGGAAAAATGTTGCCTAATAGTAACCAAGTTTCATCACTGTTCCAATTCAGTCACTCAAACTTTATATTAACCACAAAACCATTGAAGTTTAAAAAGTGTTTCATTGTTGTGTAAATGTTTAAAATCAGTGCATTGTTTGGTTGTACCTTGATAATAACCACCCACCCCCTGAAAATCACTAATCTCAACTAACTCGATGTACAACCAACTTATGCACACTTAAGAAAAATATAAGTCACCAAATAATAACGAAGTTTGAGAACTGTTCCGTTTTGGTCACTCAAATATAAAAGTTACATAAAAATGGAACACTTGTAAAACTTGAGTGGTTAAACCTCACCAAAAAAAGTATGAGTGACTAAATTGGAACACTAATAAAACTTCATTACTATTTAATGATTTTTTCCCTTTATAATATACGTGTGTTCATTATCTAGGATGGTTTCAATAGAATTTGAACCAATTTAAAATCGAATTTGGTTTATTCTGTTTTGGATCATAGTTTAAATTGAAGTTGATATTGTACACAAATATATAAGTGGAACATAATATGCTGCTGATGCTGATTCTTGTATGATAAGGATACATGGATTTTTTTAACAAACATTTGATTCAGTGGTCTGCACAAATTGCTTTGATATATGTTATTCAACTAATAACCATGTTGCTTAATTCTTGTTAATTATGTATAGATGTGTATTTGTTTTAACTGTTTTATATCTTATTCTTAGTTCCTAATTTCCTATGTTAGTTTTGCCACTGACATGCAAATTAATGCTTGGCAGGTTGAGATCAAGAGGACTATCCCAAAAGGTTCCGGTGAATCTAAGGATTTCAAAACGAAGAAGGTTTTTGTTGGTGGGATCCCGACTTCAGTTACTGAAGGTTAGCATTCGAAAAGCTGAAAGTCTGAAACTTATCATATCACCTACATAAATCTAGTCCATGATCATCATTAATGGTTTGATTTATATCTTTTTTTTATTTTGTAGAGGAGTTGAAGGCTTTCTTTTCAAAGTTTGGGAAAGTGGTTGAGCATGAGATTATCAGAGATCATGGCACAAAGCGTTCTCGTGGATTTGGATTTGTTGTGTTTGATAATGAACAAGTCGTTGATACCATCCTTGTTGATGGAAACATGATTGATATGAACGGCACACAGGTGAGTTCTATCTGGGATTTTAATGATAAATTTTACTCATTCCGTGAACATTTAGTTATCTTATTTTGGTATTTTTTTTTCCTTCATAAAATGGCAACGTACTTTGCAAAATGGTCTGGTTTGGTTATTATACTTGTCTATGTCTTGGTAATTGAAGTTACTATCTTACGCTAATGGGCTAGCTTGGTAGTAAACTTTTTCTCTGCTCATATTGGTAATTATACTCTAGTAAAAGACTTTTGTTTGGTCAGGTTCCGTAGATACATTTTTATGCTCTAAACTAGCCGTTCAAAGAACTATACTTACGAGGTTGAGACTTAGAAAAACCAAATTAAACCATCTCGGAAAGTGCTTCGCTATTTTATGAATTCTGCCCTTATTTTGGTTTCTTGCTATAAACGAATTGTCAGATAAGAAAAGATTTGCTAATGTTTTATTGTTAATGTAGGTTGAGATCAAGAAGGCAGAGCCAAAGAAATCCTCCTCAAATTCAGGACCAATGTCATACGGTGGTGAACCTAGGGGACGTGGGTACAGCGGCGGTGATAGCTACGGTGGATATAATGATTCTTATGGTGGCTATGGCAGCGGTGGTGGTGGTGGTGGAGGGTATGGCGGCCCTCCTTATAGGTCTTCACTTGGAGGATTATCTAGTAGATACGGTGATTATGGTGGAGGATATGGACCTAGTGGCAGTGAATTTGGCAGTCGTTATGGTGATTACGGAGGTTACAGAGGTGGTGAACCGCCAATTGGCGGCTACTCTAGCCGCTTTGGGTCCTATGGTAGCGGTGGAGGATACGGTGGAGGGTATGGAGGTGGTGCGCCTGGTGGGTATGGCCGTGGAAGTGGCGGTGGTGGTGGCTATGGTGCCGGTGGTGGTGGCTATGGTGCCGGTGGTTATGGTGGGTACGGTGGTGGTCCGGGAGGTGGTGGTTATGAACCAAGCGGTGGTTATGAGCCTGGTCCTGGTGCTGGATCAGGTTATGGTGGAGCAGGAGGACCATATGGTGGCAGGCCAGGTTATGGCGGAGGAGGAGGTGCTGGTGGTGGTGGTCGTTATCACCCTTATGGCAGATAAGTGGACGCTTATGAACATGCCCCGATGCTGTTTTTGTAGCTTCAATGAAATAGGACGAGTTATTTATTAATGGCGTTGTGGATGTATAAGTTCTGTATGGGATTAATCTTATCATGTTAGATGTTTGTTTATTCGTTCTTATGATTGGACAGAATGATTTAATTTTTTTACCGACTTGTGTCGGGTATAATGTTGTGCTATTTGCTCACCTGATGCTTGATCTAAAGAAGCCTGAGAATTTCGCAGAAAAATGATTTGTTGCTAGTAAGAATTAAAAGATGTGTTTTATTGGGAGAAAGTTGTATTGTATCTATTCATGTTCTTATTGCCTTAAAGCTATTAGGGAAAGGGAGATGATTTGTACACCTTTAGATTTGTTTTGCACACTCAAATGTACAACTCTATAAAGCAGAATTTATAAACTTTCTCACAGCTTATTTTACAAATTGTATCTCACATATTTTCAACGAAACTTAAATCCACAACCTCTAAGTTGATGGACCACTCACATACCTTTGTTCTTACCTTTTCTTCCTAAACCCAATGAACTCATCCCGGCGATCATGTTATATTATGGGGAACACATTTTATGGTCGCATCAAGGAGTGCAACAAGGTGACCCACTTGTACCCCTCCTTTTTGCCTTGGTGTTACATCCTTTGGTGTGCAAGATTAAAGATTCCTTCTGTCTCTCTCTTCAAGCTTGGTACTTAGATGATGGCACGATCATTGGAGACACTTTGACTGTTGGGAAGGTTTTGGAGCTTATTATGATGGATGGACCTCGCTATGGTTTGCACCTTAATGTTGACAAAACTGAGGTTTTTTGGCCTAAGGTGTTTTCCCGCCTAATATTGCAGGCTTGTAGGTGTTTTCCCGCCTAATATTGCCCGGCCTTCACGTGGGGTTAAATTGTTAGGTGGACCTGCTTGAGTTGAGCTTCTCCGAGCTTGTGCCGGTATTTCCAAGTTATATTTTTCTATGCGCACATGCTCCCCTCAGGTCTTTGAGCGTGCTCAAATTACATTTGATGTGGCACTTCGCTCCTCTTGGAGCGATTGTCACCGCTTCGACCTCGGTTTTGGCGATCGCAAGAAATGGAGACCGCCACACTACCTTTTGATTTTGGGGACTTGGTGTATACCGCAAGTGATGTCTTGAACTATGCTTTCCTTGCATCTAGACTTCAATCCGCCACTTTACGCACTAAGCTCCTTCGACATTCTGGCATTATAACTTCTGACCTTCCTTTGATGATGCCCTCATACTTTTAATGCAAAATGGAACCGCCTTTTGGGCCAGTGTGAGATCACGCCCCAAACTCATGAAGAAATTGGCAGATATACATTTCACACGTGTCACCAAAATGGCCGAATCCACCTTTTGCTTATCTACTCGACAGATGGCCCTATGGAGATCGCAAAAAGAAGACCACACTTCCGACTGGCTTAGGGTGGTTCTGATTTATGGGTTGAGCCAGACCATGAATGCTAGAACTTACCGATGTGTGTTATGCTACCGGTTATGTATCCCCCTTTTTTTTTGCTCAGATGACATGCTCAACCTGTTCCAAAGTATTTGCTGGAGACATCTATGGAGATCACGCGGTGTCCTGTGCTGGTATCATTGGTATTAAACACCGACACAATATGGTGCGTGATACCCTTGTCGACATATGCTCTCGATCCGATCTCGGCTTGTAAAGAGGTTGATATTGGGCTTTGTGATGATAGGGACAAATCCTTACGACCACCTGATATGTTGCTCTACTCTTGGGATGGGGCGGTGATACCTTGTCGATTTAACAGATCGCCTCCCTGACACAAATTAATATGGTTGATTTCGCGACCGGTCGTGGTGATCAAAGCAACGAACGTAAGCGGGGTAAGTATGAGGCTAAATGTGCTGACATTGATATAGGTTTCCCTTTCTCATTCTCTTCCTTTGGAGAGCTTGAGAAGGATGCGATAACCCTACTAAAGCGCATCCGAAGTTTCTCGTTGACTCAGGAGACTGGCGCACGTGTTGCTGATCATATTTTTAATAGGATTAGCTTTGCTATTGCTAGAAGAGTGGGGGCCTAATTAGTTTTTCGGCTTCCCACTAATTTCCTGTAAATCCTATGATTTCTCTAATGAAGTGATGTTTTATATAATAATAATAATAATAATAATAATAATAATAATAATAATAATGAAAAGGAAAAAAAAGAAAAAAAACCCACTTTAATCATTTAAACAAAAAATCAATATCTTACAAGCCGTTAATCATTATGCGAAAAGAATCATACAATTATGACGAGAATTAAATTATCTTTTTATAGATGGACACTTTTATATACTTTCGAAGAACTTTTTTTTTCAACTTTTTTTTGTAAGTGTTGAAATTTACGTCTAGAAAAATCACATATAATTAGTTATATCAAAATCACATGTAATTTTACGAAATCACATGTAATTTATAAAATCAAATGCGATCTCTAATAAAATCACATGTGAATGACGGTTACATTGTAATAAAAAAAATTTAGCGAATTATATTCATATGTTTTTGTGATGATGTATGACGAAAATTGTAAGGAATAAATTTATCGCCCAGTATTTTATATAAATATGATAGAGTACCCGTGTATCACATCATAGTAATCAGGAAGCTTATTCGAATAACAATACCAAACTTCAATACCAAACTTCAATTCTCCATCGGACGCTTAATCACATCATAGTAATCAGGAAGCTTATACCAAACTTCAATTCTCAAATGTGCATGAAATTAACACCAAGTGTAGACGACAACCTAATATTACCTCATCAAGAACAATAGGCTGTGCATAACTCCATAAATATCTTTTCCGCCACAACGAATCCACACAAAAATTACATGACGAAAGTCAAATATCACATGATATCAAAGGAGTGTTTGGATTAGATTATTTTTCACGCTTCTGAGCATATTTGAGATTGGGATAGCCAATGGGCTAAACTTTTGACACTTATGAGCCTATCGACCTTTTCAAATTGGGGATGTTTGTTTCGGCATCTGGCTTATTTGGTTTGTGTTTATGTTTGATAAGAGCACTTTGTTGGATTATTTAAGAACTTTCCATAAAAGTTTCTAAAAAAGCTGTAAAAAGTCAGCTTATGAAACGTTAGTTGAAAACCGAATAAGGCATAAGCATGCTATATAAGTCAAAAAAAAAAAAAAAATGCTCATATGCTAATAATCCAAATAAACTCTAGGGTCTTCTTATCCGGCATTCGTTCCATGTCGATATGAATGAACTACAAAAGGAATTTGTGTGGATTATTTGATAAGAGAAATTTTGTGAATTGTTTAAGACTTAGATGTAAATAACAGAATTAACTACAATTGCTGATATAAATGACATTAGCAAATGAAATTTGCTGCTGACGTCAATCGTATTAACTTTCAAAAGAGTGCTAACCGCACCTCTTGTTTCCCGTCTGATTGAGACCTTCACCCTATAGAAGTAACAAATAAAGTATACCCACATGAAGAGCCCAAAAGATTGATCTTTCGGTGGTCAATTTTATCAAAATAAATAAATAAATAAATAAATAAAGTTTTATCATTGAATTTTAAATGCTAATGTGGAATCATTGAATTTTAAATGATAATGTGCAATTGGTCTCAATCACTGAATTTTAAATGCTAAAGTGGGTTTCTTTGTTACTTCTATAGAAGTATGAATTATATCATTGAATTTTAAACTGACAGACCGGCAGTTGCAACAACCGCTTTAGCAACCTGCTTTGACCGCATGAACAACCAAAAGGCAATGTCAGCAATATTCACGACGGCCAACTGACATCACCATTTGAATAGGTCGTACGTGCGTCTGTTGCGTGTGGTCACGACAATCACGTTGATCAACACACATTGGGTTGTTAGCACCTGCACACAAAATTAAAGAACTACTTAGGAAACATAAAACCTCACTGATATATGTCAGAATTCAACGAAACGACAAACATGCAAGGTGGCACTTACGGTGGCGGTCTAGCAAGTTTATCGGGTTCTGTACACCGTTGTTATACTATACTGGCCATTGAGAAAATTTGGGCTTCACTAATGGACTACCTATGAGACCACTGATCCATAAACTGAAACATCGAAAGATGAAAACTAATATCTTCAAAAAAAATAATCCTGTGAAAATTAACAGAATGCGTAAAAACTAACACCCTATATTTTTTATTGCAAGCAATTAATCCCAACTAACTGAAAACGCAGACTCACATTCTCCCACGACCCGATATCCCATCAAAACCCAAATTCACAAATGTTATACCTTGGTATGAAATTGCAACTCATAAAACAACTTGTCGCTGTACTCATCAGCCGCGATTGCAAACTGCAAACTGGAAAGGAAAAAAAAAATAACATCCTGAAACCGAATTAAGACATAGGGATAATTTTGTTTATGCGCATAGCATAAAAAAAATTTGATCACTAATTCATCAACAATACTTATGCGGTTGTTTAGGACTGTTTGGGATTGCTTTTGAATATTGTCACATACATCTAATAACTAAGGGGTGTTTGTTTAAGCTTATTTATGGGCCTGTGAATGTCCTTGATTTCGGCTTATAGCTTAGCAAATGCTACGTAACTAAAAATTAACTTGGCTCTACTATGTAGTTGAATAACAAACTAATGAATCAAAAGAGAAATTATTGGCATCCATGAAAGATATGTCTAAATCAACATCTATGCTTTTATCTAACTAATACAAATAACTCTATAACCAAAATCACATACCTTCAATCGGACACAAATCGAGCATAAACAAAAATAATCATCCGGCACCAAAAACCATCAAAACCTAAACAATGGTCAACGAAAAGGGTGCATCAATTTTTCCAATCGTCGCCTACATATCTTTTTGATACACAAATAGCCCAGTAATCTTCCGGCACCAAATACATCTAGAATTCAAAACCCATTTTTTACCCACTTTGAATCAATCACGCTTCACCATCACCACACACCACCACTTCAACCAAACCCTAACCCACCGCTATCTCACGCCTCTTCCGATGATCCTCAAGATGAAGGAACTGCTCTTGGTGTGAGATCAGAATCACTACAACAAAAACCCCAAGATCAAACAACACATTCCGATATAATATCCTTAGTTAATATCCTATTTGGTGGATTGAGAGAGAGTGGCTTTGATATGAAGGTTCTGTTCTGGATGTTGTGCGGATGTACACTCCGATATAATATCCTTAGTTAATGGAGAATATCCTTAGTTAAAGGCGGTGATGTTATGGAGAAGAAGGGAACAGGCTAAACGTAAAAAGGCGGAAAAGCCTGGTCAGAAACGGTGTCGTTTTAGCAGTGAAATTATATATTACAGCCGGAAGATCTCTCGCCAAGCGTTGCGGCGCAAGATCAAGTTGTATATTGTAACTAAAGTGCCGTGAATTTATTTTGGTTATGAAATTTGGGCAGTATATATATATCATTTTGAGGACCAAAAGATGTTAGGCCTGTGTAATGGTCCACAAAGGAATTAGGCCCTTTATTAACATATAGTTACTACTTATTGCTCTTATTGTAATGGGGTGGACAAAAAACTAGGCCAAAAAATGGCTTAGCCCAAATTGACAGAAAAAATAGCGGGAATGGCAACCAATCAGATGCCACGGAATTGCCCGTAAATTATATATATAATAATTATATATTATATAATTATTTTTAATGAAAAGATTTGTGAATCTGAAAATTGGAAAGTGAGATTGGTTAAAATTTTCAAAACACAAAAAGCTAGTAGAATTTTGCAAGGTTATCAAGATCGGGATCCTACCCAGGATCGTTTTCGTGTTTGCAAGATCGTGATCGTAAGATCGGATCGGGATCTTAAGATCCTACTCTAATGTTATTTCTTAATAGTTTATGTAATTTTATACAAATCTACAAATTCTAATACATTATAACCAGAAAATACTATGAATGTTTCATATAAATTTTGTCCTAAATTATGATTATAAAATGTTTAAAAAGATTAACATGTTGTTTTTTGAATTCTACAAACAAACAACCCATAAATTTGTAGTTTTTTAGTTTGTAATCCGAGAAAAGTAAGATCGGATCGGATTAGATCGTAAGATCGTATGGTCAAGATCGGGATCCTATAAGATCTTAAGCTTGCAAAGATCCTATGTAGGATCCGGATCGTTTTTGCTTTGCAGTATCGTAAAATCGTAAGATCCTAAAATCAGGATCGGGATCCTGACAACTATGGAATTTTGGCCTTTGACTATACAAGCGGTCCCACCTAATTAATTACAGTTGCAAAATAACAGAGTTATCAAAGATTAAATAATTTTTTGATATATTTAATGTAACAATGATTGTGTAATTATTTTGGTGTATTTAGACATACCTTTTAAGAAAGGGAATGTCTAACCAATGCCCTTAGGGCATTGGTTAAGATTTGTTTTCTTGTGGTTTTTAATAACTATTTAGGCGGGTCCCCGTTCAAGTATGCAATTTTGTGTCAACTAAAAGGACTATTTTTGTAATTAAAACCTACAAGAAGACAAATCTTAACCAATGCCCTTAGGGCATTGGTTAGACATTCCCTTTAAAAAATGCAAAGGCGGCTCTAGCCTCTGAGGCTTAAAGCAAAAGTTTAAGATGAGGTTTTTTTAGGTATATATATATATTTTTTTCTTTTTTGCTTAATATTGATTTTCGATTATCTATATCTATACTATTTTATATTACATTTGGGACTTGCTAAAAGTGGTAGTCTTAAAATTGTAAGACCAAAAACATTTTCTTATTAAGAAATAAAAAGCTATTTAGTCAATGTTGTTTCACTATAAATGTATAATACGTTTTTCACAGATTTATGATTCACTATAACTGTTTACATAAATGTATACTTATGATTCACTATAAATGACTATAAATGTATATGTATGATTCACTATAATGCATACGCCTTTCAAACAAACACCAATTCAAAATCGTAACAACACTTTATGGTAACAACCCAATTTACCGTAACAGCCTACCAGAATTGTAACAACAACACAAAATCAAAGATTAAACTTCTACAATCTTAGCACTTTAAAAACATGCCCATAAACTCTTTTCCTAAAACCTAAAACACACACCCGACACCTTGTTATACAAAACAACTCATGTTTCATTCCTATTTTCTTTCGGTTTAGATAAAACCAAAGCAAAGCACCACCTACCCGAAACCTTGTTATTCAAACATTTGAAGTCGAGCTCCTTGCAACAGATTCATGAACAATAAATAAGAAGTGTGCTTTTGTTTCGGTTGGAATAGGTCTTACTGCCTATTAACCTATGTTCAACCATCTTCCACACCCTTCAAACCCTCCAAACCCTTCTACACCCTAACAACCCTTTAGCACCTACCTGGGTTCGAAATACAACAAATACGAAATCCAATTTCATGGTTCTTTAACCCGAAACCATCAAAACAACAAGATTTAAAAGGGTTGTGATTTTTTCTTGATTTAGCTTCGGTATAAAAAAGTAATAAAAGGGTGCTTTTTGTGTTTCGTTTGTAATGAAAGATAACAAGAAAAAAGAGGTGATATGAATGTTTGACTGCATTTGTGTGTAGGAGTGGTTAGGGTAATAAGTTTTATGGGTCCGTTTGGTTTGTTAATGGTTTTGGATTTGGATTTGGATTTGGTATAAGAGAAATATATAAATGATATAATATTAGTTATTTTTAAAATTTTATTTGAATATTATAATAATAAATTTATATATGTAAAAATAAAGATGTTAGCTTAAAGTGAGAAGGTCCCACCTTATTTTGAGAAAAGACAAAAAAATTGTCAGGAAACCTAGTGCATTGTCAGAAAACCGGTAAGCATGCCAACTTTTATAGAATCCATATATCTTGGTTTTAAATTACTATTTCAAATCCCAATATTTCAAACAAACAAGATTTTTTTCTTTGGTGCCTAATCCCAGTGACAAATACCGGATACCAAACGGACCTTATATCTCCTTAGGTTTAGGGTTTGAGGTTGTGGGCCAAGTTTGGTAATAAGCCTTGTATCTTTTGGATTATGTTTACTTTTGGGCTCAATTTGATGATAAATTTTGTTGTTAATTTCGGGCTAAATTGTTTATGTTTGTTCGATGTAATTGTACCATGTTTGTCGAAAAGCGTGAATCGAAACCGTGCGTTCATGAATTTTATGATTGAATTTTCTTTTCAAATATTCATCTTCAAATATACGTTCAATATTTTGTTGTTGATAATGTTTTAAATGAATAGCTTGCACTATACAGACAAATAAAAGTAACCCATTAAATTTGTAATCGCCATTTTATTAATTTGCTAAAAAACATAACACTGAACGGCTATTAACTTGTAACATTCATGTATATTAATGATGGAAATTGAAAAACTATACATCTCATTGCAATGCAACTATGCCTTTAGAGAAATAGTTACTTGAAAAGGAGTCCTTAATGTTTACAAATACAATTTGCTCAAAGAAAATTATTTCCAAATATTTTAAAAAAACTAGACACCAGTTGCCGCTAGGCCATTTGTATCTAACTACACACAAAGATATTTTATCTATCATGTTTCAAGATTTATTTATCTCTACCAATCTTCCCTCTAAAATTATAAATAAGAGAAAAAAACACGCACACACAAATATGACACTAGGATTCAAGATAAAGCGGCCCCTAACAAATATCATCGCAAGCATAAAATTATAAATACCATAAACGACTGCCACTAGGCACGTGTACTCAGCTATCTTACTCTTTACAATGCATGAATAAAAAAGTTTTTAAATTTTGAGATGTTATTCATGCTATTTGTACAATAATGTTAAGCTAATATTAAAAGTGTACTCATTTCTTTAAAAGTGTAGAAGAAGAACGTCAATGAATTAATGTTAATAGTTTCTATTTCTTAAGTTATTTAATAAAAAGATTTAAATAAGTAGCATCGCAATAAGTAACTACGATTACAAACTTTTCTTAAATCTTTGTATCCCTTAGGTCCGTGGTTGTTGATTTAGGCTCGGGTTTCTATTAGAGTGTCTGAATGTTAAAAACTATAAGCTTGGTTTCGGTTTATTAATGATCGTTTTTTGTGGTTTCAGATTGAGCAGGTCGGCTCGATTTTTCCGTTTCACATATTTTTTGAACACCCTTTTCCATAAAGCTTAATTTTATATACATCATGTAGTCATTTTGAACAACGAAAAAACGTTGTTTACTAATGTTATAGTTAGAAAAAAAAACATATAAATGAAAATATTTGTTCGCCACAAATTTAGTTACAGGGTACCTGCCGCCGCATTGCGCAGATACCCTGCTAGTTGGATATACAAGAGCTGATTGAACATAAACAAAAACACTAAAATACCAAACTGCTTAGATACTAATAGGTTGAATACAATGACTTGACTTTAGTAGATATGTGTCATTGAATAAACACTTGATGAACAATAGCAAAATGATTGTGATTTGAACAAATGCGTTGGTGTTCATTTTTTTCGTTGAAAAATAAATTATTTTTTTTCGTTCATTAAGCCACTAATCATAAGTAATTATTAAAAAGTTTAATTTGTTTACAATATTGGCCAGAAGTCATTAGAATTTGTAATATTAAAATGAGCTTAATTCATCGTATTAAAATAATAAAAAAATGAACCTAGTCGTGTTTTTTAAACTCACACAAGGATTAGTTGTATTTGTATGGACCTAAAAGCTAAACAAAAACCAATCAAATATCCCTAATATTTTAGTTGTTTTAGTACCGGGGGATTGCATAGCCACAAGATTTCAAGATGATGCTCAAAAAAATAGACCAACTATATACTCATAAAAGGCGTTAAAAAAATCAAATGTCTTAAATATTTAAAAGCCTAAAGCGATGCCTTTAATAGATTTACCCTAAGTCACCATATTAAAGATACATCGCGTGCAAATTACCATTGGTTTGACGATGCTTCTAATGACAATTATATTATAAAGGTCTAATAAATAAGTCTATTGAGGTGAGTAAACAAACAAAAAGAAAAAAAAAAAAAAAAAAGTAAATTCTAGTATTACGTAACTTTTTTAATGTCAAATATAAGAAAACATAAAATTTGCTTTTCTTCAACTTAAAAAAAAAAAAAAATCTATCTCAAAAACCATTAATTCATGATTGAGATCTTGCTTGATATACTTTCTAAAATATTTTTATTTTAAATTTTTATATCAATGATTTTTCATTGTATAAAAGGTATATATACGAAAAAATCACATATGATTTATCAACTATTGTTTAAAGATCACATGATTTTAGATTAGAGCATCCCATAGATGGCATTAGGTTTGGCATTAGGGTGAAGAGGGCAATGTCATGACATCGAGTCTTTCTTGGCGTCGTGTCTTGCCGTCTATTGAACGATGTTTAAATGTGCTATTTTTTAGCATAAAACACCAAATATATGTTTCAATGTGTTGTCCCAATTGTGGTTAACATATGTAAATTAATATGTGATTAGCGTCATTGTCGTGCTAACATTGAATGAATGACATTGTTTCCAATTGTGGTTAACATATGTAAATTAAACGAACAACGTATTGAGCGGAAAGAGGTTAAGCAGTGTCACGTCATGATGATACACACAAGACATAATAAAAGTTTATGTTACACACAATAAAAGTTAGTAAAAATTCGTATGTAGAATAAGGAAAAAAAAATAGTGATACACACAAAAGATTATAGGGCAAATATAAAAAAAAAGTACTATACTTGCCACCCTTTCCTCTTCAGGGTAGCGAACAAAATTTTTTGCTTCTGCGGGTAATATACTTTCAAATTTATCCTCTTTAGGGTATTCATGAACCAGTTGGACAATTTTGCCCCTATTACCCACAAGAGGAAATGGAAAGTATGATACTTTTTTTTTTAAATAATAAATAATGTACTAGCCGTACGGAAAACGTGTTTTTGCTAAGAAAACCGAATAAGAATTAACAAGGGTAACGTATTTGGGGAAATGAATGTATTTTGGCCAGAATTTGATCGGCGACGATCAAACTCAATAGGTTTATGGGTTAAGATGCCGGAATTGACTGCTTTGATACCTGTTGATACACTCTTACGGAGGAACGAGATTCAAATAAGAATTGAGCTCAAGAATTAGTTAATGGGATTTGTTATGGCTTACTGACTTGTAGAAGTTTATTACAAGAGAGAATTACAAAATCAAACCGCTTACAAATGTGAAATGAATTGTGTTATATACAAATGAAATGATGAAATGGCTGTGAACTGCTTTTCCCGCCTAAATGGTAAGGGTTAAACTGCTTATTTGAACCCCACACGTGCCATGCACGCGTATACTTATTTAAACTCATGTCCTTTGCAAATGGAAGTGGCTGGTGAAACTAAATTATCTTAATAAGTAAATATTGTAAACTTAAAACAAAACATTTTTATCATAGATTTAACACAATTATAAATCATTAAATAATTTATCTTAATACATATCCAAAATTTAACATAATAAAAAACTAGGGCAAATGATAAAAAAAAGTAACATACTTTCCATTTCCTCTTCCGGGTAATAGGGGCAAAATTGTCCAACTGTTCATGAAAATACCCTAAAGAGGATGAATT
Organism: Chrysanthemum makinoi; assembly: GCA_910596185.1. NCBI lineage: Eukaryota > Viridiplantae > Streptophyta > Magnoliopsida > Asterales > Asteraceae > Chrysanthemum > Chrysanthemum makinoi. Next base: position 40,467,244 of record OU343222.1, on the reverse strand, counting down.
TGAAAGTATATTACCCGCAGAAGCAAAAAATTTTGTTCGCTACCCTGAAGAGGAAAGGGTGGCAAGTATAATACTTTTTTTTTGATATTTGCCCAAGATTATATTGGTTAGTTGGATACATTTAAAAGTGATTAATTCTACTTAAATTAGCGACTACTTATGCATAGCCACAAGATTTTATAGTGGCAAATTCTTATAGGTGCGGTATTGTGGTTAGATGTTTTGGGGAAGTTAGCATGCATTCAAATAGTGATGAGGAAATTAGTAGTTTATATTAGAATATTATGTTTAGATATTGAGGGCTTGGCCCACTTGTGTTGGTGTACCGAGACCCATTAGGGTTTCCTATGTCTTATGTATTCTATTTATAATTGTTGAATGAAACATCGTAAGGTATGGAGTTTTCCATCATTCAACATTGTAATCCGAGCTAATGATGGAAAACTCCACACCTTACGATGTTTCATCAATAACTATAAATAATACTACATCCGTCTCATAATTATTGTCCACTTTGACATTTTTAAGTCTTTTTTATCCAACTTTGACCATAAATACTTTTATTTGTGTAACATAATACTTGATGTAAAATATACGAATAGATTGAGTTTTAAATGTATTTTCATTTGGTATAATTTTCATTAAGTATTATATAACACAAATAAAAATATTATTGGTCAAAGTTGAATAAGAAAGACTTAAAAAAGTCAAAGTGGATAATTATTATGGGACGGAGGGAGTAAGACATAAGAAACCCTAATGGGCTTCTGTCCATCAACACAAGTGGGCCAAGCCCTCAATATTTAAACATAATATTCTAATAGTTTAATTTAGTGGAAAAGTACATGTATTAAAAAAATGGAGGGAGGGTGTTTGTTTGATATGCACACCACTAATCATGTATAGCGGTGTTTTACTATATGCATTACTGATGTGATTTAGTGGTGAAAGAATAAAAAAAATGTGATGTGCATATCAACACTTATTCAAAAAGGTCATGCATCTAAATAATTACAACAATGTTGTCACACATTCGTGTCTTATTGATGTTGCTAAGTTCGAGAAAATTAGTGGTTTTAAATAGTTGTCACAATATTGTTATGCATTCATGTGTTAGTGACTGTTGTCAAGTTAAGAATTTAAGCAGGACCACAATTTGACCATTTCCTCTTTATGTCTAGTAGAAACGAGTGTGGAAACTCGCGCGATGCAGCGAGATTGCTTTCGTAAACGTGAATTTGAAACTGATGAATGACCGGAAAATTTGTTTGTCTATTTATTTGGTTAGTCCTTGAAGGACCTACGTTGCAAAGACAATTCAAACCTTAGGGACTATTTTTCGTGGCTACAAAGGACTTACTTTGCAAGGACACTTAAACCTTATGGACTATTTTTGTCAAATTGCTATAGATAGCAATTAATGCTACAAACTTTATTTGGTTAGTCCTTGAAGGACCTACTTTGCAAATACAATTCAAACCTTAGGGACTATTTTCGTAGCTACAAAGGACTTACTTTGTAACGACACTTAAACCTTAAGGACTATTTTTGCCAAATTGCTATAAATAGCAATTAATTCTACAGGACTTACTTTGCAACGACACTTAAACCTTAGGGACTATTTTTGCCAAATTGCTATAGATAGCAATTAATGCTACATGACTTACTTTGCAACGACACTTAAACCTTAAGGACTATTCTTGCCAACTTGCGAAAGTAAGCAATTAATGTTGACACGTGGCTTGTGAAGAGAGTGTGTCTTGCTCTATAGTTAATATATATAATTTAACAAAAAATCATCGTACCAAATAGATTTTATAAGTGTCATAAATTATATTTTGTAAATTTATCTAGGTAGATATAAGTCTATAAATAAAAATTATATATTCTTAGGGGTTCCTTTATTACAATTCGCTTTTAGCTTTGTTAAGTGCATAATAAACATATTATTTATACTTATTACCTCATGATTTATTATTGATATGGTCTTAAGTGATGGATTATAATTGTATCTTATGTTTAATGAGGCAAATTACAGAATGTTTCATCTTTATGTGTTATTGTTGGTTTTAAGAAATTAAAATAACTCACACACTTTTGCTTTGTTTCAGGTCATTGCAAAGTTGGAGTGTAAAATGTCAAGAGCCATAAGTCAAAGGGTTACTTATGCATGAACCCAAAGAAGAAGATAAAAAGTGAACTTTCACACATAACATAAGAGGAACGATTCTACATGGATAGGGGGTGATCATGGCATCAGTGAAACAAAAGGAAACATGGAGTACAAAAAAACCAGGTGTTGCAGTTGAGAAGTAAAAATACTCTAAAAAACAACACCAAAACAGAAGCACGATTGAAGAACAAAGACGGGAGGCTCATCATCAGTAGTTGTGATTTCTTCTTCTTGTCATGATTAGCTAATTGTATTTACTATCTAGTTAAGGGTTTTCTATGTTATGAATCCAATTAGGTTCTAAAACTTGCTGCTTGAATTATTTCAGTACTTTGGAGTATTTGCAAATTTTCAGTTTGATTTTTTTTTAATGTCGGTTTTTTATTAGAACACAAAAATCTAGCACGATGCTAGAAAGGAACAAAAGAACATTACATGATTGGAGAGATAGCTAAAATCGGGTTTTTCACCCATAGATCCTTATCTAATCTAAAATTCTTACACCTGTTACTCACCCAACAAAATGATAAGCTTTGAACATCCTTGAAGATATCACAACCGTTGGACTCTTTTAAGCGGAAAACCTTAGCATTTCTGCTTCTCCAAATATGCCATACAGAGGTGAAAATGACTGCTTCAAAGCATTGAAGATGAGATGGCGAGAACGTATTTTTTTTCTCGGTGCTCAAACGATTAACAAAATTGCAAACACATTTGTAATCAAGATCCCCAAAAAGAGAGAAACCCCACCATTTAAAAATGAGGTTCCAGATGTTACAAGACCATGAGCAGCGACCCATCAAATGGTCTAATAATTCAACATCTTCTTCACAAATGGGGCAGAGAATCGAATACAAGTGAATACACCTTTTGTCTAGATTACACCTTGTTGCAAGACCATCTTTGTCGGCTCGCCATACTGAAATGTTCACCTTCTTCGGAACTAAAGGATTCCATCTTGGTTTCTCATGAGATAAACTGAGAATTTTCTCATCTAATTTGACCCGAAGGGATTTAAATGTGAAGTTTTTGGAGCTCTTAAGAGCCCAACTCCATCCATCCGGCCCTGACTTTAACTCTACTCCTTGAATTAAACACGCCAAACTTTCCATTTCCTCTTTTTCTCTACCGCCACGAATAGGTCAACGCCAGTTCCATGCCAATGAAAGATAATCATTCAATTTAAACAAACGATTAGATATGTTGCAATCTTTCATGGACTTTAAAGCATATAATCTAGGATAGACTTTAGCTAGCTTGAAAGTACCAACCCACTCTTCATCCCAAAATTTAATTGAGACTCTCTCACCAATATACCGGGTAAAGAAAGAAGAGAGGGTAATATTGAGACTATTCACATCATGGCACGCCTTTAAAATATCATACCAGGTACCTTTAATGTCAATAGAAGCATAGTTTAGAAAATCACCTCCCTTTGAACCATGAATCGAGTGAAGAATGTGGTTCCATAAGGCATCCTTGTCTGTATGCCACCTCCATAGCCATTTAGAAAGAAGACTAAATTTAATAGATTTAAATGATCCTATCCTGATACCTCCCGATTTCACAGGGGCAACAACTTTACTCCACGCGACCCATGAAACTTTCTTTTCCTCAACCCCACCTTGCCAGAAAAACTTGCTTCGGATTTGCTCAAGCAGTTTGATAATTGAAACTGGTGACTTGAAAAGAGAGAAATAATAAGTCGGTAGGTTAGTCATGACAACTTTGATGAGAGCCAAACGCCTACCGAAAGAAAGAGATTTCGCCTTCCATTTCGCCAACTTTATTTGGAATTTACTGATAATAGGATCCCAATTATATGTTTTCCTCAACCAACAGGTAATCCTAAATATATAAAAGGAAGACTTGCATTTTTACAATTGACTGTCCTCGCAACTCTTTTAACCTCATCATTTTCACCCCCACACCCAAAAGACGACTTTTATTAAGATTAACTTCAAGTCCCGAGGATACTTGAAAGCACCGTAAAATTCTTACCACATTAGTTATATTTAGCTCGGACCATTCACCTACAAGAAGTTCATCATATGTGTATTGTAGATGAGAGATCTCCACATTATTCTTTCCTACTTTAATACCTTTAAAGCTCCTTTTTCTCTTGCTTCCGTCATAGCAATGTGAAATCCTTCCATTGCAATGATAAACAAAAAAGGCGACAACGAATCTCCTTGTCTCAAACCTTTGCTCAACTTAAATTTCTTGGAGGGACTGGCATTTATGAGGATCGAAGAAAAGCCCAGGCTAAGGCAACCAAAAATCCAATCTCTCCATCTAATACCAAACCTATTTGACCCATAATGTCATCGATAAAATTCTAGTTTATTGAGTCAAAAGCTTTTTTGAAATCCACTTTGAAAATCATGAGTTTTCCATTCACTTTCTTAGTCCAAGAAATCACTTCATTTATGATTAAAGGCCCATCTGTAATTTTTTAGTGTTTTAAAAATACAGTTTGGACATTGCTGATTAGAGTACTCATGACAGGTTTAAATCTATTAGCAAGCAATTTTGAAAGTACTTTATAATAGCAACCCAAAAGACTGATGGGGCAGAAATCTTGTGGAAGAAGTATATTAGAGACTGATGGGGCGTTAATTGTTTGCAAAAAGTTCAAACCCAACCCTGTTGGCCTTTTTGATGGATCTATGATCTAACTTAGTCAAAATATACCAAAAACAGGAATATGTAATTGCAACTATGAAATACAAGTGTTTTTATTAATCTATCATCATCTTTGTTTGAATACATGTTCTAACTATTGATACATAATGAAAAGGTATGTTTAAAGAGTTGTGTTGGTTCGTTTGAACCAACAAATATGTCCCTTTAGGGATAACTGCCATATAACTGTTTCTAAATAACTAGAACTACTTTGTAACTGCCCTTGGTCCATCAGATTGGGATTAACCCAATATTCACCCCCTTAATCACAATCGCTTTGTCGTAGATCTTTAACTCAAATAAGTTGTCTCATTGTTAGAAACTTGATCTTCGGTAGTGCTTTCGTGAGTATGTCAGCCTTTTGATATTCTCCACTTATGAATTCAACTTTTAAGTGTTCTCTTTCAACACATTCTCTTATGAAGTGGTACTTTGTATCAATATGTTTACTCCTTCCATGAAATATGGAGTTCTTCATCAGTTCGATAGCAGATTTGTTATCAACCATTATTATAACCTTTTCTTCCTTTGAGTGTGTAAGCCTACTTAGTAGTCTTTTTAACCATAATGCTTGTATTGCTGGTGCCGTTGTTGCAATAAATTTAGATTCGCATGATGATAACGCTACAGTGGCTTGCTTTTGTGTGCTCTAGCTAATTGGTGATTTTCCATAAGATAATATTATTTGAGTAGTTCCTTTTCCTTCTTGAGCGTTGACTCCATAACTACTGTCGTTGAAACCTTGTATCTTGTTTCCTCCGTTATGCTTGTAGGTGATACCATAATCCTTTGTTCCTTTTACATAGCGTAGTACTTGCCTTATGACCTTCATATGTTGCTCTTTTGGTTCTTGCATAAAACGACAAATTAATCCAATAGGATAACTTAAGTCGGGTCTTGTATGAAGCAAATATCTTAAACATCCAATTAAGCTTCGATATTCAGTTGATTTTACCAATGTTCCTTCAGTGTTCTTTGTCAGTCTTGTTCCTGGATCCATTGGTATTAGCGTTTCATTGCAGTCTATCATACCAACTTCCTTTAGGATCTTGCTTCCATAGGCGGATTGCTTTATTGAAATGTTACCTCTAGTTTGTGTGACTTCTATTCCTAGATAGTAAGCTAATAATCCTAGGTCACTCATTTTGACTTTTTTTCGATTTGAGCTTTAAACTTGTCGATCTCTTTCTTTGGTGTACTAGTGATGATTAGATCATCTACATAGACTCCTATTAGTAGTATTGATTCTTTTGATGCCTTCGTGTAGATCGCTTGTTCTAGTGCACATTTATTGAAATCTAGTGATTTCAAGGTGTTGTCTAATTTTATGTCCCATGCACGTGGTGCTTGTCTTAGTCCATATAGAGCTTTTATAAGTCTATAGAATTTTCCAGAATTCTCTCTCTTTATAAATCCTTCGGGTTGTGTAATGATACGCTTACGCTGCGCGTTCGGGGTCAAAGGAACTTCCTTTTCGTCGAGCAAGTTTTTCAACACCCTAGGCAGTGAACCTAATCGTTGTAGTGTAGTATTAGGGTAAGCCACGGGTATTGATATCGTTCTCTAGGGGAATAGGAATGCTAGTAAGAAGTTACTACGCTAAGGTTGGGGTTGAGGAAGATTATTTTTTATCTTTCTTATATTTTTTAGAAAATGGAAAGGTACGAATCTCGGGGTTTGGATTTGGGGGTTGGTATTTCTACCGATTACTCTACTTATCTAATTATCTAATCTAAGCTAAGGGTAGTCTATGTCTATTGTTGTGTGCTCGTATGATAGTTAAAAATGTGTTTACTTAGATGCTAGTACTCCCTAGTTATCTCCTATTGATGGTTGAATTGTCACGTCCTTATTCTTAACGCGTTGTGTTTCTAAGGTCGTAGGGTATGCGTTTATCCCTAACTCTTTGAAGCTACCAAAGGTTAATGACTACGAAATCTCTAGGATTCATAAACTTAACACTAAGGTATTCTTTGGATGTTTAGCCTACAATTCCACTAGTAACTATATGCTAAGGTTCAACAAAGATTAATCAAGCATTAATAGCACAGCGAATGACCTATCGCAATACTAGGTCAATCACAATTAAGATAAGAGACAACCAATCAATATTCAACAACTAGGTTTCATATTACCTAAGCAAACACACAAATAAATTAGCCGGACATGGGGAACATGAAAGCATACACACAATCAATTGAAGACATAATTGAATCAATGAAGTAAAACACTTATCTTGATGTAAAATAGGGTATGGAACCCTAAAATACTGTACAAGATAGCCTTGGTTCGGTTTAGGTTTTTACTCCACAAAACTACCTCTCTAAAACTGAAAAATTCAGATTCTATATATAGTGTTACAAACTGCGACGGCGTCACTCTTTAATTGTGACGCCGTCGGGTCGCCGCCATTAGGGTTTCGTCTTGGCCACGTCAACTCTGTGACGGCGTCACCTTATGCCCGTGACGCCGTCGCCTTCAGTCTCTGACGCCGTCTGGATCCAAATCTAGGCCGTCTGAGCTGCGACGCCCTACTCTTTTAAACCTGATGCCGTCACTTGAAAAATGTCAATTTGCTCTCTGAGTCGTCACAAGATGTGTCGCGACGGCGTCACAAATAAGACCTGACGCCGTCCCCTTTCAATTCAGCAGATTGAGTGTCTCGATTCTTGACTTTGGCCATTTTCTTCGTATATTCGCGCCTTTTCGTCCGAATAAGTGTCATTCCAGCAATTTGCCTTCAAGAGACCTAAAAAGTGAAAAGGAACGAAATTAAGTAATAACGGATACACAAGTGATCAATTAAGGGCTTAAATGACCCCTTTAAAAAGTACCTTTTAAATCCTTATCATGTAACGTACACTTCTTCTTTTAAATCTCCATGTAGAAATGCAGATTTTACGTCGAGGTGATGTACTTCCCATTTATTGTTAGGGGCTATGGAGAGTAGTAATCGTATAGTTTCCATCCTAGCTACAGGTGTGAATACTTCTTCAAAGTCTATGCCACGTGTGAAAACGTAGAGGGGGGGGGGGTGAATAAGTTTCCTTTTCAAACTTAAAACTTTTGTATCAAATATAGTATAAACCATCGCATTTGCTAATCTCGACGCGATGATGCATTTAACGCATTACGGCATGTAAGGCCAACCCCTTAATATCACATAAGATTCCGCAAGATTAATGGTTCATTATTAATCAAGCTTCACCATTATTAGTCCGGTTTATTTTTCTTGATCAAGCGTGTCATAATATGTAAAGTGTTAAATATAGTTTATGACTATATGAAAGACCAAGTATGCATCACACACATAAACATCAACCACATAGACAATCAACAATATAGAGCAAGAATAAAAGTAAATCAATAAGTAAAAGGATAGACAAACCGACACGAGGATTTATAGTGGTTCGGTCACGAATCTTCTCTTCACCCTACTCCACTCCTCTAGTTTCCAACTCGAGAGTTACTTCACTAGATCACCAAACTCCATTCTTGGCGTAGAAAACCTTACACAACGTCGCTTACACTTTTTCCGGTACTAAGCTAAACACCGAGTTCTTCCACGAGGTAGAACCAAACCTATCACAACGTCGCCTACACTTTATCCGGTACAAGGCTAGATACCGAGTCCTTCCACGAGGTAGAACCAAACCTACCACAACGTCGCTTACACTTTATCCGGTACAAGGCTAGATACCGAGTCCTTCCACGAGGTAGAACCAAACCTATCACAACGTCGCCTACACTTTATCCGGTACAAGGCTAGATACCGAGTCCTTCCACGAAGTAGAACCAAACCTATCACAACGTTGCCTACACTTTATCCGGTACAAGGCTAGATACCGAGTCCTTCCACGGAGGACCAAACCAACACTACTATAACACAACAAATATGTGAAATATGAAATACAAGATCTTCGCTGCAGAAATCTTGTGGAGGAACAAATCAATCAAGGACCCCTTGCTTGGATGACTTGTAGAATGCTCGTGATCTCACCTTAGAGAATGACCTATATGAGAATCACAATAAAAGAAGAACAACTCTCTATATCAAGTGATCTTTAGTTAGAAGAGTGTAAGAATATATGAGAGAGTATGTAAGAAGAGGGGTGAGTAACAATGAAGAAATGGCTCTCTATATATAGACAAATTCTTGCCACTGTTGCACGGATCCCTTGCTTGAGGGATCCGTCTAGTGTAACTCCAGGGATCCGTGAGACGCTCCTGTTTGCCCATGGGTTTTTGGGTTATGGGTCATGGGTCGTAGATTATGAACCATGGGTATCTAAATAGATACAATGTATCTAATAGATGCAATGCATCTAGACAATGGGTATGGGTTAACTCCATGGGTTATGGATATGTTCCATGGGTATGGGTCATGGGTTGTGGTTTTTACCCATCCTAATAAACTATTACAACACATGAATTATTACAACAATTTTTATTAAATGACTATATGTAGATGCTTTACAAAAATAATATGTATCCTTATAATTTTACTTATGATAACATTATATTTGTTATCAACAAAACACAAAGAGATCGCTAAATATTAATAAACTTTTTTACGGTTAATTTGTATTTACAATCTCCCCCTTTTTGTTGATGACAAAACATAATGTTATGATGAGTAAAACATAAGATTAGATGTATGTTTTGAAAGCATAAGTTTTACTTTTTCTCCCTCTTTTTGTCGAAACAAAAAGTGACCCCAATGAAGAAATAAAGTGTGGAAAAATAGTCCACGTATCTCTAACTCCCCCTTGATGGTAGCTCCCCCTAGAATGGGGCGTCAAGTATTTTAGGAAGATAAGACGAAAGTATTGCAAAATTTGCAATGTTTTTGCTTTGACGAAAGCTCCCCTTTATTGAGGACGTCAAGTGCTCCTAGTGTGTTTTAAAAATCTACAAAACAAAAAATTAGTGAAAAAATATATTCGTCGTTGGACGAGTAAGTCATATGATTCACTTTGTAGATGCTCGACGGAAGCTCCCCCTAGCTCGAGGGCGTCAAGAAGAACCTACAAAAAAAAAGTAAACCTCATCCGAAGACAAGTGTGCCATATACAAACCCATGTATATGAGTGAATCTACAAAGAAAAAAATTAGTGTAAAATTTCGTCCATATATAGACGAGTATCCCATACACATCAAAGTGTATATATATGAACCTACAAAGAAAGGATTAGTGTCAAAAAGAGAATAATCCTACTACTTGCATCATCGTGGTTGGTTTAGGGGTTGTACGGTTGTTCAAGGTAAGAAAATAAATGTATTTGGGGATGAGACACATTTCATTACGAAATTCACTTGCCTTTTGACAACATATGTTAGACCCATATCGCGGATTACAAGTAGGCCCCACTTTAGATGGATTGACGAGAGTTTAGCGTGATTGACTAGTCAACTCGACGGTCAATCAAATAGTTAACAATTGTTGTGTAATAGTTATGGAAAATAGAGGGGCCTAAGTTGTTAAGTTATAAAGTGTTTAGTGGCCAAAATATGAAGAATGGGACTTGAGGGACCTAATGTGCCAAATAGACAAACTCATCACCTACAATAGTCTGGATGTTTCTGTTATCCTCATTGGAGTTCCAGAAAAGTGTGGGTGTGTGTGAGTGTGTCGTGAAAAGGGAGGGAAGAGATATGGAGGGGGGGGGGGGGGGGGGGAAGGATAAAAAAAACCAATCTTAAAAGGGAAGAAGACAAAAAATCCACAAAGATACCCCCCCTAAAAAATTAAATTTAATACCAAGTGATGATGATCAATCATGGTGTCTATGTATCCCAAATCAAGTAATGAAGCCCTGGTAATGATTCTCCTCAAGTAAGTACTTCTATCCCAAGTTAATTAAGGAATTTAAGATTAGTAATTAAAGGAAATTGGGTAAATGATGTTAATAAGCTAATTGAGGAAGTTATGATGAATATGGGTTAAGTATTACTGAGTTAATTGATGAAATTGAATTAGGGTTTATGTAAAATAATTGGATATTTTATCATATGATCAAGATATGATCATTTGATGATTAAAGAAGGAAATTGGGTAAGTTATGGGTCGTATAAACCCTTAATATTGATCTTGTTTTCATGTTGAAGTAGGTTTTGATGATGATGATGATGCTATTGGTTTAATTAGCTTGGATGAGAGGTAAGTAAATTGATTATAACAAGATGTTATATTGATTTTATCATATTTGTATTATGTGTTAAGTAATAAATGATTATTTGTGTTAATGTTATGAATAGCCTAATGACTACTATAGTTGGCTAAGAGGAAGATGTGGCTAGTTGGTTAAACTAGCTAATTGAGTTTAGCATAGTTGTATGATATTGATGACATTTGGAGTTTAAGAGTTGATGTGTATTTAGTGATTATGTGTTTAGAAAAGATGCGACTAGCCTAGTTGTGAAGTTAGCAAGGTATGTAGAATCTTATGTCTTATGAATGAAGGGTTAAGTGAAACTTATGATGCAAATTGTGATTAATGATGTATGATAACTTGTTATGTCTTTTACTTACTAAGCGAAAGCTTATGGTTTAGTTGTTTAACCGTTTTGTAGGTTCAATTTTGAAGAAGGTAAAGCAATTGGAAAAGGCTCAAGGATTGGAAGAGTGTAGGTTAGAAGATTTGTATGAAAATAGGAGCTTAGGGAGAATACCGAGCTCGAAGTCAAAGTTGTTCCCCGGAGTTTTAAATGGGTTAAATGTTTGTAATGTCAAGTCTTTGAAATGGTTTAACACTCATTTTATAGGTCCTAAAGCATGTTAAAGGGTTATGTTTAAATGGTGTATGCAAATGGCTCAAAACGGGTGCTTGGCATAACACCCGTTACTTTGTAAAGCACTTTTCCGCGGGTCATTATGACCAAGTTTATGTATATATTTGATGTTTATAATGTTTTAATGATTTCTGGAAGTTTTGGTGTTATGTCATGTTATAGAAGTTTTTTTTTCCAGGAAAATTGGTCAAAAGTACACAAAAGGGGTATGCAGAAAAAGGGTGTTTGGGACAAGGTCTATTTTAACCTATTTTGGGTCAAACGGGTCAAGAATGTTTGGAAAAACAATGTATATGGTTAAGTGTTTGTAAAGTGGTTAAAATAGTTGGAGAACTAGTGGAGAACTAGTCGAAGCCAGTTTTTGAAAAATCTTATCTTTTTAACCGTAATTCGTCACGGGTCGTGCCACCCGTCATTTCGAAGGTAATTGAGTCTAGTTTCATGTAAAAATATTTTAAAGGGTCAGTTTGTTATAGAATTATATCAGTTCAATGTTTAGTAACATCGGGTCAGTTTTAAGTCAAATCGCTTCAGCGTAAAAGTTTAAATTTCAATGATTTTAAGTCGTGTTATTCACGAGGTGTTACAACTTGGTATAAGAGCTTCGGTTTAAGTGAATTAGGTTGCCACTATAAGGTTTCCTAGACTTAAACCACTAATAGTTGCGTGTGATATAAGTTTGTAGATATGTGAAGTGTATTGATGCCTTACTTTTAAGGCGAAGTTATTGTTTATAGTAGAATTGAGATGAGTAAGTAATTTAGAGATAGATTAGTATTTGAAAGTATGAGGTAAGAGCCATAGACTATATGATTGAATGCGTTAAGAATGTTATAACACTTATCGGTTAAGTGTTAAGTATTGTTATGTGAAAGCATGTGTGATAAGAAGTTTATAGTAGTTCGTTACGTGTCTAAGTTTCACATGTATGTGATTTATAGCGTGATGATTAGTAGTATAGCAGATGAGATGGATACATTTACATGTATTATATGGTAAGCATATGAGGAAGTATAATTATTGAGAAAACTTGAGATGAAGCATAAAAAGATAATGAAGTATGATATGACTGTGAAATATGCTTATTGCTTGATGCATAGAAAGATAAGATAAAGTTTAATTGTGGTAGTTATATTGAAACAAAGAATTGATGTGATAATGAGTAAATAGTAGAAGCTTGGTTTCTTTCATGCTTAATAAAAGAGATGAGAAAAGTTAAAGTGCATAGTTATGATGTGATAAGATCATGTTACATATAAAAACATGATAAGTAGAAATTACTAGTAATGAATGCTTGATGCATGATTAAAGCTTAAAGAGTAAAGTAGTATGATATGGCTTTAATGCCAATGAATAGATGAGATGAATAAAGTATGTGAACAAGAAAGTAAAGTTAAGTAGGCTAAAGTTGTGATAGATAAAAGATAAAATGTGTGAGTCAACTTGAGGTTGACGGATGATTAGTAGATTGCATTGTGAGAATGCAAGTATAATAAGGACAAGTATTATATAGAACTTGTCTTGATAAAAGTAAAAGCGATTGGGAGTTGAGATTGCGTAAGGCAATAAGATAATAGTATGTACTTAATGATAAAAGTACATAAAGATAAAGTGAGTAAAGATGATAAGATATAGATAGCTTGGATCCAATGCTCTAGTTATGGTGTCCTTCGGGATGGCCTAGCTTGCCTTTTTGGCATGGTTGATAGCTTGCCTTTATGGCATGATGTTATAGCTTGCCTCTATGGCATGATTGTTAGCTTGCCTATGTGGCATGGATGTTAGCTTGCCTTATGGCATGATTGATAGATTGCCTTTATGGCATGGTGGTATAGCTTGGCTTTCAGGGCATGGTTGTTAGCTTGCCTATCATGGCATGTTATTTAGCTTGCCTTCATGGCATGTATAAAAGTTTATTGAGATTGGATCCAAGGCTAGAAAAGATGGATAATGAGTAAGTATGAGTGTTGTATTGGGTGTGGATAAGTAGGATGATTTATAACTTCATTATTTGAATGGATTGGGACGCCTTTTCATTTAAATAGTGAAATTGTGAATCACCGAACCATAAGTTTATATTTCTTGATTTACATCGTTTGGGACGCCTTTCCATGTAAATGAGGGAGTATAAATGAGTGAGCTTATGTGTATCGATATGACATGAGTATAGTTAAGAAATGAGAAAAAGAAGATTTAAAATAAGTTCAATACTATAAGAAATGAGAATGTGAGTTTATGATAGTAGTGAGGTTATGTGTAAAAACTTAAAATAGATGTCTAAAGCGCTAAAAGATCATAAGTTAAAGATAGAGCTAGATGTGCCTTGAGGCAAGTGATAAGCGTGATAAGAGCTAGATAGTGCTAACACCTTTATGAAAAAGGTGATGATATGAATTAAAGCTTGATGTTATAGAGTTAATTAATTGAATTTTCCGAGTGACTTATCGTCCTTGGCGAAAGTGACTAAAGAAAAGTAATATGAGAAATGACTACGGAAGTCATAAGAATAAATTAAGAGTTGAGATAAGGTTATAGTGTGCCGTGAGGGCATGTATAAAGTGAAAAAGGACCATGGTGGTCGTAAAATTTATGAATTATGAGAAAGTTATAACGATACATACAATACTATAGTAAGAATATTGATGAGATTGTAGAATGATGATAGTAGAGTACGGAAAGTATTGACTTGATTTGACTTATGTAAAGTCAAAGTGGTACGTAAGTGACCAAATATGTGGTCAAATGTTAAGTGAATTAGTTATGGACATGTTTAGTAGTGTATATTTATGTGTTATGTGACATCAATGACATTAGCAAGAACCTTTTGATTATAGAAATAAAGCGAGAGATAGAATGGATCAAGCGTGATAAGTGGGTTATAGTATGTTTAGAGTTACAAAATCACGTAGATTGTTGCAACGCAATGTGTATGATTTTGTATTTGTTGAGATTGATGTAGAATGAGATTGAGTTTTGTTTGGTTATAGATGATAGATTTCGGGGACGGAATCTAAATAAGGGGGTAGAATTGTTAGACCCATATCGCGGATTACAAGTAGGCCCCACTTTAGATGGATTGACGAGAGTTTAGCGTGATTGACTAGTCAACTCGACGGTAAATCTAATAGTTAACAACTGTGGGACGACAATTGTTGTGTAATAGTTATGGAAAATAGAGGGTCCTAAGTTGTTAAGTTATAAAGTGTTATAAAGTGTTTAGTGGCCAAAATATGAAGAATGGGACTTGAGGGACCTAATGTGCCAAATAGACAAACTTATCAGCTACAATAGTCTGGATGTTTCTGTTATCCTTATTGGAGTTCCAGAAAAGTGTGGGTGTGTGTGAGTGTGTCATGATATGGAGAAGGGCGGGAAGAAGAGACCAAGTGATGATGATCAATCATGGTGTCTATGTATCCCAAATCAAGTAGTGAAGCCCTGGTAATGATTCTCCTCAAGTAAGTACTTCTATCCCAAGTTAATTAAGGAATTTAATATTAGGGTTTATGAACCCTAATTAAAGGAAATTGGGTAAATGATGTTAATAAGCTAATTGAGGAAGTTATGATGAATATGGGTCAAGTATTATTGAGTTATTTAATGAAATTGAATTAGGGTTTATGTAGAATAATTGGGTATTTTATCATATGATCAAGATATGATCATTTGATGATTAAAGAAGGAAATTGGGTAAGTTATGGGTTTTATAAACCCTTAATATTGATCTTGTTTTTATGTTGAAGTAGGTTTTGATGATGATGATGATGCTATTGGTTTAATTAGCTTGAATGAGAGGTAAGTAAATTGATTATAACAAGATGTTATATTGAGTTTATCATATTTGTATTATGTGTTAAGTAATAAATGATTGTTTGTGTTAATGTTATGAATGGCCTAATGACTACTATACTTGGCTAAGAGGAAGATGTGGCTAGTTGGTTAAACTAGCTAATTGAGTTTAGCATAGTTGTATGCTATTGATGACATTTGGAGTTTAAGAGTTGATGTGTATTTAGTGATTACGTGTTTAGAAAAGATGCGACTAGCCTAGTTGTGAAGTTAGCAAGGTATGTAGAATCTTATGTCTTATGAATGATGGGTTAAGTGAAACTTATGATGCAAATTGTGATTAATGATATATGATAACTTGTTATGTCTTTTACTTACTAAGCGAAAGCTTATGGTTTAGTTGTTTAACCGTTTTGCAGGTTCAATTTTGAAGAAGGTAAAGCAATTGGAAAAGGCTCAAGGATTGGAAGAGTGTAGGTTAGAAGGTTTGTATGCAAATAGGAGCTTAGGGAGAATACCGAGCTCGAAGTCAAAGTTGTTCCCCGGAGTTTTAAATGGGTTAAATGTTTGTAATGTCAAGTCTTTGAAATGGTTTAACACTCATTTTATAGGTCCTAAAGCATGTTAAAGGGTTATGTTTAAATGGTGTATACAAACGGGTCAAAACGGGTGTTTGGCATAACACCCGTTACTTTGTAAAGCAATTTTCCGCGGGTCATTATGACCAATTTTATGCATATATTTGATATTTATAATGTTTTAATGATTTATGGAAGTTTTGGTGTTATGTAATGTTATAGAAGTTGTTTTTCGGAAAATGGGTCAAAAGTACACAAAAGGGGTATGCAGAAAAAGTGGTGTTTGGGACAAGGTCTATTTTTACCTATTTTGGGTCAAACGGGTCAAGAATGTTTGGAAAAACAATGTATATGGGTAAGTGTTTGTAAAGTGGTTAAAATAGTTGGAGAACTAGTGGAGAACTAGTTTGGAGAACTAGTAGAGAACTAGTTTGAAGAACTAGTCGAAGTTAGTTTTCGAAAAATCATATCTTTTTAACTGTAATTCGTCACGGGTCGTGCCACCCGTCATTTCGAAGGTAATTGAGTCTAGTTTCATGTAAAAATAATTTCAAGGGTCAGTTTGTTATAGAATTATATCAGTTCAATGATTAGCAACAGCAGGTCACTTTTTAGTCAAATCGTTTCCGCGTAAAAGTTTAAATTTCAATGATTTTAAGTCGTGTCGTTCACGGGGTGTTACGACATAGATGTTTGTAGAGGATGGTTGAGAGACCATGAATTGTAGTGGTAGTGAGACACTTGTAGAATGTGGTTGACACAAGTAGCTTGAGGTTTGAGGTTGTGGTTGACACAATTAGGATGTGGCAGAACATGATGACTTTATGAGTAGTGGTAAAAGTGGAGGAAGATGGTTAGGATGATGCAAGATTAGGAATATAAAAAAATGTGCGAATGAGCACAACTTGACTTGATGATGAAATCAACCATTGTCAACCTACAAGAATCCAAATGAGTTAGTACAAAAGGAAAACATTTATACAAATGGAGAAATTGTTCACATAATATCATGAAAAGAAAAGAAAGAACACGTAAATTATCACATAAACGCAACTCATTTATAAACATATAAGAAACTGTTAATCCTAAGTGTTGAGCAAGTGTTTGAGTGGAAAAAGGAAATTTGAAATGATTATCTCAAGAGATAATTTACCTTCTGTTCCCCGGTTCCACCGGTTCCCTCACTAGAGGGATCCAGCTAGCTTTAGTCTAGGGATCCGGCTAAAAGATGAGGTGAAAAGGAGGTGATTGGATTCTAGCAAGGTCTAGCACCTACCTATCCTAAGTTACTCAGTCTATTAAGTGTCTTACATGGCATGAGACCTAAGTGGTCAAGACTAATGAGTGAGATTTGTCAACGATGACTTTTGTGAGGAAAATAGAGTTTTAGAAACACAAATGAGTGATCATGGATGACACTAAGTGTTTTGAGGATGGTGAATGGTTATAGGAACTAGATGGTGGTTAAAGGAAAATTTAGAAAATTTCTTAAAAATCATAAGAAATGAAAAACTAGTTTTTGGAGCATTTTAAGGTAAAGATGACTAAAATAAATTTGCTAAAATTGAAGAAATATCAAACTAGGTGTTTTGAGTTGAGAGGAACAATGTGTAAACATTGTAGCGGAAAGATGATTAGTTTTGAAGTAATGATAAATAAAAAATACTTTGAATGTGATCCTAAGTCATCTATGAGTGAATGTGAGATCAACTGAGCCTAAGGAAAGTTTAAGTGATCATAATGTAGCATGTTTAACTAGTCCAATAAGGTCTGGAAGGTTGGATTGATGCAAGGAGGCTAAAAAGGAACTTCTGTCCACCCGGATCCCACGGATCCTTCACTTGAGGGATCCGTCTAGTTGTATCTAAGGGATCCGGCGTCTGAGATAGATTTTCTTAACAGAATAGTTGCAAAATTTTGCTCTATATTTCAAAATTTGAAATTAATTATTTCTACAACAAGTATACATATATACAAGTTAAGCATAGCAAGGAGAGCATGTAGAAATAACATATAGGCAATCAATTGAGATTGAGCTCACAAATAACACAGAGGTTTAGCAAACTTAACAAGCACTATTCAAGAAGCCAAAAACAGATTTACGGTCTAGATTAGTAAATCATTTACACTAACAATGACATGCAAGGTATGTGTCTAGACGCCACAAGGTCACATATGCAGAAGAAGAAAAACCCTAAAAGCGATTTCTCTTTGGCGACTCCCTAACTTTTGCGATTCCTTAACCCAAAAAATACGAATTCCAATCTGCCTAAAATCTCTTTTTCTATTGCGTTAAGCTGTTATCATTAGGCATATACTTTCGTGTTTTACTTGATTATACCAGTTTTTTGCGATCGCTAAGAGTTTTAGGGTTTATTGTTCTTCGTTTTCTTAAAAAGGTATCGCATAGGTCTGAATTTAATTCGTTTATCTGATAGGGTTTCGTTTAACACTGTTCTTATTCATCGATTGATTATGGGTTAGTTTTGCGTTTCATTGTGCATAAACCCTAGTTTTTAACTAGGGTTTCCATTACGTTGTGATTACGAGGAAGTGTTTTCTTGTTATCTGGTTTTCGTTTTTTAGGGTTGGGGATGGAAAAAGGTTTCTTCAACATGAATAGTGCTCGTAAGGGCACTAGAGAAGTGGGGTCTTCTACTAGTTTGGCCGATCAAACTAGTGGTTCGCAAACTATTGATGCACCATCTAACTTGGCCGATCAAGTTGGGTTGCATAAGGATGATGAACTTGATGCACGGTTTAATACAGGCAATGATGATGGGAGTACTGGTCAGTACGATTCAGCTAATACTCCTCTGTCGAGTTTTGATGTGGCTATGCAATCCCAGATGTTTGGTACTAATCATAGTGTTACTTCTGATCCTAATGCACCCAAGGTTGTTACTACTAGTGGTAATGGAGTTAAGTCGGTTTCTTACGCGGGTGTTGCTTCTAATGATTCCCAGAAACACATGTCTAATTTTCGGAGGTTAGAATGCAGCAAAAAGAAGGATGATGTTGACCTTTCAGTCCCAATGAAAGTGGTGGAAGAGGTGAACATGAGGTTTGAGAATACTCTCTACGGATATTTCCTTGGTCAACGCCTTGCTTTTCCTGTTGTTGACTATTATGTTCGCAATACGTGGGCTAAGTATGGTTTACAAAAGGTTATGATGAACGCTAAGGGATTCTTCTTCTTCAAGTTTAATTCGAAAAAAGGCGTTGATGATGTTCTTGATAATGGTCCTTGGTTGATTCGTAATGTTCCTATTATTCTTAAACCATGGACATTGAACACCAACTTGCTTAAAGAGGATTTGACTAACATTCCGGTGTGGGTTAAATTCCATGATGTTCCTTTAGCTATGTTTTTTGATGACGGGCTCAGTCTTCTTGCTACATTGATTGGTACGCCCAAAGGTTAGATGCTTTTACTAGTCAAATGTGCAAAGAATCTTGGGGCCGTAGTAGTTTTGCTAGGTGTATGATTGAAGTGAAGTCGGATGAGGTTCTTAGGGACAGCCTCACTGTCGAGATTCCTTTACTTGATGGTACAGGTTCGACTATTGAGAAGATCCGTGTTGAATATGAATGGAAACCGCCTAGATGTGAGAAATGTCGGATATTTGGACATACTTTGGTGGATTGTCCTAAGGTTGTGATTCCGAATGCTCAACCTCATAAGAATGTAAGTGATGGTTTTCAGACTGTTAACAATAAGAAGAAGGGAAAGCAAGTTGGGCCGAATCCGGGTCGAGGAGGTTCTACTAAATCTGTGGTGGGCAAGCATTTTGAATATCGGCCCAAAAAGCCTCCTCCTGAACCCAAGAAAGTAAATGTGGATAAGACGATGGCTTCTAATGTGGCTAGTACGAGTGGGACCAGGATCACTACGTCTAATCAGTATGATGCTCTTAATATGGACGATATAGATGTGGATACTGGTAGTAAAATGGAGGTTAATGAGGATGAGTTGATTAAGACTGGTTCTACATCACATGTTCCGCTTGTGAGTGAGTCAATGGGAATAATAGATGTTGGTTCTACTCCCATAGTTGAGAAAATTGGTAAGCTTGAAAAACTAATTATTGATGGGAAAGCTACTCTTGTGGATGATGATGGTCAACCTATTCCGTCTACCTCTTCTACTAAGAGAGCTAACCCTTTTTCTAAAGTGGGAGAGATTGAGGTGTCTGATTCTGAAGATGAGGTTGTTGCTAACCCATTTGATGAGTCTGCTAATATATTTGGTGGTGGCCAAGAGTTTGAAGATGAGTATGATGACTATGACATCGATGACTATGCGAACCAGGTTCGTGATCTTCCTGGGAATTTGGATGCCTTTAATGCCATGTATGGCACAAAGTTTCAAGGTCCTAGGAAGTAATCTTATTTCGTTGTGTCATTTGTTATCATTTGAGTAGTGGTTTGTTTTCTTGTTTAGAAAATAGGAAGTATCTTGTTATGTAAGCTCTATGCCTATGTAACGGGCTGATATATGGGATTTAACTCATATACATTGTACTTAAACGTTTATTTGGTTATATATTTAACAGGGTGCAGGATTACTCCCATTTACCCAAAAAAAGGTATGTGTCTAGACAGAGTTGTGAGGTGCTAGTTTAGGACAATCTAGACTATCTTTAGATCCAAAAGGTGGAGTTGTTATTTGTGGAGATGAAGGAGTTATGTTTAGAAGAGTAAGTGTTGGATTTAGAAAGGCTTGAAGCAAGTACTATTTCGTGAGTTGGTTTTGGCTAAAAGATGTTTGCCTATGTGTTGGTATTTGAAGAGTAAGAAACACATGTATATGCGTCCTTAAGAAAGTGAATTGTTTTAGACGGTTGTTTTGGTCAACGGAAGCAATGAACTATGTATAGTCATTACGGATGGTGATTAGCATACAATGAGCTTCGTCCATGAAGTCATGTAGCTCTTCTCGATCAAAGCAAGAAAATCGCTTGATGAGGCAAGTGGTTGTGATTAACTTAAAATAAAAATTAATTTTACAACTTGTTTGATTAGTAATCCTAAGACAATGCAAAGTATTTCCATTGTAAACTTACTTTAGGAAAACATAGGAGTATAAATTTCTCAAGTGAGAGAATGAATATGAGACTATTACTAGCGGTGCTCAATTACGGCTAAACACGACCATTTTTATGGGCGATTCCACATACCCAACTTCTATCAAGGAAGCAATTCAACCGTTAGGTCAAATTGAGTTTCTAGTGCTATAAGTTCTCCAGTATTCATTCTCAAGTTAGAAAAATTTATATTCCTACAATGGCCTATCGAAGAGTAACAATGATGATACTTTGCTTCATTTTTATTAATATTATGCTTGAAACAACTAAGGTGACGAAGGTTTCATGTTTAAAAAAAATTAAAAGTTGTCCATATGGTGAACAAAAATGGTTGGATGAGCTAGTTCAACATATGTTGTTGGAAAGCTCGAGTTAGGATTTTCGGATATGAACAATTGTATTTGCGTTGCAAAATAATATACTTGAGTATATCGGATGAAATAATCAAGTTGTAAATCCTATTATGAAGCTTGGAAAGCGATCATGAAAAGGAAAACGGGAGAGTACATCATCAACACAAGTGTAGGTTATGATCCCATGTACATTCTTGTTCTTTTTAGAAAACGACACAAGAAAATATGTAATCAAAAAATCATATAAGCACATAAAACATTTATGTTGCACACATGAAAAACTCGACTAGAAACCATTTAGTATATTACATGTTTTAAACATTTTTCAACTTATATGACTTATCTAAGTATTTAAACTAACATTTTTGACACACCTAGATGTTATCTCAAACACTCCTTCAAATAGCACATTGATTAATAAAATATTACTAAATCGACAAACAAGAGAATGAATAGCAAGGTGAGGAAACCACATATGTTATTCAAACAAACAAGCACAAAAACTATTTGAGATAAGCAAATAATCAAGTAATGCAAGGTAAGACAATTAATCATTTAGCATAGCATACGAAAGTTCTTTTCATCGCTTTGTGTTAAATATAAACATGTATACCAAGCTTGATTAGTTTCTTTTATATTTATTAATATGATAAAAACCTTAATTTCAAAAGAAGACACACTGTTGTTCAAAGGCGAAAACATCCGTCTCCAATTAGATCAAAAGTTTGTGCAAAAGTTATGACCGAAAAATGACTTTCTATTATAAATCAATGATTATGTAAATTTTTGTTTTGAATCAGTTTATGAAATCATTTTTAAATGAATGTAGACTCAAATACCTTTCAAACGATATGTGGCACGACTTCTACGGACTTACGGTTAATTAGTTATGAATTTTTGAAATTTAGACAAAAACTGTCTTCTGTACCACGGATCCGCCGGATCCCTTCCAAAAGGGATCCGCGGATCTGACACAGATTTACAAAAATGCATGTTTTGACCCGACGAAAAAGTTTAACCTTTGTAGACTTTTTAGTGAAGTTATATTACCCATTTTAATCTTTATTCAAGCTTGATTAACAAGATATCTAACAACAAAACTTCAAAGATAAAAAACCAACAAAACACTTTTCATATTATGCTTGACTTCACCAAAAATTTGATACAAGGACCTTACTCATTTTGAAAACCTTTTGTTTTTAAAAACTAGAGCCAACCCGCTCTGATACCAATTGTGAAAACGTAGAAGGGGGGGGGGGGTTGAATACTTTTCCTTTTCAAACTTAAAACTTTTGTATCAAATATAGTATAAACCATCGCATTTGCTAATCTCGACGATGATGCATTTAACGCATTACGGCATGTAAGTCCAACCCCTTACTATCACATAAGATTCCGCAAGATTAATGGTTCATTATAAATCAAGTTTCACCATTATTAGTCCGTTTTGTTTTTCTTGATCAAGCGTGTCATAATATGTAAAGTGTTAAATATAGTTTATGACAATATGAAAGACCAAGTATGCATCACACACATAGACAATCAACAATATAGAGCAAGAATAAAAGTAAAGCAATAAGTAAAAGGATAGACAAACCGAAACGAGGATTTATAGTGGTTCGGTCACGAATATTCTCTTCGCCCTACTCCACTCCTCGAGTATCCAACTCAAGAGTTACTTCAATAGATCAACAAACTCCATTCTTGGCGGAGAAAACCTTACACAACGTCGCTTACACTTTTTCCGGTACTAAGCTAAACACCGAGTTCTTCCACGACGTAGAACCAAACCAATCACAACGTCGCCTACACTTTATCCGGTACAAGGCTAGATACTGATTCCTTCCACGAGGTAGAACCAAACCTATCACAACGTCGCCTACACTTTATCCTGTACAAGGCTAGATACCGAGTCCTTCCACGAGGTAGAACCAAACCTATCACAACGTCACCTACGCTTTATCCGGTACAAGGCTAGATACCGAGTCCTTCCACGGAGGAGTAAACCAACACTACTATAATACAACATATATGTGAAATATGAAATACAAGATCTTCGCTACAGAAATCTTGTGGGGGAACAAATCAATCAAGGACTCCTTGCTTGGATGACTTGTAGAATTCTCGTGATATCGCCTTAGAGAAGGACCTATATGAGAATCACAATAAAAGAAGAACAACTCTCTAGATCAAGTGATCTTTAGTTAGAAGAGTGTAAGAATATATGAGAGAGTTTGTAAGAAGAGGGGTGAGTAACAATGAAGAAATGGCTCTATATTTATAGACAAATTCTTGCCACTATTGCACGGATCCCTTGCTTGAGGGATCCGTCTAGTGTAACTCCAGAGATCCGTGAGAATCTCCTGTTTGCCCATGGGTTTTTGGGTTATGGGTCATGGGTCCTAGATTATGAACCATGGGTATCTAAATAGATACAATGTATCTAATAGATGCAATGTATCTAATAGATGCAATGCATCTAGACAATGGGTATGGGTTAACTCCATGGGTTATGGATATGCTCCATGGGTACGGGTCATGGGTTGTGGTTTTTACACATCCTAATAAACTATTACAACACATGAATTATTACAACAATTTGTGTTAAATGACTATATGTAGATGCTTTACAAAATTAACTTGTATACTTATAATTTTACTTATGATAACATTATTTTTGTTATTAACAAAACACAAAGAGATCGCTAAATATTAATAAACGTTTTTGCGGTTTATTTGTATTAACACCATGCTCTTGTATGTAGCCTTTTGCTACTAATCTTGCTTTATACTTGACTATAATTCCATTAGCATCTTTCTTGGTCTTGAATACCCACTTTAAGCCAATTGCTTTTTGTCCTTTAGGTAGTGTGGTTAATTCCCATGTGTTGTTCCTATTGATGGAATCTAACTCGACCTTCATTTCTTCGATCCATTTTTGATCACTTGATGCTTCCTTGTAGTTCTTGGGTTCATCTTCAGCCAATAGTAATTCCTCGGTGTTCTCGTATAAATCATTTAATGTTCTATAACCTCTCAATGGTGTATGATCAAAATGTGAATGTGAATTTGTGGTTGAGTTTGAACCACTATCACTTTGATAGATTGATTGTGTTGAGGTATTGGGTGTAACTTGAGAATTTACTTGTGATGAATTTGTTGATGTTGTGTGAAGTGTTTGAGAATGTGAGGGTGAGCTTGTTGTTGATGTTGTATATACTTCATCATCATTGTTAGGGAATTCATTGTCATCTGGTTAAGTTCCTTGATCATGATGTTCATTGGTGGCTTCAAAATTTTCTATTTTGAAGTCCGTCCATTCGGGTTCGTCGTTAATGTGCTCACTCATGTAATCCTTCCAATCCCATGTTTCATTCTCCTTAAACTTCACGTCTCTACTAACACATATCTTTTGTGTTGTTGGATTAAATAGTCGATAGGCTTTTGATCCTTGTTCATTTCCTAAGTATACCCTTCTACTGCTTCTATCATCTAACTTCGTCAAATGTTGTGATGGTACCTTTGCATATGCTATGCAGCCAAAAACTCTTAGATTCTCTAAGTTTGGCTTTCTTCGTTTAATTGCTTCATATAGAGTAATGTATTCTAATGCTTTTGTAGGAACTCTATTTAAGATGTATATGGCGTGTCTAACAGCTTCAGCCCAAAAGTTTTGTGGCATGTTCGTTGCTTTCATCATACATCTTGTTGTAGACATAATTATCCTATTTCTTCGTTCAACTACTCCATTTTGTTGCGGTGAGTAAGGTGCGGTAAGTTGTCGTGTTATGCCATTTTCTTTGCAATATTGTGTGAATTCATTTGATGTGAATTTTCCTCCAAGATCAGTTCTTAACATCTTTAATGTTGTCCTTAACTCATTTTCTATTGTCTTCTTGTATTTCTTGAAAGTATCAAATTCTTGATCTTTCATATTTAGGAAATACACCTACATATATCTTGAGTAATCATCTACTAACAAGAATATGTATTTCTTTCCAGAAGGTGTTGGTGGTGTGATTAGTCCGCATAAATCTCCATATCCTAAATCTAAAGGTGATGTTGATCTAGCTTTTGCTTTTTTGGGAAATGGCGCTCTACTATGTTTACCAATTAAAAAAATATCACAGATTTGTGTTGTGTGTTTAATGACAGGTATTCTATGAACTAAATCTCTTTGAACCATTGATTTTAGTGACTCAAAGTTGAGATGTCATAGTCTTGCGTTCCATAACCAAGTATCATCCTTTAAATTTGCTAATAGGCAAACATGTGTGCCTATCCTTAGACTTGCTTTGTATAGTCGATTTCTTTGTCGCGTAACTTTCATGAAGATTTTGTTATCCATGTCATAAAGTCGTAACTCGTCGTCTTCCATTACTACCTTACAACCAATTTCATTAAATTGTCCAAGGCTCAATAAGTTGCTTTTCAAGCTAGGAATGTAATATACGCGTGATATAATTCTTTGCTTCTCATCATCACATTCTATTAAGATTGAACATTTTCCTTTGATTTCTATGTGTGAACCATCTCCGAATCTTACTTTTCAACTGACCTTCTCATCTAACTCCTTGAAGTGTTCTCTCACTCCAGTCATATGGTTGCTTGATCCATTGTCTAAATACCATAGACTATCCATATTTGTCTATTTATATCCTACATCTTCTTCATGTAGCGAGACCTTTTGATCTTCAACTTGTTTCCCTTCATCCGAGTCTTCTAATATTGCCATTAATAGGGTAGGTTCCAAGTCCTCTTCAATAAGATTAGATTGCTCATTTGAAATGTCCTTTGAGGACATCTAGGTGCAATATGCCTATCTTCTTACATTTGTAACATTTTAATTTGCTAGTATCATAGCCTGATTTCTTGAAGTTGCTATGAGAGGTTTCTCCATCTTTCCTCTCTTCCTTAAATATTTCGTGGTTCTTTCCTTGTGAAAATTTATATTTTCCACGTGCACGTCCTTTAAAATACTTTCCTTTATTTTCATTTCGTTTGAACATCAGTTTCTCTTGATTGTCCACTTGTTTTCCTTTCTTGTACCTAATTGTTTCCTCATATGTCTTGAGTCTTCCAATTGCTTCTTCCATTGTCATTTTACTTAGATCAGAATATTGCTCTATTGATGCAACTATTTGAAAATACCTATCGGGTATAACATTTAATAGTTTTCTAACTATTGTTTGATCTTCAATTGTGTGCCCTAGACTAGTAGCTTTGTTTACTAAGGTTGTTATTTTCCCGTGAAGGTGTCGATTGTCTCTTCTTCCTTCATATGTAACATCTCAAATTTAGATTTGAGTGTTTATAACCTTGCTTGTTGAACTCTTTGTTCGCCAACGTGTCTAGTCTTCAAAGCATCACATATGGCTTTCGCGGTTTTGTGCTTTGTTATTTGAAGCAATTGTTCTTTGGGTAATTATTGGTAAAGGAATGCGATAGCAGTTTTATCTTTCTTGTTATCTCTTTGAGTCATTTCTAACAGCTCTATCATTTCCCATAAACCATTCACTTCGAGAATGATTTGCATTAGAATTGCCCATAATGAGTAATTCGATGGTTTTAGCATCGGACATTAGAATTGAGGTGTACTAGTAGTACACTAGTACCTACTTCCTTCTTTGAACTTTCTCCACTATCTTTCGTCATATCTCTAGGATATTGACTAAAATCTCCAAATGAAATATCTAGCACTAAGTGTTTCGAAATTTCTTTTCTTGCGAGCTCGTTTGTTTTGTGCCTTACAGGCTAACTATAACTTATGGGACCGGTTTTTTTTTATAGAAAAAACCATCCTTGGAGATATTGATATTCTAAATCGAATAACCTAAGGTTAATTACTCATTAAATTATCCATCTAATATAACAAGCAGTGTAATCACTAGGTTATTATATTTAAAAAAAAAAAGTCTTAGAAAAGGTACTAACTTAAAATTAAAGAAGTAACTTTTCCTATAATATTATACAATATATATCAAAATATACTAATATACTATATAAGAAGTAAAAGTAGAGGGTTGTATTTGTATCTTTTTGGAACCTGGTAGGGTTAAAATACCCGTAGCCCGTTTCTTTGTTGGTTCCTTGTGATGCGCTTAATCTTGTGCGCCTCTCTCCTTTCTTTTGAGATATAAACGCGTCTCTCCCTTTTGAGACTTAAAACCCCTCTTCTATGATTCTTGATGGTTGACCGCCGATTATGTGGTCGGTTAACCGTTTTTACTCTTCGGTTGGTGGTTCTTCTTGAACCGAAGTAATCCTCTGATCTTGTGTGCGAAATTAGGGTTTCGCAATTTGGGGATTTTCTTGATACCGATTGTTTTCTGGGCCTTCTATGGACAACTTGAATCAATTGATGATTCATTTGAGGGTTCGAATCTTGATTCTGCAAAAACATGTGTGTTTGTTCATTGTTTTTCTTGAATTGATTTGTTTGTCCCTTTGATGATGACTTGTTGTCCGATTGGATATATGTTTCTGTTTTTGAATTTGTTGTACCGTGCCTAACCTTATGATTGGTTCTGGGTTCTGGGTTTTTTTTCGGTTTGTTGTGTTTTGAAACTGAGTTTTGCAAAAAACGATTAAGATGAATGCCTTTCTGATGTCGGTTGATTGATCACATCAGTGATTGATCCCTTGGTGACAGACTTGGACTCTCTTGACAAATTTTATTTGAGAAACACACTTAAACGATGTTTTTTGATTTGTGTGTTCAATTGAGTTTTTGCAAAATACTTGGCCGAAAAGAACTGATATGGTTTGATTCAAAAACAGGGATGAAAAAGTTTGTATTTCTGGTATATGATGATTTGGTTAACAACTAAACCTGCTCTGATACCAATTGTTGGCCTTTTTGACGGATCTATGATCTAACTTAGTCACAATATACCAAAAACAGGAATGTGTAATTGCAACTATGAAATACAAGTGTTTTTATTAATCTATCATTATCTTTGTTTGAATACATGTTCTAACTATTTATACATAATGAAAAGGTATGTTTGAAGAGTTGTGTTGGTTCGTTTGAACCAACAAATATGTCCTTCAGAGAAAACTGCCATATAACTGTTTCTAACTAACTATAACTACTTTGTAACTGCCCGGGGAGTTTAATTTGTGTGTTACAAACGCTAGCAGCAGGTTAGTTAAATATGTTTTGAAGTGCCGTAGTTTCTTTGACATTTTTCTAAAATGTGAAACTGTCTACTCAAATAATTCGGGTATTATAGATGGATTCATTGGGCCAAATTCACTTCGAATCAAGGCTTGGCTAATGATGACAACATATTGTTTACTTCCTTAATTGTTTCAAACAGAATATCTATGGAATGTTTAAAAGATTATATTTCTAACTATGATCATCCGCAATGCAAGTTTGATAGAAGTTTAATGAGAAAGAATGGATCATGGGCTGAATGGAACTATGCATTATATTGCATTGAAATGGTCATTCAACGGGGAATAACGGCGTTTAATTTGGGGGGGGGGGTTATGGGCTAAATGAAACTATGCATTAATTAGCGTTGATGCTGACGTAACAAGCCAGCGAACTCTATAGATTTCAATGCTTGGGCATGCTCTTAAGTGTTGCTATGCAAGCTAAATCGATCTATTACGAATGTTTAGACTACTGAGAGCATTGCTATGAAATTAAGCTAGACTTCTTGTACAAATACCTCTTCCAGAGAACACTAATAAAGAAGAAAACAATATACACAAGATACTT
Organism: Chrysanthemum makinoi; assembly: GCA_910596185.1. Classification (NCBI taxonomy): domain Eukaryota; kingdom Viridiplantae; phylum Streptophyta; class Magnoliopsida; order Asterales; family Asteraceae; genus Chrysanthemum; species Chrysanthemum makinoi. The sequence goes on along the minus strand of OU343222.1, from coordinate 40,438,055 downwards.
CTAGTTATGTCTTGTCGGAATTCTTTTAAAAAACATTATACCGATTATTATTTAATGCATGTCTAAATTCAAAACAAAGCAAATTCAATTCATCTACTGTTGTTGCGAGAGCAATTAGAATAGTGTTTTTCGGAATGCATGGCCGAATGTGGAAACTACATACTAGTCCACAACGCGTCTAGCTCTTTCTTGGTGTTGGTCGATTTGGAATTGATCACCTAAACCAAAATGTGCCATTAACATCCAAACGATCGTAATGAGGTCACCACCTTTGCTAACTTGTGCTGTTTGCATCTGTGTTTGTGAATAACTTGCACCATAACACAACAAGTCAACCCATACCTTACTTATCATTAACCATTTATCCAAATTATTGTCTTCCTCTTCTATCTTCATCACTTCGTTTGCCAAAATAACACTGTAGACAAGCAACGATTTAGTCACATCACCTTTTATATTCTTTAGCCTCAGTTCATTGCGACTAAAAATCTTCATACACGCATTTAAGTGCTCCCAATCAACTTCCGACTCCTTGGTACCTTGCATTGGTTTTCGCACCACATTTACTTCATGAGCCTTTTCATTCTCGAAATTGCTGTTGGCATTAGCACATAAATCCCAGTACTGGATTTGAACAATACTGTTTACTGTAGTCATCAAGGTAGGTTTCATGACGAGAAGATACATCATGTAATCTGACAAAAGCTTTGCGATCTCTCGATGATCCGTGTTGTTGCTAACATGTCTCTTTGACTTGACTTTGTCGCTGAGTCCTTTACTGTAACATAGATCAGTGGCAATGTGCCATAAAAGGATACGTTGACCAAAGTCACCATCTAGGGTGTGTGTTGGGATTTTAGATCTAGTTAACCAGTAACCTCTACGAGTACGCAACGGATAAGGATCTAGTTATCGCAATTATGTTAAGCACGTAATTAATAAACAAATAATTAATACAATATTAATTAATAAATAGGGATATAGAAAACCTAACCTTGCTTGGCAATTGATCTCTAGTATAACGGATAACAAAACCAATACGAAACTAAGCACCTAAAATAGATGCCTCTACGGTCGCTCACACAAACACGTCAAACAAATACGTAACGATGCTAGTCGATTGCTTCACGTTAAACAACGGAACACGGTGTTCTTGTTATTGGATATTGGCATCACATGATCGAATCCCCTAGGGATATCATACTGATTGTCGAACATGTACATCAAGGAAAAATATACATGCATTTAATAATTTGCATGCATGTGACTTTGCATGCACTATGGTCATCATGCATAGTATTTTCATTTTATGTATTACTGTTGCCGAAGAGTTGTAATGAAAAAAGAATATACAGACTTTATTTTTCTTTTGTATCTCACATATCTCACCACAAGGATATGTGGTATATATAGGACATAAACTTGTCCACCAAGTTTAACCATCAACTCTACAACTTTCACAAATCGACACTCTCCTCCCCTCCTAGAACCTTCCCATAACTGGCCACATTGGAAGGAGGTCCGGGAGTTTCATTTTCCGACATCCAAGTCCATCTTTTTATTTTTAACGTATATTAAAATTAGTTAAAGCGTCTAACGATTTAAACTAATAACCGTTAAATTATTTCGTGAAACATATTATACATTTAATAAATATAATAACATATATATATATTAAATATATAATAAACGTACTCTAATGTTTAATGTGTGTGCCCCCAATAGGCTCACACACCTTTAGTTGTATTAAGCTAATCCAACTACCATATTCCAACAGCTCCCACTTGGGAGTTGGAGTAGCAGATAGCACATATACCAACGACGGAAACGTCTAGCAACACTCACATTCGTTATTTAAACTAAAGGTGTCTGAGAGAATAGTTTCGTAAAAGTTTCTCAGTAGCATGGTCATTCAATGTCTTGCTCTAATCATCCTTTGTTATAGATACCGTTAAACCATGGATTATGGATCGTAAATCATTCCATATAGTTTTACCATTTAGAATCTCGTTATAGAATTTAATTCAGATATACCAAATGTAATCAAGAATCATCTTGCATTATCCTTTGGGTCCGGCCAGACAGTTATATGATTAAATCTGGAGAGGCGCCATGGTATCTTTCTGCACATATCAAGTGGAGTAACAAATCCTTTATTGACTACAAGTGTTGTGGATGCTGCTTCACATCACTCCGAAATATAGCTTTTATAACTACCTTGTTCAGATAGCGTTTTGCGTATACTTACAAAAATGATATCCACACATAACAGAACTTGCTTGTATCTCAAGTCTAAGGATGAAGATAACAAACCATTTTCAATATTTTACTTATGACAGGGATCCAAAAGTAAATGTTTGAAAGTTGGGGAATCCAATATGCATCTCTAGTGAATACATATGAGTTTGGTGGGAACAATCCGAATTCTCGTTAGAATTATAACCAACACTCACATTTGCCTTATCATAACAATATTCCCATATTGTTAACCGACAATGGACATATTTAGAATAATAAAAATTATTCAAGGATTAAACATGCAAATATAGGATAACAATTATTATATGAATGAATAACAAATACCAAGTATCTTTATTCATCATAAAGTAAAAATTGTCTATCAATCCCAATTATCCAAATACTAAAACAGATATGCATGAAACTCATTTAGTAAGTTGAAGCCTAATGTTTCCAACATTTCAACCTTTCTTTAAAAGAAAAACTAAATAGTCATCTGAATAAACTTTCCGAATACTTATTTCAAAATATCACTTATAGTGAGAGATTTGAAATATAAGATGGGTGTCTTATCTCATATGCTCATACTATTGCAAGAATTATAGTATGGAGATGTCGCCCTACCTTGCATGAGGTATTAGAAATCAACGACATACTGACAGTCATCTTTACCGTTTCTAAAAGTGTAAAGTATTCTCATTCATTAATGTGTAATGCAACAATGCTCTATGTTGAGCATAACTAGTTAGCAGATTTTTCATAAATGATAAAATCCTACTACAAGTAGTATAAATAATCCTCTAGCATCATTTGTACTTATACAACACTATGCTTTATAATTCGTAAACATTTATAAAAACAATAATCTAAACACTCTCAATTAGATATTGTTGTTGTCAGCTCATTTGTTCTTGTACAAAAGCAACAACTAGTCTTATACACAATATAATATATACATGACGAATCCTTAGTTTAAAAACACAAGGTTTCCATCCATGTAAATTATTTCAAGTGAAATATATCATTGAAGACTTGCTTGAATAATATATTGCATTTGTGTTAGACTTTATTTTCCGCATTTGTTTATTCCATATAAACATCTATTCCAAGGTTGTTTGTTTTATTCCCTAAATTTCAAGTGAAGTTTCATTCCAAGCTTAAGGATCAATATCTAGCTTAAATAGAATGATATCTTCAACATGTAAATTTTAAGGAAAAACACAATGCTCCCATTCAATGTCAGATATACTCAAGAAATATCTTAATTTAATCAGAATCATATTGTAATTAAATTCAAGATCTCAGCTCTTAGATGCACGATTCAATCCAAACTTGGATTGCATAAATATTGTATACTACATAAAGATTATATAGATTCATAACTCTTTTGATTACACACCGTCCTCGCTAAAGGTAATCATAAAGAAAGAGTTATAATATCTAATTGTCATATTCAACATACAAATCACATGTATGACAATTAAATATCTTTATATAATTAATGCGTGTATTATATAAGAAAATGTAATCATAGTCAATTGCTTAAGTATGATTAAAAACTTCTTATAAAATGCCATGCATTAATATGTATACAACTTTCGTCCTTGTGGGTCTTTCTTCAAAAGAAACTCATTCCAACCTCATAGGTTAACTGTTAGGCGAAATAACAATCAATCACAAAACTTGATTTGCCTTTTAAGGACTGCATCTTGTCATTCATAGTTCTAAAATATTTATCAGATTCAAGATGTGATAATGTATTTTAGTAGTTAGCTGATTTACAATAATCTCCTAACTTATATCCCTCAGCATTGATAATAAAATATATCACTTCAAGTGATGAGGCATCCTTGCGGATTTATGAATGAGAGTAATCATTATACTTCGGTCAACATTTTCATGTTTAACCTTAGTATGACATTAATAAATGCATTTTAGAAGGTTAAGTATTTTGTTCTCAAATAACTTTGAGATTTGTATATGCTCCCACTTACTTTTGTAAGTAGAGACAATTCTCTAAATACTTAGTATTTAAACAACAATAAATTGTTCTTACAGGAGAACCACAAAATACATTTTAAGTTCTCATCTCAAGATTTGTTAATAAAATGCTTCATAAGATTTAACAAATTCTGAACTTAAATCAAGACATAATGGAATTCCTTCCAACAACTCAAATTAGGGTTTATAGAAAACTCTAATTTAGTATCACTCTTTAACCAAAAATTCTAGCAATAGTTTTGTATTTCGTCAAGCTAGGAAGAACACCAAAACTACAATCTTCAAGCTAGGAAGTGTAGAAAAATCAAAAATCCAAAAGGGTTTATGATTCAATTGGTTTGAATAGTAAAACCTCAAATCCCTAATGAATTAGGGTTTTCAGTTATGGGTTGTCTTGAATACCTTCTAGGTTTGAACTATATTGAGTGTATTCATGACACATGCAATTTCTAACCTTGATATGTTTTGGAGGTAGAGAAATTAAAGCTATCATAAACCAAACAATATGAATAAGGTTTGATCGAACACATTAGACATACCATAATGAAGTGGTATCCTATGAGTTATAAGAATTGTGAAACTATATCCGAATTCTATAGATAACTTAATTCTCTTGGGACCAAATACTTGTCAATTGGGTCAAGCCAAATTGCATATAAAGTATTTACGAACCAAGTGCATGCAATAATGTATATTCATTGAACAATACAAGAACCTTATGTTCATGTGTTCGCAAGAAGACGAAGGCTGGTCAAGGATTATATGTTCATGTGTTAACAAGAAAACAGAACATTTCAATAATACATTATAAGTCTTTGAATAATTCAAAGCCTCATGTTTATGTGTTAACTATAAGACATAACACATTTACTATATATACTTTATGTTATAAGTCATTGACTAATTCAAGGACTTCATAATTATGTCTTAACATGTAAGCATAATTATACTAACAAAAGTAATTATGAACGCAAACTATTGAGTTCTATAGTAATTTCAAGTTAATTTTATACTTCAGAATTATGATCATTATCATATAACCATAATTATGTTGACTAAAACATGTAGTCAAATGTTGAAGTATCTTTACACTATATTATGACATTTGAATGTAGTAGGGCAACAAACATCTAGCGTGTTCACGTCCTAGTAGAATCATTATTAGAATGTAATAGGGCAATAAACATCTCATATGTTTAAGTCCTAGTAGAATTCTTATTTACATGTAGTAGGGCATTAAACATCTAACATGTTTAAGTCCTAGTAGATTTATTAGTTTTCTTACCTTGCGGTCAAGAGATATCAATAATCTTGTTGTTCCTTGCACACATTTTGAGATTTCTCCCACTTGTGTAAGGTACAACATCATATTATGAAAACAAACAACACGTGATTGATTGTTCAAACGATATGATAATGTCATAGATATCATAAGTAGTTTTAGAACCATAACCTTTAATAAGGAATTGTGGATTATTATTCTATAGATAACACTTCAGGAAGCCACAGCAGGAAGGAAGCGTGTTATCTTATAAAATAAAATGAAATTTTCCTTTAAGCAATGGTTGTTCATTTTCGGAAAGTAATGAATTATTTCAAAGCAAGTTTGAAATGATATGGGTGACTAACAGGAAATAAATCCGTAGCTCCCACTGAAATTGACAACATTACATGAATGATATTTCAGTAATAAAATGCAACTGCTCCCCCTGGATTTGTCAACATTGTAAGTGTTACATTTCCAGTAGAAAGCATATAGCAGTTTTATATATTTTCCTATTCTCTTCAAATGCCTACGAGTAGCATGTACTTAGGTATTGAGCAGAGTATATGAAGTTCTACTTATGTAGACAATGGACTAGCCATTCTTTCATTCAATTAACTTGAATCTTCAGCATGCAATTCCTCCTTTATCGTCTACATAGCCCCAAGGGTAATTAGCACTTTAGGAATAATAAGAGTCCAAGAAGATTACCTAGCAAATATGCTAGTAATTCCTTTACTCTTTGCCGTTTAAACTCATGCATCGTGACAAGTGCAGGATGTTATTTATTTTGGTAGCTCTAAACACAATGTTTCCAGTTACACAAAATATTCTATCTTTCAATTAACTCTAGACCACGAAAAGGGTAATGAAAGATCATATAAGAGTTTATCAATTTTGGAATCCTATCTTAGTTTGTCAACTAAGGAGAAAAGATAGGTATAAGTCTCACTCTTCTTACTAGGTAAAGAGACTAAGTTTGTCTTTCAAAGAAAAACAAATTTGTTTACGAATTATATTGCAATAACACAATTATCGAACATAAAAGTTCAAATCTAGTATTTTCGATAATTACATTCTTAAAAAAATTAACTACCCAATTAATTACTAATTAAGACTAAGATCCATCTTGCAACCCCACTTAATTACCATAGGTATGACCAGTGTGTAAAAAAATAGGACAAGAGGTAAGCGACGAGCGTTAATTGCAAATGCAACTCTTAGATTTATGAGACTTTAAGGCATTAGTATCAAGTAATAATGTCAAAAGCATGTTTAGTTCTCATCTTATGCCTCGGTCCGAGGTCTGACCAGGTTAACTCGATATAAGTCGACCAAGTATGAACGTGTAAAAATAACCAGAGGTCTGACCAGTGAGAAATAATTACCATGGGTTGGAAAGGCCCTTAGGTCTGACCAGAGAAGTCAATCCAAGTGCACGTGTCCATAGTTGGGTGGCATAGACTTAATATTAACAAATAGGTATGCACATATAAATGTGGTAAAAGTCGTGTACAAAGAAGCATGCAAAACAACTTTGTAACACTAATTTTAAAAACTTTGGTAATGACACTGTAGTGATCATCATGGTTCACGGTAGCTCCAATCGAACGCACATGGAGGATCTAGTTATCGCAATTATGTTAAGCACGTAATTAATAAACAAATAATTAATACAATATTAATTAATAAATAGGGATATAGAAAACCTAACCTTGCTTGGCAATTGATCTCTAGTATAACGGACAACAAAACCAATACGAAACTAAGCACCTAAAATAGATGCCTCTACGGTCGCTCACACAAACACGTCAAACAAATACGTAACGATGCTAGTCGATTGCTTCACGTTAAACAACGGAACACGGTGTTCTTGTTATTGGATATTGGCATCACATGATCGAATCCCCTAGGGATATCATACTGATTGTCGAACATTTACAGCAAGGAAAAATATACATGCATTTAATAATTTGCATGCATGTGACTTTGCATGCACTATGGTCATCATGCATAGTATTTTCATTCTATGTATTACTGTTGCCGAAGAGTTGTAATGAAAAAAGAATATACATACATTGTTTTTCTTTTGTATCTCACGTATCTCACCACAAGGATATGTGGTATATATAGGACATAAACTTGTCCACCAAGTTTAACCATCAACTCTACAACTTTCACAAATCGACACTCTCCTCCCCTCCTAGAACCTTCCCATAACTGGCCACATTGGAAGGAGGTCCGGGAGTTTCATTTTCCGACATCCAAGTCCATCTTTTTATTTTTAACGTATATTAAAATTAGTTAAAGCGTCTAACGATTTAAACTAATAACCGTTAAATTATTTCGTGAAACATATTATACATTTAATAAATATAATAACATATATATATTAAATATATAATAAACGTACTCTAATGTTTAATGTGTGTGCCCCCAATAGGCTCACACACCTTTAGTTGTATTAAGCTAATCCAACTACCATATTCCAACAGTGTGTGGGAGTAAGCCGCTCCAACCATCTACAGAACGAAGCACTCTATCACCTCGTGATGAATTTATCTCCGTTGCAGTGTCTAAATCGTCTGCAGCTTCTGATTTTGACTTTAATTCCTCAAAGATAAAATCTCTGAGCTTAGTGGTGTACCTTTTGGCTTTTACGTACTTATAGCTATCCAGAAACTCAGTAAGCCCCAGTTTTTCAATAATGTATTGTTTGAATTTGGAGCGTGAGTGCATACAGTAATAGATAAGGTTGTAAGTTGGAACGGATTCAGACCATCTTCGTGTGTAAAACCTGATTGGCCAGACATGTGACTGGGGCTCACTCACTTGTGTCTGCGCTTCTTCTCTTGGGATTTCAGGGATGCCACTAATTTTGCATATGACAATTGCATTGAGGATTCTTGTACACGTGTTTCCAGGGATGAGCAACTTTGATAGAAAAATGATGCTTTTGTTTGATAACAGGAGCATGAACATAGCAATAATATCCAAAGCCAATGCGCCATAGAGCAAAGCGTAAGTAATTTTAACATCAGTGTTGTTGAATTTCGATTTGTCCCTGATTTTGAATAAAATGATTGATGTACAAACCATCAGAAAAGAGACAATACGTCTACAAACTCCAAATAAACCATACACCACCGGAGACTTGGTAAAGAGAGCTTCATACAAGAAATTCAATTCAACTTCAACCACTTTGAAAGCATCTTTTGCGGTTCGGTTTAGGAAGAACTCCCGGCTTTCATTACGTGTTTTCCTGGTAAAAATCAGATCAACAGTGAGCCCTTTGAACATGTTGAAGAAATTATAAGCATATTGCACTACTTCTATCTCTGTCAAATCCCTCTTTTTATCCATATTGACATCTCTTTCTGGATCCTGATTCATTTCATTCTCAGTATCTAGTTTCTCCTCTTTCATCTCAAAGTTGTCTTCTTTGAGTCCAATGTAGTTCATGCCCGGATCAACATTGGCAAGCATTGAACGTTTGAATCTATTTGCACTTGCAAGATAAAATGAATAGGTTCTTTAGGCATATTTGATGGTTCCACATATGATCATCAGCAATGTGGGAACCCATAGCTTGTTCTTCCGAATGAGTGACTGAATAAACACATAGATCGTTGCTAAAACCTGGAGCACAAGACCAAGAAGATGGCGGAGCCATAACTCATTATCTTCCAATGCAAAAGCGGTAATGGTGTCAGGACCACCAAGGTGTAATAAAAGAAATGGGGCCCAGAAGACAAGAAGGTCCTTTACCGCAGCAATTGTACCATCATCTGTCTTGTCTTCGAGGAGTTCACTATCCCTTTACCTTTCGCGATGAGGCCAATGGAAAAGCTAGCCACCCAATCAGCTAGCAAATAGAATAACCACAGAGGTGTGACTATCCAATTGCTTGATGTACGTTTTCTTGAAGAGCTAAAGATAATTAGAAAGGTCTGTAAGAAGAGGCTCAAGATGATAGCGCCTCGGAGTTGCCATGTATCCCATAAGTGCTCCCATTTTGAAACATACCAAGAATAATTGTTCATTCTTCTCAATTATATATAGTTATAGCTTCAAAACAATTATCTGAAGAATTTTGAAAATTACTACAGTGATCATTAGTGGTTAATGAGCATGACAAAAAAAATTGTTGCAATCAACCTTAACTCTAGCTAGCTAGCACATTTTAATCAACAATGACTATATCAATTTTAGAGAGCTATAGAACGTAACAATTGAATAATTGCTAAAATATCCTTTTGGTTGATGAAATCTCATGATAATGGAAATAAAATGCGGTCAGAAAGCCCATAGACCCATTCCAAGGTCACTTTCATATTCTGAAGTTTACATTACACATAGTGTGGGTGTGGGTTTAATGCATGATTTTCTTTGGAAATTTTGTAATTCCTTTATCCTGTAAATTCTTAAGTTAAAGTTGAAATACTCAATTACTAAGGATCTTATTCCTAAGATGCAAAAGTCCTTTTTACTCCCCTCTACATCCAAAAACTATCTGTCCCACCACCCACGTGTCTCTAAAAAGCTAAACCCTTAAATCTAAATAATTGAAATTTTGTTTGATATGGAATATCAAAGTCAAACCTTGGATCAAAGGATGCAATATTAAGGCATGAAAGACAAGTTCTTGATCCTATCATAATCCATAAATGATTGATTACAATGATAACAAGTACCAAAGTAGTACATAGTTTTGACAAATAGACATACAATGTATCTGTGCTAGGATATAAAACACAATAAAGCTTGGCATATAGCCTTTAACATGGACAACATCACAACAATAATAGTTCACATTTCATGATGCACAGTCATACACATTACCCCGTTAATACTTTACAATTTTTTAAATAGTCTGAACATTCATCAATAACACAGAGCAATACTGCATAAAAATACTAAAACTGGAAAGTATCAAGGGAAAAAAAACACCTGAAGAAGATGACATGCAGTTGAAGGGATTTCTAGAAATGGTTAGATCATCAGGCCTGCATTATGTAAATCAGTAGTTGTTACACTGAGACTGATGACATAGATTGGCAAAACACCAATAAAAAAAATACTCAGACTTTGAAGTCAACTGGAGCAAGGAGCTTTAACCTCTATGGGGGTGTTTGGCTCAGCTTATTTAAGAGCACTGATATGTGTACAAAAGATTTATAAAAAAAAATCACATGAGTTGTTAGTATTTGAACACAAACAACAAAATTCGACACCACAATGGTATCATATGGTACTAGCACGTACCCCCGCGTTGCAGCGGCGGGTAACCTGAAATAAAAAAATTCGATAAATAATGTATTTTAGTTTATTAAGTTCTTTTTAACAATAAATTTACGGATATCAAGAATTTCGTATAGCTCGTGCCCGTTCAGGCTCGAACCCGTTGGCCCGTATCTGCTCGGGCTCGAGCCCGTTTGGTCCGCCCCCGTTCGGGCTCAAGCCCATTTGGCCCGTTGCCCGTTCGGGCTTGAATATCTGTATAATGTGCTTTATTATTTGTAGTAGTGAAATTTGATGCAGGAATTGTGTTTAATTTGGTTGGACAATATGCTTGATAATTTGTATTTCTTATGCAAGGGGTGTTTTAATAACTGTATTAATTGTATTTATTGATCAGTTAAATAATTGACTATATTAAATAGCATTAATGTGGTGTTTTGTTGTACACTATGCTTCTTGTCTTGTACGTTTGAAAATTATGTGCATTAAAGTGTTGTACACTATGTTTCTTTTCTTGTAAGTAGTAGTCATTATAGTCATTAATAACATTGATTACTTTAATAGCATTAATGTTGTAAGTCTGAAAATAACATTATGCTTATTTTGTTGTACACTATGCTTATTCTGTTGTAAATCTGAAAATTGGTTGCAGCTATTGTACATTGTCCTTAAATGGTTGTAAGTTTTGGTGAAATGGGTGTTTTTAATAGCATTAATGTTGTTTGATAGAATTTTGGTCTTAAAATGACACCATGCTTTATTTTGTTGTACAATATGCTTACTTTGTTGTAATTCTGAAAATTGGGTGCATTAAAGTGTTGTAAGTCATGCTTAATTTCTTGTACGTCTTAAAATTAAGAGTGAGATGCCTTCGTGCATTATAAGTAGTATAGATATAAATGTGAGAAGTTATCAACCAAATGGTTGTAGGTTCAAGTCCCACTTAGATATATGATGTAAATGTTATGAGATAGTTGAAATTGTCGTTCTAAAAGAAAATATCATCAAGCGTTTGATGACGGATTTTAAATCATCAAATTTATAATTGTAAAAGAGATTTAAAATTGAGAGGAATTTAAAAAACTAGCATATATAATATTTGCTTGTTTGGTTAGCAAATTTGTGCATAAAAGTTTACGGTTTAATTGATGGTAAATGACTTGAATGCCCTTTTTTATCAATAAACACAAGAATTATCACTAAAGCATGTTAATTTCATATTTACCTAATCAAAATATCAGATTCCATATTTCTCAACACACATTTTAAAGTCATTGTATTTGTGCAATAAAAACTTGCCTTTTCAAGAAATATGGGATTTTGTTGTTTGGATTGAGTAAATATGAAATTATTCTTACAACTTACATCATTTGTCCGACATAGATGTAAAATTAAAATTTGTAGTTCATCTGAAACAAGATCTAAGGACCCAATCCACATTTTTGATCCCTCAAACTTTATAATTAGACTAAAATACACCGTTGGTCCCTAAACTTGTCAAAATCCATCGCATGACACCAAAACATGGGATTTTCATCGCCATCAGTCCATTTTCCAAGTTTTTGAGGCCAAACTGGTCCCTTGACCCGTTTTTCGTTGGTCAATCCCGTTACTCGCCGTTTGCTTTTGTCTTTAGTCTAAGGGCATAACTGTCATTTCGTTATTTCTATTAACCAAGTCTGTATTATTTTCACATGTCATATCCCTCTTCCCGCCCCATAAACACATAGACTGTATTTTTCTTTTCGTCCCACAACTTTCTTTAGAAGAATTATCACAATTCACAAACCCTAATTACATGTCACAAAACCAGTTCATATTATTCAGAAAACCAAAACATGGATTTTACTCTATGAAAAGTAAGAAGACATCCAAGTTATCCAGTTGATGATACCGTTCGGTACAACTCTGCTAAGAAGAAATACGGTACGGTTTTTCTTTTGTTATAATCATTGAAATATCTAATTGGGGTATATTTTTTGCAATTAAGTTTTGATAATGTGCTCTTTTCTGTTGACATGTTTTCAGGTGGTACATCTAATATGTTTAGCATGAGGGTTCATCACAATGGTGTTTTTAAATACTGGTCTGGTAGAATATACGATGGAGGTATGTAAAGTTTAGTTGATGTTGATAGTGTGTTGGTTGAAGAGTTGGATGTTATTATGTATGAATTGGGTTACGAGCTAGGTTCAAAAAATTACTATTACTTTGTTAAGCCTGGTCGTAATTTAGATGATGGTTTGTATAGCCTAAGTGAGACTGCCAATTTACAAATATTTGTTGATGACCATAAGATGATAGAACTTTATGTTGAAAATGGTAAGACAAGATTGAATGTTCATGAAATGTCACCAAAGTTAATTAGGATAGTTATTGCTGATGTGGATGCAACAAAGAAGAAGGCAACTCTTGCTATTGTTCCATACAACTAAATTGTTCTTAGAAAACATTGATAATAAGCATGTGGTAAAGGATTTAAGTCAAGTTACACAACCACCTTTGGAAGTCAATACTTTGGTACAATCTAGTCAGATGCTAGATATAGAACCCTTGTTTTCATCTTAAGAAGTGTATCAAACTGAAGATGTTTTAGGTGGCAGTAATCAGCAAATAGATAAACCTGTTGACCATATTGATGCAGGTTTTACTGACCAGGTTTTAATATTTATAAAGTCTCGTTATACTTATGGTCTACCCTAATGCACTAACGGGCAGTGTACCCGGTCGTGTGTAGTGTAGTAATCGGTAAAGCCGAGGTCGTCCCAAGAGCTATGTGTGTTGGATTATTACTAAGTCTAGGTGTCACATATTAATAATAGTTTCGATAGGAGTTTAATTAATTAAACTACTAAAACGGAGATAAAAGGAATAAAAGCAAATAAATGGTAAAGGGAAATCAATAGAGGAGAGTAGTGCTAACCTAGTTAATCCTTCTAGCTAGTTATTTCTACTTACCTTCCAATTACTCAGGTGGGGTCAAAGTGAGAGGACACATTTGGTCAATTAAGCCCAAACCTATCGGCAAAGATGCCACCACAGGAGAAGTCAGTGTCCTTCATAAATCTGTTGTTCCTGGTCCCCTAAGCCAAGTCACTAAGTACCGCTACATGCTAGATTTATAATAGTGAGTGCCCGGCCGTTAGGAACTTAGACACTCACCCCCCAATTCTTAAGTTCAACCAAACGATAGGTGATCAGTTGGTCAAATCGCATAAGTAGGGGTGGAAACGAGCCGAGCCGCTCACGAAAAGCTCGGGATCGGATCGGTAAAAAGCTCGAACGAGCCGAGCCTAAACGAGCTCGAGCCCGAGCTCGAGCCTAAGTTTGGGCTCATTTAATAATCGAGCTTGAGCCCGAGCTCTATAAAAAAGGTTCGTTTAGGCTCGCGAGCCTAAACGAGCCCTAGAAATATATACGTATATATATTTTCTATATGTATAACCGTGTTAACGAGCTCGAGCCTTGTGTTAACGAGCCGAGCTTTGTGTTAACGAGCCGAGCTCGAGCTCAAAATGTGAGGCTCGAAACGAGCTCGAGCTCGAGCTCGAAATTTTTATATATAAACGAGCCGAGCTCGAGCTCTGGCAGGCTCGGGCTCGGGCTCGGCTCGGCTCGTTTTCACCCCTACACACAAGTAGAAAGGATCGTCAGTTGGTCATATCTTACCCTTCCCGTCTCAGTCCGGTCACCTAGGGTCAGTTGGTCATATCTCCTAGGCAATTGGCCTCTACCGCCATTCAAAACTACCGAACCAAGGGTGGCTACCAATAAACTATGCATGCATACACTTAGAAATAATTGTACGGAAGTAAAGTAAACGCAAACAAAACAATTAAGGAATCATAACTAGGCCAGCACCAAAGGTGCTTAGCTGCTCATATTAATCATACAAACCAATTCAATATTCAAAGATACGAAATACATGAATTGAAAGTAAAAGAAATATAAAATGCTAATGCTTATCGTAGGGGAGTGATTTCTCCCTTGGGGACAGCTCCGTATGCTCCTCTAGACCTGCCTTGAGCTTTTTCCCACGTTCTCTAAGTGTTGTGTGTGGAATGGGAGGATTAGAAATGCTGGAATTCGTGGGGTATTTATAGGCCAGATCTGGGTTACGGCGTAACTAAAATAAGAGTTACGCCGTAACGTTCTATTTCATCTTATTTTGCACTAGATCTGCTGGTTACGGCGTTACCTAATAAGTGGTTACGCCGTAGTCTTCAATAAACTTGGTTACGCCGTAGTTGATGTAGTAGTTACGGCGTAAGTATTTGCGGCGTGGAACCTCATTTGACCTAATATAGTTACGTCGTAGCCTTTGGGATGAGTTACGCCGTAACCTTCTGATAAGTTGGTTTTCTGAGTCACGTAATAGTTACGGCATAATGTGAGAGACGAGTTACGCCGTAACTTCTTCAAAATCAGCATACTATGATAATTCTTTAGATAATTCTCCAATTCCGCGTCTCTTTAGCTCCAATGCTCGTAATTTACGTGAACGTGGAAAACAATGGAAAACAAGCGTAAATCCATATAAATAATATAAATTACAAGCATTATCAGGGGAAATTGACACTTAATATTCAGGACTATTTGATGTTATCACATATTTAAATAGATAGTCCTATAGTGGTGTGTCAAACTGAAAAAAAGTTAGGTCATCAAGACGAGGAAATAAGTAATCATGTTGAGCATATCCAAAAAGGTAAATCTGTAGAGGTATGTGAAATTGACGAAGATTCAAGTGATGACAATGTGAGTGAAACAAATAGTTATGAGAGTGATGATGATGATATTGAGAACATTCGAGATGGAAACACAGTTGTTGATGAGGCAAATAGTTTTGAGGAGCCTGATGTTCCTGTTAATCAGTTCAAAGTGACTGAGAATACAGAGTTACCCTATATAGGTAGCTCTAGCCAGATATCAGATGATTTAAAAAAAAGTGAGTTAGATATGTTAGATGATAATGAGTTTGCAAGTGGTTCTGAGAATGAGGATGAGTATGTAATTAGGAAGAAAAAGATGAGGGTATACAAGAAACAAAAGTTAAGTGAGGCAGAACAAGTAGAGGACGAAGTATACTCTTTTTAGTGGTCAAACTTTTGTAACTGCAAAAAGAAGTCAAATATAAGATCAATATGCTTTCAATACAGACTAGGAGGAAATTGCAACTCATTAAGAATGACAAACAGAGAATTAGGGTAAGGTGTGTCAGAACAATACCTGTTTGTGGTACAAGTGAAAGTGTTGGCCTGGGAACATTCCCAGAGAGGAGAACATGTCCATTAACTAGAGGCTGCGAAAGGGATGTATATTTGAGATCACTCAAAGAGCAAGTGATGCGCGTATAACGCGTTCGGGGTCAAAGGAACTTCCTTTTCGTCGAGCAAGTTTTTCAACACCCTAGGCAGTGAACCTAATCGTTGTAGTGTAGTATTGGGTAAGCCTCGGGTATTGATATCGTTCTCTAGGGGAATAGGAATGCTAGCGAGAGATGTACTACGCTAAGGTTGGAGGTTGAGGAAGATTATTTTTTTTATCTTTTTATATTTTTTAAAAAGCTAAGGGTAAAATCTCGGGGTTTGGTACTTTTACTGATTACTTCTACTATCTAATTATCTAAACTAAGGCTAGTCTTATGTCTATTGATGTGTGCTCGTATGATGATTAAAAATGTTTCTACCTAGATACTATTACTCCCTAGTTATCTTTTATTGGTGGTTAAATTGTCACGTCCTTATTCTTAACGCGTTGTGTCTTCTAAGGTCGTAGGGTATGCTTTTATCCCTAACTCTTTGAGACTACCTTAAGGTTATTACCTACAAAATCTCTAGGATTCATAAACTAACTCTAAGGTTATCTTTGGATATTTAGTCTACAATTACGCTAGGTGGTTATAAACTAAGGTTCACAAAGATCACTCAATTATTAAAAACACAACGATGGCCTATTGCACTCCTAAGCTAATTACAATTAAGATAAGAGACAACTAATCAATAATTAATAACTAGGTTTCATAGATCTAAGCAAACATAAAAGAAATTTAGCCGGACATGTTAAACATGCAAGCATACACACATACAATCGAAGACATAATGAAATCAATGAAGTAAATTACTTATCTTGATGTAAAATAGGGTATGAGAACCCTAAGATACTGTCCAAACCGGACCAAAATCGTCTTAGGTTTTTACTCCACAAGTCTACCTCCTCAAATTCTGAAAATTCGATTTCTATATATAATTTTACAACTGCGACGGCGTCACCTTATAGTTGGGACGTCGTCAGATTGCCGTCATTAGGGTTTCGTCTTGGCCAAGTCATCATTGGGACCGCGTCACGTTGTGGTTGTGAAGCTGTCAGTCTTTAGTAGTGACGTCGCCTGAATATGGATCTATGTCGTCTCAGAAGAAAAGTCTTCGTGACGCCCTTACTCTTCAAAGCCTAACACCGTCAGGTGCAAATTAGCAAAATCGCAAATGAGTCGTCACAAATTCAATTACATAAAGAGGGACGGCGTCGCCCTCTGTTTGGGACGCCATCAGATGTAATTCCAGCAGCTAAAGTGTCTTTATCTTGACTTAGCCATTTTCTTCACATATTCACTCCTTTTTGTCCAAAAATGCATCATTCCAGCATTTTGCTTCCAAGAGACCTAAAAAGTGAAAATGAACGAAATTAAGCAGTAACTGATATAAAAGTGGGCGATTAAAGGCTTAATGGCCCCTTAAAAGTGTATGTTTTAAATCTTTATCAAATATCCCTACACTTGGTATTTGCTTGTCCTCAAGCAAATGTGCTTTTGACCAATTAATTTATTAGTTAGGGGCATAAAGCATTGGTTTAACATAATTCACAACAAGTAAAAGCACCGCAATAGTCATAACAAGCACGGAAATTATATACTAGCACCTTAAAAGTGGTGTTTGTATTCTCTCATCTCTCAGGTGTATATGAAATATAACAAATGGCAATGGAAGATAAACACTCATTAACCGGTCATAGTACATAGATTACCATAGGCTTGAGACTAGATCAAACCTCTACCGCTTTGGCTAAGCACCTAGGATAAACTATCTAAGAGATATTTTAAAGGGTTGTAACGTTAGGCTTACGATTAGGGAAACAAAGGGTTTGGTTGGATAGGCGATTTAGTGGTGGCAAGTCAAAAATCTTTATGTTACAAGCATGAAAAGAATGGCGTTACTAAGCCAAGACTCGACTCACTAAACTCTAGATAACTTTGAAACAAACAAACATAAATATAAAGATAGATGTAGGATGGTAGCCTGCATGTTTTTTTTTTATTTTTTATTCGACGTTTTGTTTTCATACACTTTTACTCTACCATCCTCTACGATAACATCAAAATAAAAGGGATTTATAGGAGCATTCTTACACTTGAGTTTTTTTATTACGCTAACACTAATTTTCCGAATTGAAAAGATCAAAAAACTTGGAGTACATTATTACGTAAATAAAGGGAATTTGAATTTAAAGTTCTTTCCCGTCACTCCATAAAATTTAACTTTACCCATGAGTCCCAATCGTCCCAAAACTGTGTACAAAAGATATGACTCGACTTAGCAACCACGCAAGTAACTAGATAATTGAACTAAGGGTTTAGTATGATAACAATAATGCACTAAAAGTGAGTGCATACAAGATAGGCTAAGGCGATTTGGGTGTACATTTGGGGGTGGATTGTGTTGGATCGATATACTTTAATCAAACTATCTTAACTAGCTTGTTAAGGTTTAATAACCTCGGATAAATCCTAAGTTATTAACAAAGAAACACTGAGCAATCTTTATTAAGTACGCGGAATTTACTTAACAAAGCTAAGAAGAATAACCTTTTATTATAAACTCTAAATCTGCTTATTATGCAGATACTCTAATACAACTCTAAGATAATCAAACTTTTCTCTAAAACACTAATTCTGAAATCGTACCTCTAATGCCAATCTAGGAGTCCTTTTATAGGCTCAAGGATATCCTAGTCGGTTTACAATTGATAACCTTGTACGACAAGTAATCTAAACATAGAATACAATTCTTTCCATAAACAAATATAACAGTTCTTTTGTTCTTGCAGTACTTTGACTTCATATTGCAGTACTTTGACTTTGTCTTTAACAGTACTTTGAGTCTTTGACTTCTTCCAGTACTTTGCAGCTTACAGTACTTTCATATCTTCAGTACTTTGATATCTTCAGCACTTTCATATCCCAAATCCTCCCCTAACTTGAATTCTACTTGCTTGACTTCAAGTTCCTTTGTGAATATATCTTTAACAGCTTCATCTTTTAAAAAACGGATTGTTTCTTAGTCTTTAAGCTTTTATCTCTGTAACATCGGTTCTTGTCAAAGTATCTCTTAGAATTGTTCTCTTTACAGCAGCATCCAACAAGCTCCATCTTTCAGCAACATATGACAATTTGTACATTTAATTCAGTTTAAGTTGCCTACTATTCTCATCACTTTCAAGTGAATCATTGAAAAATTAATGGATTTAGATCTCTTTACCAAAGCCATTATCTCTCGAGTAGCCAAATGTTTTGGTGTGTAAGACCATGGTACATTGATAACCATATGATTTTTAGCAAACCACCAGCTATCAACAGATTTGTTTTATCTTTACCAAAAGCTTGTACCCTTCGGACTAGTTAGTTCTTCTATTTAATGGTGAACTAATTACCGATAATGGTTTTTCCACAGCCTTTACCCACAAGCCATTTTCTTGTGGGCTAGCCAACTCTTCACATTAGCGATAATGGTGAGTTGAATACCATCCAACTTATTAGCAAGTTGTCAACTAAAACGGATTTGATATATCTTTACCAGAGCCGTTTGCTCATGGATTAGTCAATCCTTTTGTAACCATGGTGGATTGATAACCTATTGATGTTATCATCACAAAAACCATTTATTAAACCTTTATTTCAAAATATTTATTACTTAGCAAAAAGGTTTCTTCTAAAATTTATTTAACCGATTTAGTTCAGCAAACAGTACTTTGATGAAAGTACTGTCTGATCAGCAGTACTTTGAATAAAAGTACTGATATATCAAAAAGTATTTATTCAAATAAAATTCATACCAGTTATTGATCATTCTCAGCAATGGTAGTCCAGTTTATAAACAAGTTGATAACCATGCAAGCGGTTTCATTATCCTCTTCTACTTCCAATCCATGCTCTAGCATTCTTCTCATGAGCTCAACTGTGAGAGGGTATCTTCTTTCTGCAAACATGTATATCATTGTTCCATTTTCCAGCTCCAAAACATGAATTCCAGATTCTTCAAAGAATCTCCAGCAAACTATTTCCCAGCTTTCTTGATTCTTCCAAATATCATTAGTGCTCTCTTCTTCAGTTTCCCATAAAGTCATGAGATCACCATGTAAAACCAAACCAATCCCTTCCAATGGATTATTTTCAAAGTAAGCCTTCACAACATGATATAAGTAGAATAGGTCTACTCTATCTATAATATGCAGTAAATCCCATAGCCTTTGAAAACTTTGAAGCTTTCATCTTCTTTATGAAAAATCATGTAATCTCCATTCTTGGATTTTACAACTTTAAAAACACTGATCTTTGATCTGTTCATCTTCATGTCATCATCTTCCTTTGTATAATCAAAATCTACCATTCTGAGATAATTCTTCAATTCATCTCTAGTCTCAGATCTTAATTCAACCTATTCTTTCTTTGAAAACGAACATCTGTACTAACCCAGTTTTTCTTTTTCTCTTTAAGCTCTTCTTCCTTTCAGATTCAGTCCAATGAGCTTCTTCTCTAAAGTCTTTAATATCAGCAACACTCTTCTTATAAGCTGCTGTTTCAGCATCATAGAGTCTTTTCATATCAACATAGTTTAACTTCTGCAAACCCTTATATCATTGACTTTTAAATAAGCCATCATAGCATTTCTGTCCTTAGCTAAATTAGGTCTTCTTGGCATATATCTAACAGGTGTAGGGGACTGTAAAGGTTTAGTAGCTTCAGCATCTAATTTATCTTGCACCTTTTGAGCTGCTTCTCTATTCAGAGCTTCTTGAGCTTCTTGTTCTTTTCTATCTTTAGCATCTAACTCTTCTTGAATTTTTCTAGCTGCAGCTTCATTCCTAGCAACTTCAATTGCTCTAAGTTCTGCCAAAGTGAGTTTCTTTTTCTTTGTTTCAACCAGAATACCTTTCCCTTTATCTTTTGGATCAATTGCAGGTTGAGATGTTCTTGGTTGTTCTTCTTCTTGTACATCTCTAATAGTAACTCCTCCTCTTGGTTGTGACAAATCTAATATTGTAGCAATTAATTCATCATCACTTGCAGAATGAATAGGTTTGAATGTAGCTTCCTCCTCTTCTTCTATAACAATTGTAGAAGGACCAGCATCTTCTTCAAAATTCAATACCCTTGGAATTATCACTTCTTGCCTAGATGTATCATGAAAAACATTACTTTGATGTTCAGTACCTTGAACATCAGTACCTTGAACTTGCACTTCTTCCTCAGAATATGAAATAATCTTTTCTGCAGTACTTACAGATTCTTTCTTCTTCGCCACATCTTCTTTCAAATTTTCCTTTTCTAAATTCTCCCCAGTTGACAGAAGATGATTTAGGAACCTTCTTTCGTTTTAATTCCTTTCGAAGTTGTTTATGACGTTTGTTTTCCTCTTTAACCCATAAGTTGAAACCTTGAATATATGGGTTAATAAAATTCCTCAACCGATATACTTACGCTTCAATTTCCTAAGCGCTTTAGCTTGAAACTCAACAGTCTTGTTCAACCTACCGAGCTCCCTTGTCAAAATTATAATTATCCAAAGTCAAACCTTCACGAGGTATAGTATGATCATCACCTTGAAGATGTGAATGTTCCTCTAAAACAGAACAGAATGTTGTGGAGATGGAGTAGGTGTTCTTTCAATCTCTGCTTGAACCTCAGGGCTTGGAGAAACAGTACACTGTAAAGATCAGTACCTTCAATAGAAGCAGTACTTTCAGATGCAGTACCTTGTGAGGCAGCACTTTGTGAATCAGATCTTGGAGAAGCAGAACTTTGAGAGGCAGCACACTTTGTGAGCGTGCCATGTACAAAATCAGGACCTTCACTTTCTTCATCCTCTCCAGCTTCATTACGTACAGCTTGAACAACTTCCATCATTGTAGGAGTTAATGGAATATCTCCACCTCTGAACAAAGCACTTCGCCTAGCCATAAATGTAAAGATTTTGGCTTGTTGCACAATGACAGGTAACAAAGCAGCAGGTTTTGGAACATCA
Organism: Chrysanthemum makinoi; assembly: GCA_910596185.1. Lineage (NCBI taxonomy): Eukaryota > Viridiplantae > Streptophyta > Magnoliopsida > Asterales > Asteraceae > Chrysanthemum > Chrysanthemum makinoi. The sequence goes on along the minus strand of OU343222.1, from coordinate 40,416,014 downwards.
GCCAATTGCTTGTTTAAGAAAACTTGTACAAACCTTGGGTACATCAGCCATTTTGACCCCGAGGATATATGTGATAGCATCCCATCCAAAATAAGCTTTGAAAAATTAAACACTGTCAGTAGCTAGTCCAACCACTGCAGATGCTATATTAGACCCAAACTGCTCCCCAGAAGTACTTTTTAGAACTTATGCAATGAAGTAGTACATGAATCAGAACTTCCATTGAGACAAATAATGCTTTCTTGAATGTTTGTTATGTTAAAGATCCTTCATAACCAAGATTCCTAAAAGTATCCCAAATTAGTTGCTTGTCAAATCGAATAGACCCATCTTCATCTCCAATTAATAAATCTTCTCGAATAGAGGCTTCGTAATCTTGATAGTCAGTCCGCAACTATAGATCTAATATAATATTCATCCTCCTCCATGTTATCTCTAGCATTAGCCCAAAATTCTTGAATCCATGGTTCAATAACATCCGGTTCAACTAAAAGATCATAACTAATAGGCGACCCAGTAAGATAATCAACAATATCATAAAAGCCATATTAAGCCTCAGTCTTGTCCAAATTAGCCACCATATTGTGCTTTGAAACAGTTAAACGATTCGCCATTGTTGAAGAAGTGAGCACAATAAAGATTTGATCGAAGAATAAAGAGATGGTGATATGGAAAAGATGTAAAGTAATAATGAGAGGGAAAATCGGGAAGTAGTTATTTATAGGTAGGATTTGAAAAATCACAGCCTATAATAACAAAGTTACCGTTACTATCAATTACCCATCAATATTACCGTTGGAACAGTACTTTAATACGACAAACAGTACTTTCCACATAAGCAGTACTTTCCCATGCAGTACTTTCCAAGCGGTACTTTCGGAAAAATAGTACTTTGCCAAATTTCTTCATATAAACTAAGTATAAACAAGTATCCTCCCCTCAAGCAATACACAGGACTATACTAACACCTTATAGTCCTCCCCTCAAACATAGCTTAGTAGTTAATCATTCCAATGCTTACAACCAAGTGATTGAATCAAGGACACATCAAAACCTTTGTGAGTAAATCAGCTACATTGTCATCCGTGTGAACCTTAACAACATTGATGAGCCTATGCTCATAACAATCTCTGATAAAGTGATGCCTAATCTGAATATGCTTGGTCTTGGAATGATACACAGGATTCTTCACAATACAATTGTACTCTCATTATCAATATTGATAGGAGTATTTTTGAAATTGAACCCATAGTCCAAGAGTTGATTTTGCATCCACAAAACTTGACCACAACAACTTGCAACAGCTACATATTCAGCTTCAGTAGATGATGTTGCTGCAATTGTCTGCTTTTTACATTGCCAGGAGACTAGCCTTCTTCCAAGATATTGGCATCCACCGTTTGGATCTTCTATCATAATTATCACCTGCATAGTCACTATCTGAAAAAGCTTCCAAGTGAAAAGTGAGTCTTTAGGATACCACAACCCCAACTTAGGTTATTGTTTCAAATAACAGAAAATTCTTTTTACTGCATTCATGTGAGAGATCTTTGGTGAGACTTGAAATCTTGCACATAGACAAACTGCAAACATGATATCAGGCCTGGATGCATAAGATACATAAAGAGAGCCAATCATTGATCTATAAAGCTTGACTTCAACAGGGTGTCCATCTTCATCTTTGCCCAATAAATTGATAGATTTAATGTTAGTAACACCCTTCATATCATCAAAATTGAATTTCTTAAGTATGTCCGTAACATACTTGTCTTGACTGATAAAAATACCTTCCTTTGACTGCTTAACCTGAAGTCCTAAAAAGAAAGTCAACTCTCCCATTGAACTCATCTGAAATTCTTTCTGCATCAGCTGCTCAAACTCCTTAACCATGGACTGTTTGGTAGCCCCAAAGATGATATCATCAACATAAACTTGAACTAACATGATATCTTTCTTGTCTCTCTTGATAAACAAAGTCTTGTCAATAGCTCCCCTTCTATATCCATGTTGCAATAAGAATGTGGAAAGTCTCTCATACCAAGCTCTAGGTGCCTGATGAAGGCCATAAAGAGCCTTAACAACCTTGTAGACTTTGTTTGGATGTTTAGGATCTTCAAAACCAGGAGGTTGTTTGACATAAACTTCCTCTGTAATCTGGCCATATAAAAAGGCACTTTTGACATCCATCTGGTAAACTTGAAATCAGTCCCATTGTCACATCTAATACCTCTAACCTTGAGTCTCAATTGGTTTTCAAGAGCAATAATCAGTGTCTAGATAGCATCAAAAGTATCATCTTTAAAACCCAAAAAGAAAACCCAACTGAATC